>JALIZH010018985.1:0-118275 GCA_030522465.1 Rhipicephalus appendiculatus
TGCATTAACTCACCCAGCAGGGAAGTTCTGCCAAAATACTTTCGTTTTCCATGTTTATAGCAGTTGATGACGTCGTCGAGGGGCTGCTTGAAATCTATGACGTTGCGTTGCAGGATTGCTCACTCCGTAATAAAAACGAGGAGCATACTTTGTGTTTAAATGACGATAACTAATTTACAGCGCCTTTTCCAGGAGCTGTAATATGCGCTTTTTTCTGTTTCGCCCTGCTTCGGAAAGCTCCGCTGATCTTTCGGCGCTGCGAACGCCGATGGACTGGTTGTTCGGTCCATTGGCTATCGCGAGGGGCGTACACTCTCGACAGCAATAATGGCCACGCGCGCCTCAGACTGGAAATACTTGGAATTTCCGCAACCGCAGAGGTTGATTAGTATCAGAGGGGCAGCATTGGCTACCCTCTGGAATAAGGAGGAAAAAAAAACCTTTATTGAAGCTGATGATGCTAAATAGCCCTTATCCCCACCGGACTGGTCGACATATGAAGTCTGGGACGCCATTAGTCGAAGCCACCGCCCGAGGTCCCTGGACCAGAGTTCGCTGTTCCTCTAGTTCTGAGCCACTGAGCAGGGTCGCCTCCTTGTCCTGTTTGGTGGCGTTGGGGACTGGGGTTACTTTTGGGTTCAGTTGACAAGCACAGACCCTATGGTAAGTGTCGGCCAATTCACCAGAGTACTGGCACTGCCCACTTATTATCGGGTCGTAATGTTTTACTACAGCTGGAAAGAGCAGCGGGTTTGTCTCTAGGCGCCGCAGGACCCGCTCGTCCGTTTTTGAGAGTCTCTTCGCTGCTGTGGGATACAAATGGCGTTGTTCAGTGTAGTATTCCCTAATTTCTCGAAACCGTGTCAAACGTGCGGGACGTTTAGGCCTATCAGGGCAACGGGAAGTCTCCCGGAAAGTAAGCGCGGGGCCGCTGCATCTGCAGCCTCGTTACCCCGGAGGCCCTGATGGCCTGAATTCCGTATAATTCGCGACTGGTGGCTTTTTCACAATCCCCGTCACAATCTGCCATCGCCAAGGCAGCTTGCGCAACCTTAACCTTTACCGAGTAATGTAGGCGTGGTGCGCTACGTCAGTGTCACGACATTACTAACTACGCGGCTGGGATGCTCATTTTGTGCTTGTTAGATGTTGGAATTGTGCTTGTTAAACTAATTTTAGAACTTTACCGGGCAATGAAATAAATCGTTTCCTGACACAGTCATCTGCTTGACGCAATATTTAGGCTGCGTTCACAATTAGCTGCTGGCATTCCTATTTGTGTTTCTGTAGTACACAGTGCTTTTAAAAACAGGGCCTTCATCCGTACCTGCTGTGTAGTTATAGTCAAAATTTTCACGTTTGTTATTTGACGCGTTTTCTCATTCGATACTTATCAAGCATGCTTGCCAATCGTTGAAACAGCAAAGCTGCTTTGTACCAGTCGAAGCTTAGCGCTTCTCAGCGTCGTTCTTTTTGCGTGTCGTAGCTGTATCGCTCAACACCTCGAAGTGACCATTTGCGTCTTCGCCATTTGAGTTCCGCTGTTTTCGGATTTCACATGGAAGTAAAACGCAAACTGAATCAGTGCTTCTTGTAAAGTGTTGCTCATTTTCATTTGTCCAACGTTTCACCCTAGGTTACCATGAAGGGCGACGACATCGTTATCTCCGGCTTCTCGGCCTACTTTCCACAAGCGGATCACCTGGTCGAGTTCAAGGAAAAGCTCTTTACGCAGGTGTGGAAATGGTCACCGAGGACGACTTGCGATGGCCTCCAGGTATGTTTTGGAAGTTCTTTAATTCTACACAGGTTTCCGTAACATGCTACAAGAGAAACTGTGGCACTGACACAAAATCAAGGCAAAGCCAGTTGCTTACGCAGAACACTACAAAGCAGCGGCGCTAGCAACAGTTTTTCTCAGGGGCGGGGGGGGGGGGGGGGGGGGCATCTCCTTGATTTTTCAGGGGGCGGGGGGGCAGGGCAGGCCAGATGTGATCTAGTATCATTTTGTGTTCTGTATGCCATGGCAACAAAGAAAAAATGGGGGGGGGGGGGGGTGACAAGGGCCTGGTGAGCTACCCCTTGGCTACGCCACTACTACTCGATGTCTGTTCTCCTAGCATCGATTTACGAAAGGGAAAATTCAGTAATTGCGCACACCAAGCCCACCAGGCGGGAAGAAGAGCCAGCATAAGCTACGTAGCAGAATTTCTCCAAAAACAGCACCGCGAAGCATCAATCAGCGCAGTGACGCCAATGATTATCTATGTCAGCTATTTTCTGCTGTCTACTTTGCAGATATCTGTGTATCCACCTGCAGAGATCTCAATTTGTCACCGTATCTTTAAAATATAGTAAGTTAACTAAGTGTGACCTTACAAACTTTAGGTTTACGCAAGACTGCACAGTGTGGCTGCGAAGCGCGCCTTTCTGACACAGTCACTCGGTTTAAGCGCCGTGATCGTACCACACGAGAACTTACAGAGGCATTTAACATTCCCACTAGGGGGGTCATCTTGTATGAGTCACCCGTCGTTAACGTTTCCAGCAAATAAGTGTCGCTCCTAAAGGAAAGGGGATAGCAGTAGACACGGTGTGATAGTGCCTGGTATTGCACCTAGGACGGTGTACATGTGAAGCGGGTGACGGGGTCCGGATATATATGTTTGATCTTGCCTAATAAAGCCTTTCAGTTGATAGTAGGGCTGGTGTCGTTCCTTCCCTCATTGTCCCTGTCTGAGTTCGCGCTCGAAGATTTTTAAGATGTATATGCACCAACTAGCTCGTCTTTCGGTCTTACTTAAGAAGAACTGGTACGCCAAAAATCAGCGGTGAAATGTCACTTGGGTTCCCGAGGAAACACCGGCCCTTCAAAGTGATAGTACTGGAGACTCCACTCTAGCGGGAGAGGGAGAAAGGAATGACGGAAGGTTGCTCTGGGGCACTAGCGCCTAGAATGCCAGCTCTAATGGGACGAACAAGGGTAAGACGCAGAGGAGGTAACGTTCAAGATAGAGTGGTCTTACATTGCCGCAAGACAAGGTCTCTGCTTCTCCGTTAACGTGCATCGTTAAGGTTTTCTCTGGACGACGGCCAATAAGAGAGATGTTTTCGCAGGAGGAAGACAGTGGGAAAATGGGGTTCGTTCCTCAGCAAGGCTTGCGGGACCGGGTTCATTGGAAAAAGCTGAACGAAAAATGGCAGAAGGCGGCACGTAAAACTCTAGGTCGAATCTGGTCAAGTTAACAATCAAGCATTTCTAAGTGCTGCGGGGCGCCGGTGGAAGTATTTGCAGAACATTCGTCTTCGACGCGAATTTATGATTCATAGAGCATGTCGGCTGTGCTGACTGGGAGGTAAATCTATAATGTTTTGCACAGCACTAACGTTAATAGTCACAGCTTTATCATAATAATAATATCTGGAGCTTTACGTCCCGAAACCAAGATATGGTTATGAGAGACGCCGTAGTGGAGGGCTCCGCAAATTTGGACCATCTGGTGTTCTTTAACGTGCACTGACATCGCACAGTACACGGGCCTCTACCATTTCGCCTCCATCGAAATGCGACCGCCGCGGCCGGGATCGAACCCGCGACCTTCGGGCCAGCAGCCGAGCCCCGTAGCCACTGATCCACCGTGGCGCACACAGCTTTATCATCGAAAGCTGCCCATCAAGCATCGCGGCCAATGACGTTTTCATTTTACGATAGAAGTCCTTAGTCAGTTGCTCTTTGTGAGAAGACGTGGTCTTAGTGAGGTGCGTAACAAGCAGACATTCCAATGCACGACTTGGTCACTTTCACTCTGTTTCCGGCTTGGCTGTGCTTTGCTTGCTTAGAAAATTCTAGTTAATGCCCCAAGAAATGATTTGTTCTACCGCAAGGCTTTGTTCTGCTCCAATTTAGCAATGGCTTAGCCCGTGCAGCGAAATGGATATTATAGCCGCCGAAGCAAACAGAAAACGAATTAGCGTGAAGCAACGTGTTATATGTTGCACATAGCCGTTGGCGTGTTGCCCCGCGTTCTATTTTGCGCCGCCTTATCATACATCACGTAGTCGAGTGTTGCAATACAAGTTTTATTGTTCCTTCCAGCTAGTATTATAGTATCGGTAACGTATGAGGGTTTCAATAGTCATTCAAACAATTTTATGATAGCGGAAGACAAGGAACAAACATGGGCTGGTCGATCGATAATAGGGGAGGAGGAAGCAAACAGAAAGGGAGAAGGCAGGGAGGTTAACCAGAAAGACTTCCGGTTGGCTATCCTACACTGGGGGGATTAGGGAAGGGGAATAGAAAGATGAGAGAGAGAAGGGAAGAGAAGGAAAAGAGAGAGAGGCAGTGAATTCAGTGCAGCGTGTGGAACTGCACCGCAAGTTATAGGCGTTCACGCAAGCCCGTCGTCCTCAAAAAATTCCCCATCTCCCGCTAAAGGGAACCATGTGTGGATGCGAAGCAGCGGGGAGATAATTAGCTTGAGCGGGAGGTACGTTGCCGCTCTCATTTCACGGCAGTGGTCCGGGCGCTCATCACGGCGCTCCGTCATTTTCATACCGCGGAACAACCGTGGCGCCCCCCAGCGGAGTATGCGGCTGTCACACCACCTGTAGTGCGCGCCTCTTCGTAGAGGATTCCTAGAGGAAAGGACGGGGGGGGGGGGGGGCGTAGGAGAGGAGAGAGAGGGGCAGGGGACGTGCATGCGTTGTGGGGGTGTGGGACGCGGGAGCCACTCCGTAGAGTAGAGGATTCCTAGAGGAGAGAGGGGGGAGAGGACGCGCATGCGCTGTGGGGATATGGGCGCCGCTCCGTAGAGTAGATGATTCCTAGAGTAGAGGAAGGGGGTGAGCGTACGAGAGCATAGGGGAGGGCACGCGAGGGCCGCTTCGTAGGGTAGAGGATTCCTAGAGGAGAGAAAGGGGGGTAAGCGTAGGAGAGAGAGGGGGGAGGGGACGCGCATGCGCTGTGGTGGTGTGGGACGCGGGAAGGAGGGACGGACTAAGCCCCCCTCCAAACACATGCAAGCAATATTAAGGAATGGGGTCAACCTGGGCGACAGACACCACCTGCCTAGCCATTGCTAAGCAGCCTCTCTGTGCTCTCGGCCATGACACTGATGACTGTGATAGGTTTGACGGCCTTATTACTACATTGTTCTGGTTCGCATAATGGGTGCTTCCCTACTTCATGAAAGTGGCCGGACGCGGGACGGGGGGACGGGGGACGCGGGACGGACATAGCCCCGAGCATAAGATGCTTCGCATCTAAAACACAAGATGGCTTTCACTGCCTTGTGGGCTGTCGAGAGATGTGGACGGTGCTGTAATAGCACCTGTACAGAAAGCGGCCGGTCATCCAGTCGCCGCAATGCGTTGGCAATTACAAGTAAACATATGTGCGTTGCTTCTGTCTACGTACAGCGAAATAAGCTAGAGAGTTGCTGCCGACGAAGCTCACGATCTGTTCCCATCACGCAGGATTCAAGGGCATGCCAAGAGCTCACGGAAAGATAAAGGACCTGTCCCGCTTTGATGCACAGTTCTTCAGCACACATCCGAAGCAAGCTCATGTGATGGACCCACAGTTGCGACTATTGTTAGAGACGTCGTACGAGGCCATCTTGGATGCTGGTTACGACCCGGAGACATTGCGGAAGCGCAAGATTGGTGTCTTCATCGGGAACTCGGCCTCGGAGTCGGGCGAAGCATTCAAACTGGACCGCACAAAGATGGATGGCTACGTCATACTGGGATCACACAGGGCTATGTTTTCCAATCGGATTTCCTACTCTCTCGACCTGCAAGGTAAGTAAAGCTATCACTGAATGTTAGATAGTCATCATCATCATCATCATTATCATCATCATCATCAACAACAACAACAACAACAACAACAACAACAACCTGGCTACGCCCGTTGCAGGGCAAATGCCTCTCCAATGTTATACCCGCCAACTTCTTATTCTCATCTGACCCTCTGACTTTCTGTGTCCCCCCTCGCACGTTTACCAGCTTGGGAATCCAGTCTGTTGCTCTAAATCACCAGCGATTATCATCGTCCGTATGTGCTTTCCTATATCGCGGGACACTGGTCTCTTATCTCGCTTAGGACAAACTCTATTTTATTTCACTCGAAATCAAGCTGGCTAACAATGTCGGGAAATCAATAAGCACGGTTAAATTAAATAAATTTTAATTTAGTGGACTTAGGCGGTTTAGTAAAATGGGAGAATTGAAGTCCTTCATGCGAAGAACCCATTGCAGCTTCGAGATTTCGAAAAAGTGGTCTCTAGTAATAATCGCGAAGTAATGAAATTCACCCTACTTCAGCGGTAAAATTGAAACCGAAACGCAGAAGATGTATAAATAGGGTGGTTTTGATGTAATAAACATTTAGTTGGCAGTCAGCGCTTGTCCCGTGGTCTTTGTTTCTTCATCGTCCTTGTTCCTTTTGCGCTGTTACTTTTTTTTTTTTGCAGAAGATTTCAACTGCCACAAATATCAGAGACGTTCAGTATGAGTGAGAGTCGTTATATCAACCATCAACCGACTCCTTTGTGTGGGTGAGCGGGCTGCGCTTGCAATTGTCGCACGTATGACGCATATGAGTTTACGAACGCTGAAGAACTACACCTCTAAAATTGTTGTCTTAAACAGCGGCATCATTATGGTCGTCTGCTTGTTCCCTTCATCGGTGCTTCGGTTTCGGTCTCGCCGATTTAATTGGTTGAAATTCATTATGCCAGGATAATTACTGGAGCACGCCTGTGTTAAAAATCAAAGCTGCGATGGGTTCTTTGCATGAGCAACTTCAATTTCTCCTGTTTTACATAACCACCAAACTCCACTAAATTGAACTGACTTTCATAATTGCTGCCAGAAATGATGTATTTAATCATAGGAAGGTGTCTGAGGCTACAGAACAAATAATTTAGAAGGCATCGAACTATTATCGCATTTGCCTGATTTTTGAGAACTTTGGACACATTCTGTTTTCTTTGAAACAGCGGGTATATATATATATATATATATATATATATATATATATATATATATATATATATATATATATATATATATATATATATATATATATATATATATATATATATATATATATATATATATATATATATATGTGTGTGTGTGTGTAGTTCCGGCAAATCTATTCAGTGAACCCAGTGAATGACAATGCGATTCAGTGGACGAACGTACGAAAAATTTTATTTGTTCCAACGTTTTGGCCCGGACCCGAACGACCGGACCCTGTTCCAACGTTGGAACAAATAAGTTTTGATCATACGTTCTTGCGCTCAATCAAATATAAATGCATAAATGCATATGAATATATATATATATATACCGAGGGAACAAGGGGTGTCTAGGTCCGGTGCAATATTCACAAAAAAAGTCAAACAGACGCGCGTGCGAAGCAGTTTTATTTACGTTTCGCTCGGGGTCCGAGCTTCATCAGAATGAAATGTATAGCAACAGTGCCGTACATATATATGCCCATATCAGGCGGAGTGAAGATGAGTTAACAAAAGCTGATATACAGACGTGTAGTTATCGGTGAAATTGCGCATGAACAGCTCAGGACAATAGCGTGCACATTTGATACACTGACGACGCTGAAAATATACACGTGTAAAAAATCTAAAAAAATGTAAAAAGAATGTAAAAAAAGTATGTAAAAAAATCGGTAAGGTTAAAGCACTAAGAAACACAAGAGCACAAAATCTTTACGGTGATGTAAGTGCAATGCCCGTTTTATGCCCACAATAGATATGTTACAATGACAAGCAGCTCAACTTGCCAGCGCATTCGTTTAAACCAGACGCGATGGTTTCGAACTTATGAATCAAGAAGGACCTGGGCTTCTCTGTCGTAATTTGAGCGGAACCCAGACTCAAGTAACGTGACCTTAAGGTTATCAAAAGAGTGACCGGGGGGAGATGCACATGTTTTGAAATGGGCAGGTACGGCAACGTGTTAGCGTGAGATTTATGATTGTTAAATCGTAATCGGAAAGGGCCTTCTGTTTGTCCGATATACTGTTTGTTGCATACCGTACATTCAAGCATATAAATTACGTTTTTTTGTGTCAAAGTCGAAATCACCTTTAATTTTTAAACGAAATTTTGAAGACGTACTGACGACCTGTTGGGAGGTACACATATGGGGGCATATCTTGCATCGCGGTTTGTGGCATGGATGACATCCGATGGCGTTTGGGCGATCAATCTTAGGCAACGATGAAGATGATAGTATGTCGCGAAGGTTTCTAGCTCTGCGGTACACGGCTCTGGGTGGTTCGGTGAAGATGTTTTTCAGCCGCTCACTTTGCATGAGAATGTTCTGGTGCTTGTTTAGTACAGCCGAAACACGCGGGACTGATTCACAATGGGTTAGCACTAAGTTTGTCTGGGATGGCTGAGTAGGTGGCTTCGTGGAACAAAGAAGCATTCTGCGGTCACGTGTGTTCTGCGCGCTGGATCGCATCGTCAACTAACTGCGGCGGGTACCTTTGCTTCAACAAGGCGTTTTTAAGCGTTGCACAATTTTTTTGAAAGTCGGATGGGTCAGAGCAGATTCTTTTTGAAGCGTAATGCTTGACTGTACGGAATGCTGGTTTTGCAGTGTTTAACGTGACTGCTGTCGAAATGCAAATATTGTTGTCGATCTGTCGGCTTTCTATACAGTGCAGTGGTCAATTTGTCGTTTACGACGGGAAACGGTCACATCAAGAAAGTTGATAGTGGACGCAGAATACGTATGAGAAAATGATATTGAAGGGTGGGCATTGTTGAAATCATTTATGAATGAAAGAAGCTCCTGTTCACCATGTGGCCAAATAAGAAACACGTCATCGATGAAGCGTTTGTAATAGAATGGTTTAAGGATCTGATTTAGCAAAAACTTATTTTCTAGGTGGCCCATAAAAATGTTGGCGTAATTTGGATCAATGCGTGTGCCCATCGACGTTCCACTGATTTGGTTGTAGTGTGTATCATCGAATACAAAGTTGTTGAGCTCTAAAATCAGTCTAAGTAAAGTCGTTAATGTGCTGCTGTCAATCGGTTTGTCGGCCAAAATTTCTTGTATACACTTGTATAACGTCACGTTGAACTGCTTTAATATATAATATACAGGGCTGTCGTCGAATCCTACGAAGAAATTTTGGCCGACAAACCGATTGACAGCAGCACATTAACGACTTTACTTAGACTGATTTTAGAGCTCAACAACTTTGTATTCGATGATACACACTACAACCAAATCATTGGAACGTCGATGGGCACACGCATTGGTCCAAATTACGCCAACATTTTTATGGGCCACCTAGAAAATAAGTTTTTTGCTAAATCAGATCCTTAAACCATTCTATTACAAACGCTTCATCGATGACGTGTTTCTTATTTGGCCACATGGTGAACAGGAGCTTCTTTCATTCATAAATGATTTCAACAATGCCCACCCTTCAATATCATTTTCTCATACGTATTCTGCGTCCACTATCAACTTTCTTGATGTGACCGTTTCCGTCGTAAACGACAAATTGACCACTGCACTGTATAGAAAGCCGACAGATCGACAACAATATTTGCATTTCGACAGCAGTCACGTTAAACACTGCAAAACCAGCATTCCGTACAGTCAAGCATTACGCTTCAAAAGAATCTGCTCTGACCCATCCGACTTTCAAAAAAATTGTGCAACGCTTAAAAACGCCTTGTTGAAGCAAAAGTACCCGCCGCAGTTAGTTGACGATGCGATCCAGCGCGCAGACACACGTGACCGCAGAACGCTTCTTTGTTCCACGAAGCCACCTACTCAGCCATCCCAGACAAACTTAGTGCTAACCCATTGTGAATCAGTCCCGCGTGTTTCGGCTGTACTAAACAAGCACCAGAACATTCTCATGCAAAGTGAGCGGCTGAAAAACATCTTCACCGAACCACCCAGAGCCGTGTACCGCAGAGCTAGAAACCTTCGCGACATACTATCATCTTCATCGTTGCCTAAGATTGATCGCCCAAACGCCATCGGATGTCATCCATGCCACAAACCGCGATGCAAGATATGCCCCCATATGTGTACCTCCCAACAGGTCGTCAGTACGTCTTCAAAATTTCGTTTAAAAATTAAAGGTGATTTCGACTTTGACACAAAAAAAACGTAATTTATATGCTTGAATGTACGGTATGCAACAAACAGTATATCGGACAAACAGAAGGCCCTTTCCGATTACGATTTAACAATCATAAATCTCACGCTAACACGTTGCCGTACCTGCCCATTTCAAAACATGTGCATCTCCCCGGTCACTCTTTTGATAACCTTAAGGTCACGTTACTTGAGTCTGGGTTCCGCTCAAATTACGACAGAGAAGCCCGGGAATCCTTCTTGATTCATAAGTTCGAAACCATCGCGTCTGGTTTAAACGAATGCGCTGGCAAGTTGAGCTGCTTGTCATTGTAACATATCTATTGTGGGCATAAAACGGGCATTGCGCTTACATCACCGTAAAGATTTTGTGCTCTTGTGTTTCTTAGTGCTTTAACCTTACCTATTTTTTTTACATATTTTTTTTTACATTTTTTTTACATTTTTTTTAGATTTTTACACGTGTATATTTTCAGCGTCGTCAGTGTATCAAATGTGCACGCTATTGTCCTGAGCTGTTCATGCGCAATTTCACCGATAACTACACGCCTGTATATCAGCTTTTGTTAACTCATCTTCACTCCGCCTGATATGGGCATATATATGTACGGCACTGTTGCTATACATTTCATTCTGATGAAGCTCGGACCCCGAGCGAAACGTAAATAAAACTGCTTCGCACGCGCGTCTGTTTGACTTTTTTGTATATATATATATATATATAATGATGTCACGTGGTGGTCACGTAGACGAAGACAGCAGTCGGCTTCTTGAAGGTGAAACTCTTTATTTGGCCGAACTTGTGGCCGCGAAACGCAAACTCACAATATAGCAGGTAACATCATAAATGTAGCGCAAGAACCACGGACACAGAAAAGGAGCACACATACACAGCGCTGACTATCAACTGAAGTTTATTGAACATACACACATATATACTCAAGGATCTAGACACGTGATGGAAAAAAAATGAAATAAAGACGCGTGTTAGTGACTAGCGATCAAGTAATCTACCTCGATAGGGTGCAACACTATCGATGGCCTCGCGACACATGCATCCCCACATCTGTGGATAAAATATGCTTCTTCAATTTCTCGCTCCGTCTTTTCGTGAAATCTTGCAAGCACACTTGCTTCCGTCAGCCTAGGCGCGCAGCCGCAGTCCCTGAAATGGAGTGAAAGGTTCGAGCATGGTGGTCCACTCAGAGAGGCCCTGTGATCAAATAATCTATTATTTAAGCAGCGCTCAGTCTGGCCGACATAACTTTTCCCACAGGACAAAGGTACGTTGTAGACCACTCGCTTGCCACACTCAACTAACTTCTCTCGATGCTTAATGTCGCACCTGTGGTTTTCCCGACCTTGCCTCTCCAACCTCTTGTGCACCGCGGAACAAAGCTGGCCAAGCTTTATTCCACCTGAAAAAACGACATGACATCCATATCGGGCCCCCTACCTTTTTCAAACGATGAGACACCCGGTGAAGGTATGGAATGCAAACAAAAGGACCGACTTCATTTTCTTTACGCTTTTGTAAGTCTCTCATCTCCTTCTTCATTTTCTGGAAAAGCCTTTCTCCAAGGAAGGCTAAGTGGCGCTCAGGGAACCTTGCATCCCGTAGGCGCTCCACCTGTCTTGCGAAGCTTTCTTCCATCAGATGTGGACACGACTTCCTGAGTGACGCCCTCAGGCAGGACACCGCCACACCATCTTTCACAACCTTTGAGATTCCCGAACGGTAATCAATCAAGGGCTTCGCACTACGGGGAGCATACATCCAACAAACATGACTCGCCACAAAGCTTAAACACAAGTCCAAAAACTGCATGCGTCCATTATTCGGCACTTCACATGTGAATTCAAGCCCGCCCCCTAATTCTCTAAATGCTTTCAAGACATCCACCCTTGTATCCACGCACCTATAGTCCTCTAACAACACCAGGTAATCATCAACATACCTAAAAATTTCTCTTCTGATAGCAGGTAATGCGCGCTCTACACTGATATCGGCGCACAGAGCGTCAGTCGTCGATAAAAACTGATCCACGCTAACGCGCGTCGGCCTCTATACACGCGGCGTCGAACATTCTAGCATTATCGCTGGTGGCCGAGTTTGTTCCAGAATAAACTCAGCTGTTCCTGTTTGCGCGCTCAAGCCGAACCGATGAACCTAAAACTATCTAGAATGATCTGAGACATTCAGGCGCGGATTGCGCAAGGCAGTATCTACACGTGCGATAAGTCGGGAACATAAAACATAGAAAGGAGTGTGTGCGGCATTGCCGCCTTCTAAAATGACATCGTCTCGATGCGTTAACAGAAGGTGGAAGTACAATAATAAAGCAAGAAAGTATAATGAGCAATAAATACAAGCAAGAAAGTACAGTAATAAAGTAAGAAAGTACAGTCCTCAGGTTTGCTAACACGCGTAAGACGGCTTCAGGAGCACGACATGGACGACTTCAGGTCGCGCATGGCGCCGTTGAGAGTTCGTAATGCCAACAGGAAAGATCTCATAGTTGAGTGCACCGAGACGTCGAAGTACCCTGTACACCCGCTCCCAGAAGTTTTCGGAACGCGGGCTCCACTGAAAATGCGAATTTCTGCTCTATTAGTGCACGGCGCATCTAATCTAGCAGGTAACTGCATAGGTCGCAAGGACTACTACAAGCCGGAATATCTGTTTGGGGGGCTATGTTCAAAAACAAAGCGGGTATATATCATTTTCAGAAATTTCGTGTTCCGAAAACTTTTGAGGGCGGGGGTACGGTCCGAAGTATCGTCGAAGAAGCTTCTCGCTATGTCCCTGTCGGTGCATTTGTGTCCAGACCCATACTCGGTCACCGGGTTGGTATACCATGTGGCGTTGTCGAAGACTGTACCGACGGCTGTCGGTCTTTTGCTGGCTCTGGATGTGCAGACGGGTGAGCTGTATGGCCTCTTCGGCGCGCTGAAGGTAGACGGTCTAGAATGATCTCAGACATTCTGAAACGGATAGCGCAAGGCAGTATCTACACGTGCGATTCACCAGGAACATAAAACATAGAAAGGAGCGTGTGTCGCAATATGGAAGAGCCGATGTACTCTCACCAAGGGACAGTACTTTTATTCGAGTCTACTATGTTCCTCTAATTTCCTTAGCGAAGTTGCGTGGCCATATGTGGCAATATTGCGAATTCCGCCTGGAGAATTGGCGCAGTGTCTGAGCGTACTCTCATTTGTCATAATATACTGTCATAATACTAAAAAATTGTCATTTTGCATTGTTTCATCACCTCTTTCCCAAAAGTAATGAAAAGAAAATTTCACGCTGTTGTATTTACAAATACTCTGTGTTTTCTTTATTTGAATCGCCTGCATTTGTTTCGTGTCTTGCGGTCTTCAATATTGTGCCGAATTTGAATGTATACGCATGTTATATAAGCTATTATTGGAGCACTCCATTGCTGCCAGTTTTCTGCACTGTTTTGTTGGGATGGGGCCAGTCAAGCTTCTATTGAGTAGTAGCTTTTTTCCCTCATTCCACACCACACAAGTGTATATAATATTATATATGTACAAATGTCCATACAATATAAAGATTGTATGTCCATACAATATAAATATTGTAATAATTGTAGGTGAAATAAACTGAAACTCGAACTCTGGCAACGACTTTATTTAGGCTTAGGCGCCCAAAAGTGTCGAAACCAAGAGTCTAAAGTGAGTTACTGTCATCAACTGATTGCTTATTAATATGAAATGTTGCGTGAAATACGCACGGACAAAGCTTAAAAAACACACAAAATTTGAACGTTCTTCTGTTCACCATGTGTTTTCGATCTTCCAGGACCGAGCATGACTATCGACACTGCCTGCTCGTCAACGATGGTAGCCCTGAGTGAAGCCCTGCTGGCGATTCGATCTGGACGCTGCGAGGCGGCCATCGTGGGAGGAGCCAGTGTCACCCTTGATCCACATCTGATGACAAACTTTAACATGCTGGGCGTTCTCTCGAAAGATGGAAAATGCAGGCCATTCGATGCAAAAAGTGAGATATTTTATACTGTAGACATAGAGAACGAGAGGGGAAGAATGGCATGAGACGGAGAGGCAAAAGAATACATATTATGTCTTTAGTGCGAGATACGTATTTGCGGGTGAATTGCAATTACTAGCAAGTTGCTCTGCTGCCAACATGTCCAAAAATGGTGTACTATTTTTTTTTTCAGTAATCAATTTCACAAAGTGAAATCAGCGCGAATAGACACGGACAGAAAGAAGCGACACACAAGCATCAGCGCTACTGATGAACGTTTATTAGGAAAAAATACCCACCGAATTATGAATATTCTGCCGCGCATGCACCGTGACTCATCATAAAGGCGCCTCAAGAATAACGTGATAAAGACACAGATATAAAAGCACCCTCTGCATAAAATGGTATATGGAAGAATGCAGTCCTATCGAAGCCGCGTTGACACAGGCGGAGTTATTCTTTCGTATCAATAAGGCTTTTAAAGCTAACCAAGCAGTACGACTCCCACTACTTCCTAAAGCCTTGGCCTCTTAGAAACGTGGCTCGCAACCGCATGCAGTCACATATGCAACCAAATTGGCGCACTTATTTAGACTCATCTTTAATTTTTAAGCGTGCTCCCTATGACGGTCGTTAATGTAACGTTCACTTTGGCCGATGTAGATTCTTCCACACGACAGAGAAATCGAATAAACGACCCCGACAGAGCATTTACACAAGGGAGACTCGTGCCGTATAACGCAGCCTCGCTGACCTCTAGCGGAAAAGCGAGGACAAAGCCTCTGGGAAGAAAGAGGAAAAAAGATAGAAGGCGAGAGAACGACTACAGAGAGAAACAGACCGAGATAGATACTGGGTGCATAGTAAGTTCGAAAACATTTCACGCGCATAATTTCTCGTGGTTTAAAGCATGCTACCCATTACATAGTATGCACTAAGTGGTTAAGGTACGCACTAGGGCACAAAGGTCTGTGGCTAAGTGAAATGGCTGATTATCTAGCAAAGGCATCGCTTATGTCACCGATCATTCGCGTTTTTTCCGCTAACGGCACACATCACGGTGGAAAGATTTCGCTTTCTAACATTAAGGAAAAGTTTATCGGAACCAGTATTGACTGCTTCTCCAGAGTACAAGCACCTCTTACATCCCTGGTGCAGCGATCTAGCCAATCAAGAACGATGGAAGTGGCCATAACAAAATTTCGTTGCCGCGTTACCTCCCTTAACTTCTACTTGCATAGAGCAGGTTTAGTATCTTCCCCTATATGTATTTTCTGTATTGAGGAGGAAACGATTGACCATTTCTTTTTATCCTGCCGCCGGTGCACGACATTGCGGAAAAGAATAGTAGTACCACCTCTTCGCAAACTGGGCCTGGAAGTATCAGAACCTGTTATTCTATATTTTGGGGCCACTGCTCTGGGGTACAGCCATAGGGATGTTTTTTCTTCGTCATTGAGGAATTCGTCAGCGAAACCAAAAGAGTATACAGCTAAATTCTTGCTTTTGAACTTTTTATTATCAATAACTATGTCAAATCATTCTGTTACCTATAGCGTCTGCGTATATTAAACTTCAGATATCATTGGATAAGTTCACCCACTAATCGGCCAATCCCCTCCAATGGGTATGAGCCATGTCCAGAGGATAACAACAACAACAACGACAGGATATCGCTATCGCGTTCAACTCTTAAAAGCGAAGCTTAAGGATCCCCCCAATTTTTTTTTTGTTCTTACTTCCCCGATTGACAACAACTTCTTTGTGTTATGCAGTTCTAGCACGGTTTTCGCGATACAACTAAGGTATCTTGTTCTGTGTTACTTTTAAGTTTCATGGTTCTCGCGGCGACACGATAGATCATTCTGTGCAACGCCGTACCGAGACACAAAGGTTATGCGTTCACGATCCGGAGTTCCTTAAAGTGCCCTTAATTTTAAATGCATGGGTGTTTTTCGATTTTGTCCACCCATAGTAAAGCGTACTCCATAGAGCGGCAGAAAAACCCTCTTCCTCAAATTTAGCAGCGCACCATCCAGGTGCCCAGCTATCACGGCGGTTGGTTATAGGAATTAAAAAAAATTGGCATGGCATTGTGTAAGCAGTTAATCAAAAGCCACTCAAACGTTCCACACGATCCTCTATATTTATTTGAAATATTGTGTTCTCGGTCAGTATGCGTATATAGCTAAGACGTGCGAGGCACTGCGAGAAAGTGTAGCGTTCTATTCTCTATGCATTTTCTATGTGTGCGGCGGGAATGATATAGGAACCATGGGGGGCAGGGCAAAGCTAAGTAATTAGATAAATGAGCATTGAATATGGTCCATTATTTGTTAAGAATTACGTTTTCAAGGTACATTTTTCTCAGAAATCGTATGCGCATCGAAATCGTATGTTTGTTTTTATTGCTCCATGTATCACTCGACTCGTGCACAGCGGGGTTGTAAAGGCTCACGCTACTGACTTCGGTGATGATGATGATGATTGCCTATGTGTATGGCTCACACCCACTCTGGGGGGATTGGCCAAGAAACGAATATTTTATAGACAGAAGTGATCAGATATGAATCATATTACTGTAGAATTATAGAATGGTTAGAATAAATGAATGTGAGCAACGTGTCTTGTTTTTTTTTTTGACATGGCAGGTCTGCTAGAGTTTGCATATTGTTGTGAAATGACGCTCAGGCACGTGTATTACCAAACTTTGCGTGAAGAATTATGCCGCGTCTGTCCTCATCTATTCTTGCTAGACAAAAGTTGTATTTTCGAATGCAGGCAATGGCTACGTTCGCAGTGAAAGTGTCGGCGCATTCTTCCTTCAAAGATATTCCGACGCGCGGCGCGTATACGCCAGGGTCCTCAACGCCAACGCGAATGCAGACGGATTCAAGGAAGAAGGTGAGTTGGCTCGAATGCATCTGTTGTGACGCTATGTTAATTGGTATACTGCCGTTGATGAGAATGGCACGCTGAAGGAAGATGCACAAACACGTCTGCTACTGTTATAATGTGTCCCTTTTGTCACTTAACGTCAATTAGAGTTACTGATAGCCCGTTCAATCAACCTCTGTGCGCAGAGCAGCCTTTAATAACTCGCTTTAATAATTTGTTCAAATTACATTTTAGGGGTCTAAGGGCGCCGCACTTTAGGCGCCATTCACGTGATATTTTTTTTAATTGCATGCTTTAAAGAGAATCCTGAAAACATTTAAGTACGGTAGTTATCTTAGCACATATTTTTAAAAAAATCCCAAGTTTCTGAACAAGTGCTGCCAACTTTTATATCAAAGATGTCTCGCTAGATTTGCTATTTGAAAAGATCTTTAAGAAATCTTTATTAATTACCCGGGCTTGGCAGATTGTAAAAATATCCAGATCTGCTCTACATGGCTCACAGCAATAATGCGCCATATCGAGACGCGTAGCGGCATGTTTGTTCTTTAAGTACGTGATGCTAGTTAGCTCATACACTCTGTATATGTTCAATGACATCTTGAAATTATTTATAGCTAATACACAACTTGTAGTAAATGTGGTCAACATTCCTCGCAGCACAGCTTCACGAAGCACGTTAAGGTCATGGTGATGAGCGAGATTGTGTCCATTGGTGGTTGTAAGGTCTTTAATTTTTTCTTACAGCACACAAACGTCCAAAATTTGTTTGAACACGCCCACACCTGTTGTCTGACTAAATTAACACTTCGCAGTTATTGAAGTCTATAATGCGAAAGTCTGTGCACTACTGCCACAAAAAAAAGCCCAGGTAATTGAAGAGGTTGTTAAATAAACATGACTTTGACTTATCCATAGCTATACTGCAAGACTACGTATTTTCACGCCGCAACTTCTAAAAGTAGCAGGGTGAACATTTCAGGTTTGAAGCAAAAACATGTTGCAAAAGTAAATAACACAATAACAAATACGTTGTAGGTATGACCTTTATTTTGCCACCATTGGCACAGGTTCTCTTCATGCCCCAACACTTCATTAAGGAAGTGTTCGTTTGCATTAGAGTACGTAAGTTCGGTCGAGATGTCTATGCATTACAGATATTATGCTCAGGGCTGAAATGTTGTTCAGTGTTCAATGCGAACTCTGACAAAGAGAGATAATGCGTGCTTAAAGCTTATGTTCTAAAAATTGTGTTTCTTTAATATGTAAGCACTCACTTTGTATATCTGTTTCTCTAAAATTCATCGTCGGTACATACTTTGCAGAATATATTTTCTCCGTTATATTGTATCCATAACACACTTCGTCTCCCCAGTTTGACTCCCACTTGTGACACAAAATTCTAGCAGTGTGAGCTGTGGATCTGAACTATAATGAGGAATATAGAAAGTGCTTGAAACATTTTCGTTCACCTATCAACTCAGTTCACGGCCGAGAATGAAAAATTTGCGCCAATTCTGTCGATATAGCGTGAAATTGCTTTTTTGTAATACATTCAATGTGACGTCGCAGAGCGACAAAGATGCAGTCGCCTTCGCGACTGTTTTACGTAACAAAATTTAGTAAAAGTAAACTGCTCCTGCTGCGCCACCAATATATCGGCATTGCGCGTGTTTCGTTTGCAAGTGCACGCAGGGTTGCCGTTGGTGACTACTTTGGGCCAAATTGGCTACTTTTCGACCCCGTTCGCGACGAAAATTTCCAGGTGACGCCATGGCTCTTTTTTGAACGTGTGGTTTTACTTATTCAAAATGGTTTTATTTATTCATCAATAGTAAAGACTCTGTTGATAATACCGCTTCTGTCCTATTTGGCTAGAAATTCGGTGATAATACCAAATGACATGTCTACATTGGCTACTTTTGGCGTGAGTTCTGGCGCCTTTTCATGTCCACCCAACGGCAACCCTGAGTGCACGCAGTGCACTCACTTCCAGTTCAACACGAAATAGAAAATGCCCGCATGGCTAGCAGGTCATCGTAACGGCAACATATGTCTATTGTCCCAAAGCTGCGCTACTAAAATGGGACGCGGCAACACAATGTGAGCCATGTTCGCTCAGTGATCTCCGTGCTCAGTTTCATGCACGTATTTCTCACCTTTCAAGGAATTATGCGCGTGTTGAAAGCTAATGATATGCACGACGGGCCTGTTTTATTCGTGCCTGACCGTCTACATTATTTGCACGAGCTCGGGCACTCACAATATACGATGGAAACCTTGCTTCATTGAATTTGCCTTTGCTGTTGGTTGGCGCCACTTCGGTCACCCGGCAATAACTACACAGTCGAACCACGATTTAGCAACCAGCGCTACTCGATCACTGCAATAATTTGATTATTCTCGTTGTGATTTAGCAACGACTATAAACGGAATACCACTGGGAGCGAGTAGCGCCACTCGCGCAAGCGAGCAAAAGTGTTATTTCTGCAGTTTACTCTAAGAAACAAAAACATGTTGTCCTTTGTCTATCCTTTTATACATGCGAGAGTTGCACTCTCTTGAGAGTTCACTACAGCGCCGCTACCATTACTTATGTTCTACAATGAAAGTTACGGCTTCGGCTCTCTAATGTGGGTATAGATGTTCTCCGGGGTGGTCATTCTACCATCTCAGTTAGCCACGAACACGGATTCAACAAAGGTCGGCTTGCTGGGTAGTGAATAATTGAAGTTTTAACGGAGCTGTGGAATGATTCACCCAAAAAGTGAGGCACGAAGCTGGCATTCAACATGTGCCGCGCCTAAGAGATAAAAGTGAAGCACATAACTCACTGAGACCAGTTTCTCCCAGGTGTCCCATTTCCGTCGGTCCTCGGTCACGAGAAGCTCCTCCGAGACGCATACTCTGAGGTCAACGTGGACCCTACGAAAGTGGTTTACGTCGAAGCGCACGGCACCGGAACCAAGGCTGGAGGCATTCAGGAATTGGAGGCAATCAGCAACGTCATTTGCTCACCCGGGCGCGACAAACCGCTTTTGGTCGGATCTGTCAAAAGCAATATGGGCCACTCTGAAAGCGCCTCTGGTAAGAATGTGTGACTAGCCAAGCATGTTTCCATAGGAAATCAGAGAAACGGAGCTTTTTTTCCTAATTATGTCAAAGCAGCTCTTAGTTTATTGGTTTGTTAACTCCAGGCTAACCCGGTAATTGTTAACGGCGATTTGGGAGTGATGGTGTGCAGACCGTATTTGTTTAGTTGAGTACTGCCCAGTGTTGTCAACCAATTTTTGGAAAGTACCCTACGTCACGGTCAAAATTACCTTACAGAACTTTTTTTAGTACCCTACCTTTTGCCCTACGCCTAAAAATAGTGCAGCGTACCAATAAAAACGTACAGACATCACTGTAGCACATGCAAACTTGTAGTGGCGCTCAAGTCGTTTGCTACTTCGAAAACTTGTTTGAAAATTTTTCGAAGGGACAATAAGAAACATTACAGACAGAGGATGGGAAGAGAAAGTGTTCCGGTATTTGTATGGGAAGAGCGTTGACTCCCTGTTCAGAAAAAAGTAGTAAAACATTTGTCAGCAAGTATACGGCTGGTAATGTAAGTGATACGGTGATAAAGAGCATTAAGGCGAAACATCAGAGAGGCGGGGAAGATATTCTGGATAGCAGTGATAGAAAGAAAGCCGGCTCTGGGTAACCACCGAAAGGGTAAAGACGAAATAAGCAAGAGTACACCACTTTACGAAAATTCAAGGGAATGTGCTTTCGCTGTTTGAAGCGAGGTTGGGTTACGTTGGTACGCGTAGTTGTAAAGCGAGATTAAGTGAACAGAAATATACATGTGCGGTCTGTGCGGTTAAGGCAAGGAAACGATGGAGCATGTTAAATTGATTGTATTCACCCGGGTGCATGTTACGGCACTATGGACCCTTGGGGTTTTAGGGAGAACATTGGAAAGGTGTACAGGCCTATATATAAGTAAAAGATGACTCGGTGTTTGGTGGCGGAAAAATAGGCAGATAGCAAAAAAAAAAAAAAAGCACGTAAACTAATGTTAATCTTCTCTGAGGCTCAGAAAGTGGGGCTGCTAATATATGAGGTTTTCTTATAGGATGACAATCCTAATTAATCTGGACAAGATTATGCCGAGCGTAACTACATCGACAATAATAATAATAATAATAATAATAATAATAATAATAATAATAATAATAATAATAATAATAATAATAATAATAATAATAATAATAATAATAACAATAATAATAATGATAATAATAATAATAATAATAATAATAATAATAACATTAACAAAATCTTGAGCTTGGTGAAGCGCAGGCAACCGCCCCGTCATAAAGGGACGCTGTTTTCATCCACCCATCCACTGTCATAAAAAAAAAAATCTCATGGTCTCTTGCGCACTCACCTAAGATCACTCAAAGGAGAAATTAAGCCACCCTTTCTTTTTCATCTGCTCTATCGCGTGTATTGATCGCGTGCCCTAGAAAGGTTGACGCATTATTTTTCGCGTCTTCCCTATGCTGGGGACATGTGAATTCAGACAGTTCCAGTTTTCCTCAAATAAAGGTTTAGTTTTCGGATGTATTTAGGAATGTCATCCTCGGTGATGTTGCGTCGATCATCCGCATCTTTCGCTGATCGATGATGAGCAAAAAGTGGAAATTACGCTACGCCTGATAAGAAAATCATATCGACCGCCCTACTACGCTGCCCGGAAAAATTTCCGAAAATACCCGACAAGTAGAGTAATTACCCCACGGTTGACAACCCTGATACTACCTCGTAATTATTCGCCGTGGCTACCAGTGTGGGTAAAAGATGTTTAATATTGCATAGGGCGTGCTTGATTAGGGCTTATGATGGCTTGATATGGCAAAGTGCTTCCTATAATAATTAGGATTGCCTCACTATTGTAATTTTCTGCTAGTGCTGCCATATCTTACAAAAATAATAACAGTTTTAGCTAAACGATAGCAGATGTTCACTAATATCAGTAATGGCAGGCTTATGCTGCGTTCCAGCAGGCCATATGGTCTTCACGTAGTATTAGTCTAATCATATTAGGCTATCCGCAAACGCAACAAGACAGGGGTGCTTTTGCGTGATTTCTTCTTTTGGCGATAAAAACATAAGTATACTCGGGAGCATCGGCAACGCAACTACCTTCACCTGTAACCGCTCATATTAAGCGGACACTTAATGGGCCTGCATCTTTCCAGGGAACTAATTGTGCCGCCATGTCATTTGTGCCGCGTCTCCTCGACAATGTTTTAGAGTAAGCCAGAATATTGTATAGAAGTTTCAAGCTACCATACTCAGTACTAAATGTTGAACTAGTACAGCAAACTTGAAAAAAAGGATGCTTTCCACTACTCGTACAAATAGGTGGCAGCACGACAATCAAATTTGTCCTCAGAGTCGTAAATGCCGCTTTGTTTAAGGCTAAGAAACAAAATTCGGAGGCTGCAATTACCTGTCAGGACGGTCTTCGGCGACACCCATGCACACACGTTGACGCGTCGAGTGGTTTCGGTACAGCGTTGTCCACGTTTCGTGGACAACGCTGTACAGTTCGCTATCACATTTCTCACCCGACTGCTAACGCCTTCGACACAGTGCGCAACCGACGAAACATGAGCCGACACGTCAACCGACGCAACAGACGCTTCTTGCAGCGGCATTCATTGGGGGCACGTGAATCGCCCCTCATTTTTAGAATAAAAATTTCGTTGCGAAAAGAGCTCTGGCTAAATATAGCCGAGGACATGTTGTTCTCACTCTTTGGCGCCCTTTTTCTTCCAGGTGTCCCTGCTGTGGCAAAAGTAATACTCGCCATGGAGACGGGCACAATAGCGGCCAATATAAACTTTGATGAGCCTGACCCGGCCATGCGCTCATTACACGACGGCCGCGTGAAAGTGGTTGACAGGCCAACGCCATTCGAGGGTGGCATGATAGGCATCAGCTCACAGGGAATCGGTGGCGCAAACGCGCACGCCGTCTTGGATTCCAACCCAGGCCCGCACGCTGAAAGCCTACCGCGTCAGAAGCCACATCTGCCGAGGCTGGTTCTTATGTCTGGGAGGAGCAAGGACGCACTAATGGTGAGTTTCTCTTAGAGTATTTTACGCTTTACCATAATAGCAGCTGTCAAACTTCTATTGAGGCTCAATAAACCTCACAGTTTCATGAAGCTAGACTTCAGCAAACATGACTTGTTTAGCAAAGCACTGCTTTTTGATCAGCAACACCGAAGTCAAATGTTTGGCTGTACATAAGGAAATGTCAGACTTCAATTGCGCGGTCACGTTAACCATGAGACTCCCTTCATCTATCCGAAGCTCTACAGAGCATCAGCCCTCGGCCTCAATGTGAGAGTGGACTCTGCACAAAAGCGGAACATTCGAAATCGTCAGTCAATTTAGCAGGCACTGCCCTTGCCATCGCCCTTTTTCTTGCCCGCAATATTCACGGCCTTGATTTATCTAGAAGTTAAGATTTCTTACAAACTAACATAGCAACAAGGTGTGTTGTGCAAACTGCATTAGTGAATCGACTATCTTTAATTTCATGCCAATAAATTGCATTACCCATGGTATATAGTATTGTCGTATATATATGTTTTTGGCATATAACCTGTGAAAAAAAAATGCTGCAGTGGCTTAGCTCGGCTATGCCAGGATATACGTAGCGTTAGCAAAAGCTTCAGCTCATTATTCTTAGCTTTCCTGATTGTCTAGATAGTCTAGGATTAGCTTGATTATCATGCTTACTGCTGCTCCAATGACACACACACGGTATACGTATTATGTGGCACATGTATATTAATTTTTGCTCAACGTCGTTGCTTCTATATTGCCACAAAGACGGCTCGGTGATCAGTGAAGTAACACGCTGCCGTCTCTATGGCCCCAACGCAGTATTTGGAATTATCTGTCTCTGATAGACAAGATGAATGGTGGTGAATCCCAAATCCTGCTTCCATGAATCCCAAATCCCAGCTTGGGACGCTAATTGCCAGGCAACCACTTCAGGATCCGATGAGTCAAGCTTCTCCGCTCTTCTGCGCCGTTGAGCAGCATTTGCGCTCTCCTTCTCCATGGCTATACCACACAGGCAAACGCCACTCAGAAGCGCCGTGGCTCCAGCGCAGTGTCAGACGGCGACTGCACAGCGAAGGCTGCACGCGCGCGCCGGAGGCGCCACTGCGTTTACCACGGCTACGACGTCACTCCTCTGGAATGCGCAGACCGGCAGCGGCGAGTCGCGCGCGGCGGCGGCAGGTGCGCGGGAGCTGCCGGCTCAGGTGCGCCAGCTCTGTGACATCACTGATCCTCGCGCATGCGCAGCACGGCTCCTGATGTGCCACGCGAAACGGGCTTGGCTGGGCCAGTGTAGCTAACGCTACAAAAATGAAGGACACTGTAAATTTCGAAGTGTGTTTGGCGAAAGCCTGTGCCCATTGAGATGTTGTCGGTCAGAATGAAACGCGATGCGCGCGTATCCCTTCTTGCATGAGTGGGCGGATTGTGGCCGGGTTACAGGGGAGACGCGGGCGCATGGGAGCCATCCCAATAGGGGCTTTTAGCTTGTACGTATACATCTTTACGTTACCGGGTTACCGGATACCGGAAGGAATCTGCGCATGCGCGTTTCTTTACGGAACGTAGACTTTTACGGAACGTAAACTACTTTCGCCCTTTCTGTTCTGCCTCTAATTTTCTTCCTCGAAGGTTTGCGTCTATTTGTATTTCAGTAAGCATGTACCAACTAGCCCAACAAAATGTTTTATTAAGTAAACTACTCGCCGGATATGCTTTACGTTTTCGGCCCTATCTCACAACTCCACCTTCGTTCGTGGCTACTCGCGATATCCGCTTTCAGGAGACTCCATCCGCCGATGCCAAGTCAAAATAAGCCGAAGTGCGAGCGATCACCTTAATTGTTTCAGCAGGATTGTCGAAGCTAGTGATCTAGCAAGCCGAAGCAGTAAACGTGAGAGGCCTAAAGCTCCTAACATGCCCGACATGCTGGATAGGTGGCGTCATCTAGCGGGGCTAATATGAACCAGGCAAGCACAGAATTGGTATTGCAGAAACATCGTGCATTCTACTTTTGATGTGAATGCCTTGCAGTGGCATAACTACGAATGAGTCGCCTTTTTAATCATTTCTTCCCTCAAAAACACTCGGCGAAAACAAACGTCTCCATGACTGTGGTTGCACAAATCGTCACAAGATGTCGACACAATCGTCCGGTAACCTGGTATTTTATACGTTTTATACTTCTTCGCGTACATTGGTATACCTTACACGCTAAAAAACCTTTTTGGTGATTTTGCCGCAGTAGTGATTCAATCTTATCTAAATTAAATATAGTTTAAATGCAGTTATCATCAAAATTTGGTGGTTTGCGCAAACGTAAAAGTATACGTTTACGTAAGTACGTAAACGTTTACGTATGGTGTGCTAAAACTTTTCTAAAACATGCGTTCCGGTAAAACGGTAAACGCAATACGGTATTCCGGTAACACGGTAACGTTAAAAAGTATACGTACAAGCTAAAAGCCCCTAATAACTCGACTGCTGCAATGAGACGTCTGATGAAGAAACGTTGACGGACCAGGCAGCGCATCAGCGCGCTACAAGTCTTCGATGGGCACATGTGTGTAAATTTGGCCTACTGTCATTGTGATCACAGCCATTATTTTGCCTGTTTGGTGTCACCTTTGCAGCAAACACTGAATCGAGTGGAGGCCGAGGGACCGTACCCGGACTCTGGTTACGCCCTGCTCAACCGAATCGGTCAGCGAAGCGTCAAGCAGTTCCCGTATCGAGGATATGCCATCGTTCCAGTGGACGATGCGAACAGGGAAGTGGTGAAGGTAGCCGAGCGTGCTTCGCCAGAAAAACGACCCCTCTGGTTCGTCTTCACTGGCGTCGGCTGCCAGTGGAACGGCATGGCCCGCCAGATGATGCAGTTCGACCTTTTCTCCGAATCCATTCTGAAGTCTCACGCTTTCTTGAAGGAGAAAGTCGGAGAAGACCTACTGGACATGCTGATTTCCGACGAGCCCCGGTCGAAGACAATTAAGGGATATTTTGCCTCCATTGCTGCTGTCCAGGTAGGTAGCACAAGCACTGCTTAACATTACGCACAGAACTTTTGGCGAAGAAATTTGTGTATCGCATATATATATATATTGTCATGACCAAGAACGACGACGCTGGAGCTTTGGCGCGCGGGCAGCTAGCGCGTGGGAGAATAGGAAGACGAGGTAGATAATAGAGCAACCGGCCCAGGAACGGGTGCTGTCTCTGTGTCTGTTCTTTACAATATATATATATATATATATATATATATATATATATATATATATATATATATATATATATATATATATATATATCAGTGGCGTAGCCAGGAATTTTGTTCGGGGGGGCTCGCATGTCAACACTATATATATATATATATATATATATATATATATATATATATATATATATATATATATATATGACAGAGATGCGTATTTGCTGCTCCAGCATTTTAAATGTTGTCTTAGTTGCATGACGGCGCTGTATGCAACTCTGGAAACGCAGTACATTCTTCGGGACCCATTCGCAAAAGTGAACGTTGTTTAAGTGGCATTCTAGTGCTACCGAAACTTTACATATCGCGCTTAATTCTATTGACATGACGTTGCTGTATCACACGTTTCCTGAGAAGAAGGCCCTCATAATTTTCCTCTCCAGCTGTTAACCTTGAGCAATAGTTCCACCAGCATCTCTCACGCGCTGCAATCGTCATGTATTTTTGCATGATTACTGGAAATAAATCTTTCGCCGACTTTGGAATATCAAAGCTTCATGTGGGAAAGTTCGTATATTTACGTTACAATCACTCGATCATTTAAGTTGAGTCATGTGAAGAAGCCATTTAGAAAAGACAAATTTATTACTGAAGATATAAATTATAATAGAAAATTATGCACTAAATTTAAACCTGACTATATTTTGCTGTGCAATTGAATGCTCCTGTTTTTCCGCTCGTGTTTGGAGGTCCATCTACGTAATGGGTCGATCATAATTCACTACAAAAGTCACAATTATCTTAGTTTCAAGAAGCTAATTGATCAAAATCTGTTGAAAACGGTGTTCCAATCAATTTTTCATGCTGTGCGCGCATGTTTTTTTTACCCGCTATACTTCGCACTGTTGGAATAAGCTCGCCCGCGAAATCTGCCAGATTACTATTGAAGAATACGATAACGAAGAGCAGCATTAAGTCTAGCAGACTTACATAGATTTATAAGCTTTGTCATAGACACAGTGATCAAATTTATTTTCTGACAGTGCACATTGTAACGCAATAATACGTAATTTGTCTACCCGCCAGACAGTTTTATCCACCTTTCCACCTGACGCCCCACTGAAAATATACTGCTATGCTTTCTTATTAGAAAGTGCAACTAATAGCATTTCTTTGCATGAAAACAAAGCAGGCGTTCACACTGATTGCGAACGTAAATGCGTGGTGCATTTATTGCTGTGATGAACTGCCGGTTAGCGAAATTATGACCTCTTTCTCTGACCGCGAACGAGTGACTAGAACCAGAAGTGAAATGTAAAATTTCCTTTGGAATATAGGATGCTACCTGATGCAACTTAGACGACGCGATGTTTTTCGAATGAGCCCCTATCATACTGCTTCGTTTCCACAGTTGTATAGACATCCATTCACGTGCTTTATGAGATATTAACTTTTTAAGCAGGACCTTTCAACACCACTTATCCCAAACATTCCACGCTGCTGAGTCACGACAGAACGTAGCTCACATAGACAGCTGTGGTTCTATGGAATACACATGAAATATAGATTTTTGTTGACCACATGGTACTCGCATCTATAAAAGACAAGAAAAAACAACAAAGCAAACGAAATTTTCAAAGCGCAAGCCACCCCAGTGGTACAGTAGTTACGGTGCTCGACTGCTGACACAAATGATGTGGGTTCCATCCCGACCACGGCGGTGGCATTTTTATGGAGACGAAATGCTTGAGGCCACTGTAAGTGCGCGAGCCTCCCTGATTTAAGTGCTTGTTAAGGAACACAAGCACTAGAAATTTTCGTAGTCCTCTACTACGAAGTGCCTGATAACCCTACCGCGGTTCTGGGCGTGTCAAACTCCCCAAATTATTATTAGTAGTAGTATTGCAAAACGCCGGGCTAACTGAACTCGAAAGAACAGCGCGGTAGAATTGGAACTATTCTAGCCAGATCATACATGTGTGGCGTTTTTCTTCTAAAAAAGCCAAGTCCGCTTTAACTGAAACTGGAAAAAAACGCAGTTTTTTGCTACGGACAATATGGTCGGGCCAGCTCCAACATTTTTAACGCGATAGCGTTAAAGAGCTCGTTTCGCAGAAATCCCGGCGTCGGCGTCGGTGGTTGTGAGCGAAAAATCATCATCTTGTCCGTGACCGAAAAATCGAGAAAGATGCAAATAAAATAAATAATAAAAATTTTCGGGTCCGAGTGAGGATCGAACCCGGGTCGTCTGCGTGGCAAGCAGGTGTTCTACCACACAGCCATGCCTCTGCTTGGAAATATTGTGAAAATAACTTCCTCTGCTTGGAAATGCAGTGAAAATAACTTCCATGCTTCGCAAACGCAAGCGTCCTTTATATAGGCGTCGCAATATAACATGTAATATCGCAGGAATATTGCGTGGTACAAGCGTACATTGCCATCGGGCGTCAGAATATGTGACTATCATAACGATTCCATAGTTTAAAGCCAGCCACCCATTACAAACGGCACACACCTTACTGCGCGTATTCCCTTAACACCACGTAGTGGGTGCATAGCAAGTTCGAAAACATTTCCCACATTTGCCGCGCATAATTTCTCCTGGTTTAAAGCATACTACCCATTACATACTATGCACTAAGTGATTGAAGTACGCAGTAGGGACGGGATATCGCTATCGCGTTCAACTCTCAAAGGCGAAGCTTAAGGGTCCCCTAATTTTTTCGCCAGTGCGCTCATGTCACCAAAATACCTCAAATCTATATTGCGGCTAAAATTTATGTAGCCTACTATCGTCGGTGTTCCAGAGTAAAATTTGTATTTGGCTTTTAGAGATTGTAACATTTCATTTGGGCTTGACATAGCTCGTAAAAGAAGTCTAAATAGCAGCAAATGAACGATACAGCAATATTTTGCGACAACATTAACACCATGCTTGTGCTTCCGTCGGTGCTTCCTTTTGTTGCATTGGTGTAACGACGATAACTAGACTTGTAGAGCGAGTGGTACTACCAGGCAAAATGCGTACCATTATGGAGTGCCTGCAGCGTTTTGTCGTTCTTGGAATCTTCAGGCCTTCAGAAAAATGCTTGGTTGTTTATTTGCTTGTTTGTTTGTTTGTGTGTTTGTTTGTCTGTCTGTCTGTCCGATTGTTCGTTTATTTATTTATTTGTTAGTAGCCTGAAAACTGTTTCAGCTCTTCGTCTTCTTCTTAGCTTATTTGATTTCACGCCATTTCGGACCGCTTCTTCTTCAAGGAATAAAGCGGTGCCCAATTTCTTCATTTCAGTTGTCTTCTATTTCAAATATACCGTCTCGGAGTGAAAGAAGGCTATGATATGCAGTGCAAAGGTTGTCGATTGAAAGCAATACAATAGGCAAGCCACTAGGACCCAAATGAAACAGATTAGACCCGGTCACGTTGGTTGTTTTGGTCGTGTTTGTTGAAGCAGCACTGATTTAATTGATCCGACTCCGTTTGATCCAAGCAGATAATGGATTTCGCGGATTTTTTTTAAAATTAATAACTGCATTTTCAGTTCACGTTACGATGAGGAATCGTCGTAATTTAAATTACAATTCGTTCAAAACAGAAATATACTTTAGCACGTTTTGCGCTCCCGTGAAATTTAGCCCTTTTCTGATTTGGTTAAGAAAAAAAAACGGCCCATATATAGCACGACAGTCATCATGCTTTGGCCGAAAGAGGGTTGTTCAAAGCACTATCACCGTTAGAAAGAAGTAAGTTTGGCAAAGCAGGATTGCTAGTACATTATAGTCTCCTTAGCAGCGTCGTCGATGTGGATTCGCTTGCCGGACAGGGAAAAAAAAATTGGGTGTATTCCAAAGATTGACCTCAAAATTTCAGCTCACTGGCAGCACTGAATACATCAGAGCAACTTTGAGGTCAGAGTGGTCAGTTAAGGAGTGAATCAAGGGTGCTCTCCCCCCGCCCTTACTTATCCACTGGGGGGATGCACCCCCCGCTGATCGGCATACCGTAGCAGCTCAAATTAGTAGATGCCTTTTGTTCTAAAAATATAGTGCGTTGCCGGGACAAAACAAGCGTCCCGCGCACCCCTTGCTAGAGGCCCGCGCCTTCAGACAGAATAGCCTTGAGAGTTTGCTAAATAGTATTTGCATTATTTTCTCGCTTACGTATAATAGCTCTTTGTTCAGGTAAGCTGCAGAGACGGGACTGGTCTCTAGTGTTTTGTGCGTGTGCGCGAGGCACCCCATGCGCTCATGATAAGTTGCAACATCACCGTGAAACGAAAACTCCATATTTCACAATCGGCGTCCAAATTTTAGTCATTCTGAAAATCAGTATCGATATCTTTTCCGAGAACTGACGTCAAATACCCTTCTGAAATGACCAATGCAGGAAAGGATTACTTTATTCTTTCAAGAGGCAACGTTTGGTGACATTTTGATTGAAACTCTCAGCCCCCCCCCCCCCCCCCCCCGGAATCCACCATCTTCACTGTCCCGGCCCTTGTGGGACTAAATTGCGTTACTGCGGTCCGCTATTTGAGGCTTGTTGGAGGCCCCTTCTATGTATCTCAATCCAGAGCGTCCTGCGTGTCAACAATAGTTACTCCTTCGCGGTGACACCGCTAACAGGGCAATACAAGGCACTACGCTTTCTTTTGCAGAATATTTCTTGCGGTATCATGCGGTGCACAGCCAGATACAGGACCGCCAGGGGTACTCAATGTTAACACTGAAGTGTCTTTTCGACTGCGAAAAGCAATTTTAGAAAAAATCCAGGTTGATTTCCGGCGCAGCTAGCTCTTTTGGTCGGCGATACATCACAACACGAACAAATTTCGGGGGGGGGCTGAAGCCCCATAAGCCCCCCCCCCTGGCTACGCCCCTGATATATATATATATATATATATATATATATATATATATATATATATATATATATATATATATATATATATATATATATATATATATATATATATATATATATCGTAATGAAACAAGGAGGACATAACATCTGTTTGTCGCGCACGCTGTAGTAGGAGGATCCCACAAAGCCCATGCATATTCAAACATAGATCTTACACGAGTTTTGTGTAACGTTAAGAGATGATGGTGTCTTTGAAAAGTTAGCGGCATAAGCAACCTAACATGTGATTAGAATTTATAACGACGTAGTTAATGTGGTTCTGCCGAGAAAGGTTAGCGGTTATGTGAACACCACGATGCTAATATGAATGTCCTGTTGTTCAGAACAAAGCTGTCATTGTGATGAACTGGGATACAAGTGAGCGAATATCGAGAGATTCTCATGACGTTACACTTTTTAGCGTTCAAATTCATTTACCCTGTGTTGCACCACTTGGTTACAGCCTTAAGATCATTTGAAGTGTTGCAGGATCAGTATCTGGTGATATTACGGGATAAATTACGCAATCATATTGATTGAAAATAATATAGATTAAAAATAAAAGCGGGCCAATGGTAGAACCTTGAGGCACCCCGAATATAATTGAACAAGAACAAGAATCAAAATTATTAGCAGTCACGAAATTGCGTTCTGTTAGAAAGAAAACATTTTATCCAGGGTAAAATGTTCTGGGCGATGTTTAATTTGCTTAATATTAAGAGTTGTAATGGATGAGAGACAAGGTCCAAGGCTTTTCGAAGGTCAAAGAATATGTAACCACAGAACATTTCTGGTCAATAGCATCAAAAAATTTCATTGATTAAGCAAATTAGTTGTGTCTAATATAAACAGGAAGAAGGAACCCAAGCTTTTTAGTCGTAAGGAATGTATTAAAATGGAGGAATTCGCTAAATATGTGTAAGTGATGTGTGCTAATAATTTATCTGAAACTCTACTTAAGAATTTATGTTTGTAATTAAGAGATGATTGAACGTCACCACATTTGAAAAGCGGTACCACCTTGCACACATTCCAATTACCGCCTAACTGGAAAGAAACTATGGACTGTGAAAATATTTCTGTTAACGTCAAGGAGGTGCAGACTGCAGTGCCCTTCAAAAATTTCGGGATAGTATCGTCCATTCCACACGAAGAGAATTTCAAGTGTTTTTTATGAAGTGCAACACGCGAAATTAATCTACCAGTACGGCATACATTGGTGGATACTGAATAGCACAATACTCAGTCAACACTTGACAAACACTGGACACTTGCGAACTAGACATGGACAACGTTTCATGCAAGACAGAACTACACTGGAAAAGTGTTACAGGAGCACCGCCATTCTTGTGTAATGAAATTGTGTTGTCTTTAGACATATTGAACTTATTGCAGAATTTTCTAGGATTTCCGATGAGTAATGATGGAAGCGTTTCATTGAAAAAAAAAGCATCCTTCGTGTCACGAGCTCCTTTCATGAATTATAAAGATGCAAGATGGCATTTGTTCCACAATTCAGCTTTTTTTGCGACCCTTTAGATTCGGGCAACGTGTGCTTTTTTTTTATTCAGACGCAATTTTAGAGAGTTATCGAACCATACCGAACGATGTCCGCAAGGAATGACACGTAAAGACGAATACTTATTGATGAGGTACTTCACTTTATTCTTAAACAAAGGCCAATTAGATTCAATGGATCGGTCAGTAAAATTGAGGCATCTAGACACCAATGAAACATGACAACACTTCGTTAATAAAACTAAAGTCGGTTTTATCTTGTAGGCCGAAGCACGCCTACGGTGTCCGTCATAGCGGTGCTTCTGTTTTTCTTGCGAGTGGGTGACTTTTTGATCGCCACAGCTCTGATCTTCTGACTGGCCCGTTTGCGACCGTCGGAGGGTGTGACGTTAGTGGGAGCACCTAGACTGAGGACTGCTCTCAGCTGGGGTAGTTTCCCATGGACACTTTCATACGGTACATTTCAGACATTTTCATGCATTTTCATTTCATAGAATTTCATAATTTTATTTTGCAATTTGAAAACTACCCTTGAGACGCACATGGAAAAGTGGCCTCTTTGTGTACCCACTCGTGGTGTGGAAAGAAAAAAAAAGAACGCCGGGAACACCTTGGGACAGACGCCACCACGTGGACAAGGAGACGCAGAGGGGTCACTCCGCGCGCCGCAGTTTAAAAGAAAAAGAAACATCCAAGAGCGTCGGGTTCTGCACTGTCGACATTTGCAGCGCGTTGCTCAAACACTAAGACATAACAACTGTGACAGTTGTTAGTTCACGCTTGTCCTGTGTAAGCTCGCGCGTTCTTGTCGAGCGTCCGTCTTGTGCTTCAGCGGTGCGCTGCAAGTATCGACCTTCTTGTCATTCTTCGTGTGACATTCCAATTTCATTGCTATCATTGCTTCGCGCTTGTGGCGCAAACTGTGACTTTTTTATCTTCTACGCGGACTGATAGCCGAACAAATTCAGTGGTCTGGAGATAGATTCGGATATTGGTACGACTGTCGGCACTCCTTGGCCTTCTGAACTAGGTGGCCGCAAGTCAAGCAACCACATCGTGTTTAAAGGGGGAGGGCGAGTTCAGTATTTACTTCTTTTTTCCAGCTACGTAAGCGTTTTGCCTATATGAGATGCGTCTTTCACGCTCAGGTGGCGCTAGTGGACGTGCTTCAAGCTCTGGGGATCCAACCGGATGGCATGTTGGGTCATTCGGCTGGCGAGGTTGCCTGCGCTTATGCGGACGGATGCTTCACCGCTGAGCAAGCCTTGCTTGCCGCCTATTGGCGAGGCCGCTGCTTAGAAACGAGCTATGCGTTCGATGGTGCCATGGCTGCAGTAGGTAAGTGTCGAGTTCTTTGCTTCACATGGCCTTCTCCGTACACATTGAACTTGATGTGTTCGGGCAAGTGACTTTATTCAGTGGACTATGGATGCTCGAAGTAATGCAAACTCGTTCAACAGGGTGTGTCACTGGTCTTCGTCAGGGCAGGAAAAGTGTTATTCAGCACTTTACGTAAGCCCTGCTCATTTACTCGTCCCCAACCTCAAATGAGGAGTTGGGGAAGAGCAGTTTTGGGGAAGTGCTGCAGAAAAACATATATATCAATAAAATGATGCTCTTTTTAGAGTTTCGCTGGCCATACACTTTGAGAGTGGAATAGCTTCTACTCATTTGGGCATCAGTTCAAGGCTCAACGGCCTTTTCGCGTTGCGGCAGTTACCGCGATTTTCGCTGTCGCTATCGATAAAAAAGAGTAAATTCAAAAATTCCATTACGCACAATGCAAGTGATACTCCCACCACATCATTCTTACAACCGGGAAGAAATCCTCACGTGGCGGAAGCTTCAATCCTCATCCGTGTTTTCTTTGTCCCCACACCTTTCCTTCAAAAACACACAGTGGACTTAAGTTCCGTGGGCCTAGAATGATGAAGCTCCTAACATTTCCCGTTCTATTTTTCTATCCTTGTATTCTTCTGTGCGCCGACCAGTTTTCTAATGAGGGGGGTATACTGCTTGGCATCTCCTGCAATAAAACTCCCTTATGTTCCTCAGGCCATCCTGCCTGTCCCCTTGCTTGAGTACCATCTGGGAGGATGCAATCTCCTCTCTCGCAGCAGAGAAGCAGTGTCTACTCATCCAAAGAGGCATTAGGTGCGGTGATAGCAAAGGCGGTTTTTAACTAAACGCTTTACTCTAGAAAAACTAAATCCTCGATTGGTTTGGCACGCACGCTTTACTCTACATCACTTCACTAATTGATATAGCCCTTTGCTTTATTTATTTCGTGAACATCTATTCAAAATGTAGTCATCTTCTTTGTTACTTGCATCTTCTCGTTGTGTCTTTTGTTGACTCAGAATGTCTTTGATGCGATGTTTGGAAGATAATAACCGAGTAACCCCCGTACCACCGCGCGTTACTTTGTTTTACCCACGTATCTGCCGTGCTCTCACTTGAGAGTGACCGTATTCGAAATATATATCGGTCAAATAACTTACCGTCCGAATACATTGCTAAGAATAGCAGCATAACGTCACACGCAATGTGCGGTTTACGAATAAATTGAGAGCCATGCAGAAATGTTTTTCTACACCTCAGAGGCACATTTGATTAGAAATATTTTTCTCCAATGTGTGCGCTTTACTTTCATGCCAGCTCGACAACGGAACTCGAGTAGCTTGGTACGTCAACATGTTAAAATTTTCTATTCGTTACAAGTTCTTTTTAACTATCGATACTTCTCTAGGTCTCACGTGGGAAGAGGCACAACGGCGCTGTCCCCCTGACGTGTACCCCGCGTGCCACAATGCGGAAGATTCTGTCACCGTTTCCGGCACAGTCGAAGCGGTGGAAAAAATGGTTGCGCAACTGCAAGCCGAGAACATATTCGCCCGCAAGGTGGACAGCATGGGAGTGGCTTTTCACACAAAGCACGTCCACCACATCGCTCCTCCGTTTCGAGACGCCCTTGAAAAGGTAAATGCGTTAGAACGGCGGCAAATAAAATAGCCCAGTAAGCTCATGCCCGCGATTCGGAAGCATTATGTTGATGGCGCCTTCAGAACGCAAGCGGTGCAGTCGATTAGGAACCTTCAGAACCGCTGGATTGGCCCAGCGCATAACGCGAAAGAAGAAACGGCCGAGCCAGCCAACCCAAAAGGAGAGAGCGCTCTGTACATTCTGTGTAGGCCGGCTCGGCCACTTCTTTACCAGTTATCCGTTGGACCAGTTTAAGTACGAGAAACCAACTCGCCCAATCTTCAACACTTGTGTACTTCAGAACCGCTACAATAGTTTCTCTTCACCGTACACAGCGGCGTGTACTCACTGGAAAGCTAGGAATTTCTACAGTTCACTGAACAATTTTTTTTATATTCACTATAATTATATTAAGGCGAAACTGTTAGATGTCCTCATCAAACATGAAAATTGACCGTTCGTGGCATCGCCGTCCCGCGTAAGAGGCGTCGATACGAGAGATGCAATACATCATTATTTGAAGACGTCACCATATGGCTTGATCACGATGTCACAGATAGGCAAATTTTGGGACGTCATCATGAGTTCCTCATGTCACCACATAACCTGACGCAACGCGATGGCCATCTTCCATGATATCGACGCTTGGTCAAATGTGGGCCAATCCGGAGGCAGTACAAAATCAGGTGAAGTACAGAGACCTTGTAATGCCTCCCATTCTAGAGACCATGCCAAACCATGTCAGGTGCAGAAAGCTTTAGGATGGGCGGCAAATACGAGGGAGGCATGAGAGGGTCAATACATGGACAAGAAGAAAAAGATCATGATTTAATTCACTTTCGAGTCGTCTTAGGCAAATTCATAATAGACCCCGTGAGTTTCTCTATTAGGTGCTGGAAAATGAAGTCGAGTGAAGCTTCTATGCTGCATATTTCTCTATTTATTCTTTGCCAGGCTTCCAGGGCACCTGTATTTTTCACGCTTATTTTATGCTCAAGAAGCCGTTACGTACATAATGTTTCGTGTGAATAATTTTACGCTGGTTTGGAAAGACAAAGTAACACTTCTCGCCTCTTTCATTAACGTAGGTGTTGGCATACATCATCATGGGCAAGAAAATTAACATAAATTCTCAAAGCTCGAAGGCTAATGCCCCTTCGTCCGTTCTTTGAACATTTTGGTGCTCGAGCAGATCATACCTCAACCAAAGGCACGCAGCAAGCGCTGGATCAGCACATCCGCGCCGGAGAGCAGTTGGGATGAACCTGGCGCACGGCTTTGCTCTGCTGAGTACCACACCAACAACTTCACAAATCCAGTACTCTTCTGCGAGGCTCTGAAGCATGTACCTGGGGACGCTATCTTACTGGAGATCGGACCACACTGCCTTTTGCAGGTGAGTGGCATGCCAGACTGATTACAGTGCTCGACCATGGTTTTAGGTCACGCTCAAAGCGCCTGTAAAGCTCTGTGGGCGTCAAACATATTTGAGTTTGAGTTTATTCAACCGCGTGACAAATGCATCAAAATACGCTGTGTCCGTGGTTTGCTGCAAAGGGGAAAAAAAGCTGCATTTCACAGCTTGACTGTCCCCTTCACCCAGAAAAAAAAATCAAAATTACAAAATTTACAAAAATTAAAAAAAAATTTTGCTATAAGGCCCAATGCTCTTCTGAAGTTTGTCTCCCCCCCCCCCCCCCTTCATGTATGGATCTACAAATAGTTAAGAGGTGAAGCTTTCCTTTTAGGACGCTAATCATTCTGCGTCCCGTCAATGTGCTGATGCTAACGCACGATTGTTCCGTGGATGCAATTTTGGATGCTTTCGGTACTTTTGTTTTATCCTTCCGGTTTCCGCTTCAAGTCCAGGTATGGCCATGCTATGAAGGCCTGTGAAGCACATTTACTCAGAATATATGTCCGACATCGGTTTCGATTTGCGAATTGTATCACGTAGTCGTCACAATGAAGAAGGCAGCACTCGGCTCGGTTTAAGATGAAACTTTTTATTTGGTAGAACGTGTGCCCGGGAAACAAAGAGGCACACCACAATCAATGCACCCTGTACACTGATAGCGGCGAACAGAGCATTGGCCGTCGACGATCTCATCTGCGGTGAGGTGCGTCGGCATTTATACATGCAGCATTCAATATTCGAGCGTTATCGCTGGTGCTCGCGTAAGCTCTCGAATAAACTTGACTGTTCGCGTCCTTCGTGTAATGTTAACAGAATGAGCTCAAACAATCGCGAAGATTCTAAAACATTGCGGCACGATGTGCGCCATGCGTTGCTAACAGTCTCTGCGGGTGAAACGAGATGACATAGAAAGAAAGCACTAAACACGCGTGGGAATACGACAGAGTCGCCGCGCGGACTCGGGGCTGACGCATCTGTCCCCGAAGCGAACCACCAAATCACGAATTATTAGTGAAAGGTCCTTTGCTGTGCCAGCGAACGTCGAACGCCAACAGCCGTTTATTTTCGTATTGTTGACGGAATAGCCATTGTTACTTTTTTTCCATGATGCGATGGCTCTCGCTTAAATTCCGCGCAAAAAATATAGATAAATGGAGGAAAATCGTGGAAAATCGACTGTCTTCGCTTTGAACTATCCCAACAGTGCACACCAGGGCTTATCATTTTGCATCCAAATGAACATATTTGGAACTACCCAAATGTATATCGAATACTTTTAGAATAACCAGCGCCGAATGCAAAACTTCAAAGGAGGAGAAAGTTGGAAGAGCAATGATCATATGTCTTGTTTTTATTTACTCAATTACAAAGCTGGAGCAAGTTCAAGCTTTTACGGGACTACCGAAGCTTTACTCGTCACCGGATTAAGGAATGCTTGCTTTATTATCCAGTGTCAACAAAGTGAACTTGTCATCAACCCACCATTAATATTTGAGATTTATGATAATGTTCATTGATGAAAAAATATTTGACTATTGGATCTCAGTGTTATCTAAAATCTGGTGCCAAACAACCACCTTGGATACTGAAGTTACCACCGTGTTCATCCTACAATTTAAAAATATTCTTCGAAAACTGTAGTCGCTGCTGTATGAGGGCTTACCTCAGCTTACATAATGGTAGGATATATATTTTGTCGGTTACGCCAATGCGATTTCGCCGCGTACCATGCCCTTCTGGATTTCCTCTTCCTTTTTTCATTGGTGTTACCACCAATCCTCAAGAGATCCTGCTTAAGGCAGGATCTCTTGAGAGAACCCTGTGTATTCTCGAAGTGGCACGCTTTCTCCGAGGCTGCGCGTTTAAATGCTGTTGATGCGACAAGTTAACACCTTTCACATTTTCTTGCTCTCATGTTGGCGGTATTTGGCTTCTCTTTGCGCGAACTTGCGAATTCCATGCTGTATGCAGAGCAGTAATAATTGGCTGTCATTTCTGAGGAGGGGGGAATAAAGGTTCTATTCAAACGGCATATTGAAGTTTCCGTGGGTTGATCCCCTACTGCAGGGCCCCCCACCGACTAGAGGGGCTCGGATGGCCTGGTCCAAGATTGCCAGCTGGCTTCCCAGAGGCTGCGTTTAATGAGCGGAGAGTTGCCCTCTGCTGGTCGAAGCTTTTATTAACTGTCACTAGCATTTTCTGACTGTGTCAAAAAAGTATTGGATAGCCCCTTTAAAGGTTCCTTCGCGGGCGTGTATTTGGACTTGTTTCAGGCGATACTGCGGAGAGCTGTAGGCCCCGATGCCAGCTGCGTGGGCCTCATGAAGCGCCATGCCGACAATATGGAGTATTTTCTGCAGTCGCTGGGCAAACTTCATACTCTGGGAGTGGAGATGGACTTGTCAGTGCTCTATCCTCCAGTTCCGTGGCCTTTGCCCCGCGGTACGCCGAACATTGGCCACTTGGTCGGCTGGGATCATTCTCAGACCTGGGATGTTGCACACTGGAAAGATTTTCCATCGCCTGAACAGGTAATATCTATTAGTGTGGATTGCGAAGAAGTACGAAATATAAAGTGTAAAAGCAACTGTCTAATCGCTGATTTGTGCGACGAATTGACAAAATGCCACCTTCAGTTGTTGCAGAGTGTGTTTTCGTAACAGACTTTCTGAAAATGCGGAAGCCTAAGACATGCTTGACCACAGACCCGAACTGTTGGCGAACGTTTAATTTTCACGAGCTCATACCTACCCACAATCTTGCATCGACAAAGCTTATACGAAACTATGACGTCGTTTACACAAACATATCCGTAATGTGCAACTCATCCCAGTTGAGTGTGCTCTCTGTGTATATAGTAATTTACGTACGGAATACAAGAGCGCGCGCAAATCATCTAGCCTTTAGGCCAAATGTATAATACGGCGATTTCCTAGTTGCCATTTCGGTGACGAGACTATTTCGAAAATAAAAATAAATCGCAGCACTCCTGGCACACCTGATGTCTGTGGAATGAGAAGTAGCAATAGCGAGAAGTCATTCAATAAATTCAATGGTGCCCTCATTTACATAGGGAAATTGTTCCATCTTTCCTGTCTTTAGAGACAATTAAAGCTTCTAGGCAGACGTCCATTGAGGCCACACAGCTAGCTGATGCCACAGGACACCTTTTAAAAGACCTCGAAAAAGTTGTGTCTAAAAGGCATCGCGGCTTGTCATACACTCACATTGTCACTACATGTTGGCAGCGACTTGACGTTGCTTAAAAGGATAGCTCCTAGCATACACCAGTCATGTGCTAACGCGAAAATAGAGCAATCGACGAAAGTTCGTAAGGCTACATATGCAGCTGCGCTAAACGCAATACATCGGCAGCGGTGTTGGTGCTGTCGCTAAACAATAGAGTCAAAGCGGCGTCATGTTAGGGCCAACTTGCAACGTGCTTGGTAATGGAAACTCCTCAAAGCTAAGGAAATACCTGAGTTAGTAACTTAGCAAGAAGTCTTCTTGGGCTAGCTGGTTCATGACTTCTTGAAGAAAAACTTGTAGCATGAAACAACACAAAGACATATTTTTTTTCTGGCACAGTGTTCGACAAACGTATGTCAAGCTTTTTACTACCAGAACATTTATGTCAGCTAGTTTCTTCTTGTTTTTAGATATTTGCGCTCGGAAACTGTAGGTACGCAGCTTCCAATTGCCACCGTGCGCACACGAGGTCTGCGCTGTTCTGAGCAACGATTTATCTGCTAGTCTTTACCTCTGGCATTTGCGGACGGCCCGAAATGCTCGATAGGATGGGCAGCTAAATGCAGATGTCATCGTAAAAGTTTGAAGAATTTGCCAAAATGACAAAGGCGTTTCCGTTTCCCCAGCTAATTGATTGTGCAACAGCAAATTATTTCGTTCACTTGTTCCGCAGTAAATGTGACATAACGTTGTTGCGAAAAGCTGGACAATGGCATTCCGTATATCCGGATTTTGCTCTAGTGTACTGCTGCATTCAGAAAAATGTCCAGGGTTGTTTCGCTTTTTGCACGGCGAACTTCTGAAATTGACCCATTAGGCTTGCTTGATGCACGTGACCCCCCCCCCCCCCCCCCGACTTCCAGGCCGTACGCGTTGACAGAAATACTTGACATTTCTCATACGTAAACCGTTACAAACTCAGGCGATAACTGATCCTTTACGCGACGAAGTGTAATACCCGTCATCTACAAACCTGAATGCCTCAGCTGAAAAAAAAAAACATGCGTGCGAAGCCCGCGATTCCCTCGAGGTCTGGTGGAACATGGTCAAGCACAAGATTATTTGGCTGCGCTCAGTGCACAGTTCGAGAGCTAAGCATTATTGCGCGCAAATCATTTCAACGAGCCAAGTAGGCAACATTCTTGCTAAGCTCAACAATTTTGGGGCGCTTGCAGGCCAAGGAGGATATCTTGGAAGTGGACATAGAAGCCCATAGCCATGACAAATACCTCACTGGTCACCAGCCAGATGGACGTATCTTGTTTCCTGGCACTGGCTACGTGGTTTTCGCTTGGCAGTTCATCGCCAAGCATTATGGAAGACATATCAACGAGACGCCTGTAATCATTGAGGACGTCAAAATTCAACGTTTCACGATCCTGCCTCCATCGGGTAAGGATCTTTCGCGGATAATTTCATAATGTGCATGCCCCCCACGCAAAGTATATCAGCCATCTAAACTAAATTTAAAGTTAATGGCGTCGTATTGCTTTTGAAATGAAACTCATATGGACTGGATCCTGGCGTTTGCGTGAATATTGCCCAAATTGTACAGAACAAAGCCAGACCAGCGCGTTATCGCACTTTGCAGGAAACGAGAGCGACGCCGTGTCGCCCTCTCGTTTCGCGTTGTTCACTGTGTGCCCACACATTGTCTACCAACCGGTCTGAGCACATGCCAACCTAGTGTTCTGCATTTGAATTACTGTTCATATCAAAATACACGAAAGATGTCGAATTCTGATTTCAAGTGCCAAAAAGATTGCTTTATTTGCTGGCAATATTTACGCTATTATTGCATTTTACCTTTCAACTGGCGGCGCATTTTTTACAGATTCTTACATGCAAAATCGCCTGCTTAACGTCACAATGTCATCTTGCAGCATTCTTTAGAGAACCTATTTTCTAATACAGTTGTACATTGTTTAACTCGGTACAAACGTTAAATATCTTTACACTCTGCAACAACCTAAGAAAATGACACCTCCGCCCTCGGTCATCGCTGTCCCTACCATGGGAAATTGACGTAAATGATCCATCCAGTAGCGCTTATTATTTTTGTGGACGATAACAGTGCTTTCAGATAGGTATCGATGCATTCGAACAGGTAAATAAATACGTTTTCATGATTTAAGAGCACGCGACTCAGACGGCACATAATAGGACGCAGGTCCTGTGTTCTTCTAGTCTTGTGTGCCGTGTTAGTCGCGTCTTACATTAGGAATCAATATTAACTCGTGCAACTTTTTATTGTTCTGAAGGAGTACGTCAACTTAGAACAGGCAGTGATGGCGGAGCCGAAAGATGAGACTGAAGTAATTAGAAGAATAAGAATGGGGTGCAGCACATTTGGCAAGCATTCTAAAATCATGAATGGTGCTCTACCACTATTCCTCAAAGAGGAAGGTATATAACAGCTTCACCTATCCGGTATTTACCTGCGAAGCAGAAACCTGGAGGTTTACAAAGGGGGCTTCAGCTGATGACGACGCGGCGAGCTTTGGAGAGGAAAATGATAGGTGTGACCTTAAGGGACAAGAAGAGAGCAGAACGGGTCAGGGAGCAAACGGTTGTTAAGGACGTTTTAGTTAAAATCCGAAAGAAGAAATGGGCATGGTCAGGGCATGTAGCACGTAGGCATGACAACCGCTGGTCATTTAGAGTAACAGACGGGATTCCAGAAGAAAGCAAACGCCTGAGCGGGTGACGGAATGGTAGGTTGGGAGATAACCTGAAGAACTTAGCGAGTATAACGTGGCCACCGCAAGAACAGAACCGAGTTGATAGGCGGAATATGGGAGAGAGAATTGCCCTGCAGTGGCCGCGGTCAGGCTGCTTCAGCTGCTGGTGCTGATAATGATGATGATGATGGTGATGTTTATCGTGACATCAAGCCCTTCTCGAGCGTTTCAGATAGTTCATTTTCCCATAGAGGCACAAGTTTGCGTCGCTGGCTCTAGGTCGGGAAACTGAGCGTCGAGGCGAACTTCATAAGCGTTGTGACATCACTGCTCAGCCAGTCGTAATATTTTAGGCAGTAACGTCGAACATATAACACTTAATTTACATTGGCCGAAATAAAGTACTTACGGTTCGAGGAGAAACTAGCTAGCGAGACTGTATGTCACAGGCGGAAAGACAGGAGCGCCGCAGTTCTGCGCACGGAGCTAGAAATTCTTTTCTTAGGTTGTAGCCAAGAAAGATAGAAAATAAGGTTAAAAGCTCAGATACTTTCTCGGTACTTCTTGAGAGGCTTGCACAGTAATGTCTCGCGCAATTCCTATGCTTCCTCTGTCGCGCCCAGGTTGTGTCCGTTTCCAGATCACCATGATGCCCATCTCCGGCGAGTTCGAAGTGTGCGAAGGCCGAGCAGTGGTCTGCAAAGGTCGCATCCGCGTAGCTGAAGAAGATGAGGAGGTGCTACAGAAGGACCCACCTGGAACGCCTGCTGAAACCGTCGTCTTCGATATGGACTGTGCGGAGATTTACAAGGAGCTGAGGCTCCGCGGATACCAGTACTATGGACTATTCCAATGTGCCCTCAAGGCTGCCTCGCAGAGTAAGGGCCAACTAGACTTACGAATACGGACCTGTCAGAACATGCTTTGTTACAGCCACGATACAAAATGTTCATTTTTTTAATAGAAACGTATTACTTACCCTAATAAGAAGAGTTCTATGTAATATGTTATTCACGGACATGTTCTCCGAACAGTATAGTCCGATTGAAGTATGGTGTTCAGTTGAGTTCATAAATTTTACCAAGTTAATCAAAACAATTCGGAAAGTGTCGGCACTCAGCACCCTGTACGGATCTCTCGCAATAGTAATGTTAAGACAACGCAAAAACTTCCCTCAAGAGGACACCGCCATATGGTTGTCATTAATTTGATGGTGCTCGTTATGAGCGAAGAAACTGCAGCTTTATGTTCTAGCGGAAAGGGCAATTTTGCCGCAATCCTTGAATTAAACAATTCTTCAATGGAGCACCCTATTTTGCAGAACCATACGCGAAGATTAAGTGGCAGGACAACTGGGTGGCCTTCATGGACTCATTGGTGCACATGAGCTTCATCTGGAAGCCAAAAACGAGAATTCTTGCTGCCACTCGCGATTCAGTCAATTCGTATCGACCCCAAGGTTCACGCAAGAATCACGGAAAAGGCGGGAGACGAAGGTGAGTAGGCTTCTCTTCGAACTGAGCAATGAAATTTTACAAGTATGCATATGCGATGTAATAATGATTAGTATTAATATAGAAGTCATCCAGCATTGGATGTGCGTCGGGTAGAGGACGTGACATAATCAATATATTGCTGAGCTGTGTAACTTTTAGTTACAAAATTCTGGCTTCGTGTTTTTTTTATTGTATATTCGATATCGGACACCGCACGGTTTAGCGTAACAAGACATCTGACCCGGTGTGACAACAATAATGTAAACCAATATTGCTGTGATGCCACCTTACTAACCACAACGGCACTTTCGCAATTGGTCATCGGTAACTTTCATCGGCCAATCGTGCATAAAACAAACGCGCGAATGTTGAAAAGCGTTAATTCAAACAAACTCAACTGCAATTTCGTAGAATTTCATTACGCCGTAATAATTACTACAGGCCGCTTTTTTATATCTCAAAGACGAGATGGGTTCTTAGCACGAAGAACAATTCTCCCATTTGACATAACCACCTAACTGAAGTAACTAAAAAGTTAATTTAATTTGCTTAATTAGCGTCCCAAATGATGTCTTTAACCGTTTTAAGATGCATGTCGCTAAAAAAAGAGCAATTATCAAGGGAGCGTTGAAATACCGTAATTTCCTGATTTTTGAGGATTTCGGACACATTTATTGAATCACCCGGTATTTCCGTTTATCCATCTGCTTACGTCTGGGTGCTCTCATGATTGTCTCCTTAACATCGAGTAGACCAAAATTGGCTTGGCAAGGTAACACGATTTGACGAATATGACTGTCGGATCATGGCATGAATAACGTGAAAATACTGTCGTGTACGTCGTCGAACCCTTTCTTCCCGACACGTGTGGCACACACCCGTTCACCAGGGCTGCAGTGTATCGGTATACGCCACAGGGGATTGACAGTTTATAACTACTCAGGAACGGTGAGAACAGATTGTTTCTAGTGTTCGTCCGGAAGCGAAAGAATAAGAGTGCGACGAAGTTATAGTGGCTGAGGCAGGTTCAAATCCTCCATGTCTATCCGAGGCTTTAGAATATATGAGAAAGTTGCGAGACTTCGGGTCACTGCAACAAGCTGTGCCTGAGGCAGGTGTACAGAAACGTAGAGTCTCTGTACGGCTGTGTCTCTCCTTGCGCTTTAAAGGCTCCAATCCATATGAACATTAACAGAATCATTTTTAAAATAAATTGCATTTCACACTTTTGACATGATATCGGCCGTGCCCAGTGCTGTTCTGTATTCCAGTGAATATTCAGTTTAGTGAATTTTCAGTTAAGTGAACTATTTTCTTGGCTCCTTTGAAGTTCACTCAAGTGAGCGTTCACTGTAGTGAATAAGCTTGTCAACTCCGAGTGCCAAAAGTTGAGCCATCGCAACGCGCCGCGACTGCTTCCTCCCAGTGTTCTCCTGTCCTTGGTTGAGCCTAGGGAACCGGCGTAATATGTCTACACGCCATCGGCCCTTCCGGCGTTAACGACTGAGTGCATACGAGTGCTTATGGCTACGCGGTACGCTTTCGAGTCAGAGAACTTAACGCATTTTAGATGCGAAGCGTCTTATGGCGAAGTTTAATCCGGTGGTGGCGGTGGTGGTGGTGGTGGTGGTGGTGTGCGGCCAACCACCCTTACTGCGCAATGCGCTAACCTTTTCAAAAAAAAATAAAGAAAAAAAACCTCCTCTCCCCCCTCTCTCTCCTCTAGGCATCCCTCCTTGCGGCGACCACAATCTCACTGCGCGTCCCCTCCCTCTCTCCTCTAGGCATCCCTCCCCGCGGCGTCCACACCCCGACTGCGCATGCGCGTCCCCTCCCTCTCTCCCCCTCTAGGCATCCCTCCCCGCGGCGTCCACACCCCCCACTGCGCATGCACGTCCCCCCCTCTCTCTGCTCTCCTACGCACCCCCCCTCTCTCGCCTCGCAACGCCGACGCAGGCAGCGTCTGCTAGCGAGTTTCTTGGTTGAAAAAAACCGACTGCTCGCGCTACACAACCGTTCACTGGCCACACCGTATATATGGCAATGGATCTTGACCTGCAAGGTAGTGCCGGTGGGAGATTTCTCTTGTGCGTTGTTGAACAATAAAAATTCGCAGCGTGCGCGTTAACTAAAAGCGGACTGCGGGTCGCTGTGTCCAGTCGGAGTCTTCTGTCTCTCATTGCCCATTAGCAGCGATTGGCATGTTCCAGCAGGAAACACCGTTCTATCACTGCGTGGTTGCGCCTCCCCAAGTTTCTCTCCTGCGCAACGCCGCGATGAGCGCCAGTGTCAACGCCGCCGCCAGTGTAAGCGTTAGCGCCCGCTGCTTCGCATCTACACATGGTTCCCTTTAGCGGGAAGATGGTGTAATTTTTTTTTAACAGCGAAGATGTTGTAGCTTGCCATAGTTTGTGCGTTTGCACCAACAAACTCCTCAAGTGGGTATACGCCAAAGGAAATGGACAAGCTCTTCGAACGTGCACAGTAGGGGCGAGTGCCAAACGAAAACAAATTTGTGAGAAAGAGAGGGAGAAAGATAAGGATATAAAACAGAAAGAAAGAGAAAGAAAAACAGTGACAGAAAGAAAAAGAGGAAGAGAAAAACAAAGAGAAATAAAGGGAACAAAGATATTAAAAAGATAAAAAGGGCATAAAAACAAAGAGAGCGAAAGAAAGAGTGAAAAAAGAAAGTGATAGAAAGATAAAGGAAGCTAAATAGCCAGAAATAAAGTAAAGACACAAATGTCACTGTTTCGCCGCACGGCGAAGCAATGAATGCAAGAGCAACATCCCAACTCCAGCAACACACTACGGGGTTTTACAATTGGTGACCAATGAAGCTAGGGGACTCAGAAATTGATGAGGCTCTGGAGTGCATGCGCAGAACGCAAGCCATCATCGGAATCTTGCACTCGCGTTCTCCCGAAACCATGTAGCTCCCTCCTTTGGGCGGCAGTTTGGGCGAAATTGAATTCGTCATTTCGTGCCATATTCAAAGAGAGTTGTTTGACTTATTCGTATTCGTATTTCATTTGTACTCGAAATTTTCACAATTCGCACGCTCCTAATAGATATGCATAGGAGGCAGGCAGCATATTTTTATTTCTATGCAGCTGATTCGCACTTTAGTATCCTCTGCGATTCCCGCACCCATAATCAGGCGTTGTAATGAACACTAGGACTCAGTCACTCTAAGTTTTGCTATACTGTGTGCTTAAGGTTTATTCATGGGCATAAGTACTAATGCGAATTATTTTACGATATTGTTATGAAACACGACTGAACTCTTCTTTATAACCGTCAACTGCCCAACAACGGAACTTCCTATTAGATCACATCAAAAGTCCTTTTGTTAAGACCGATCTTTCTCAAGGCGGCATAAGTTTTTAGCCCTTCATGGCTTAAGCTGTACATTTGTCGCGTTATTTAAAGAACTCCGGACCCATAATGAGAAGCAATCTTTAATGTTGAGGTTTCAGCATTCGCAGCCAGTGATATTCTTCATCAGCCAGTGATATTCAGCCCATTGTTTTAGTGAACGAGGTCCGTGTGAGGTACAGAGTCACTCGCACTATACGCGTGGCTTTAGGACTGTAGGCGCAATCATTAAAGTGAAATAAGTAGCGCGTTCTCAGCCACGGCTTTTATTGCACTGTACGCAGGCGTGGACCTCGTCTATAACCCCCACTACAACCTTGCGGCAGGCTGGTGGCATCGAAGTTCAAGGCGTCAAAGTCAACACCGTGCAACGGCGCCCGATGCTCCAGATGCCAATCGTAGAAGAGTACCGCTTTGTTCCCTACCTGGATAACGAGATTGCTAGTCGCGAACGCAAGAACCTCTTGCGAGAGTATGTTGAAGTATGCGACTGCATAAGCCGACGCGCCCTGAAGCCAACCAAAGAAAACAATAGCCATTCTGAGATAGCTTCGAACAGCTCTGTTGAAGTATCAGAAGAGCTGCTTAATCGGTATATCGACAACATTGCACCCAATCAAAGCCTACTCCAGCTGCTCATCACCACTCAGAAACAAGCAAATGGCACGGCAACCCTGGCTTCCACTGTGAAATCAGCCCTTCTCGCCTCAACAAATGCTCTCGAGGACGACGTCCTGAACACCGGTCTCCTAGAGGAGGACCCTCTAAGAGATGTCCTCGATGTAGTGCTCGAAAACACAGGCTCTGTTAAGCTCCGCGTGCTGGAGCTCACGGACGAAAAGAGTCCACGGGTGTCTACGTGCACCATTGGTCCACGAGTGTCCGCTCTGCTCTCCATGTACGGCGTGCGCCTGAAGACGAATACACTCTCGTAAACTTGAACACTGCCACCGCTGCGCTGCGAGATGTGAACGAAGGCACGGCACCAGTTTCACGGCACCAGTCTTCGGTGTCAAATGGAAAGCTGAATGAGGCTGACTTGGTGATTGCTTTCTTTGGCATCCTCAATGGTCTTAGTGATGTCGATAATGTAGCTGAAACAATGGCTTCGCAGTGCAAGGAACACGGATTTGTTCTTCTGTCCCATCGCACAGCACTGACGGCGGCTGAGGCACTCCTGTCGAAAACGAGCGGTGTTCCGTTTAAAGTTTACTCTGAGGAAACGACCACTGCTGCTCTCAGAAGCCATGGATTTCAATTGGTGGCACTCAAGTCAAACAACCTATCGACTCTGCTGCTGTTCAGGAAAGTTACAGTGACCGTCGATACCACGAAGCAGGCAATGGTAACTGTGCAAAATGAGCAAGTTCAGCTGGATTGATTCGCTGAAGGAAAAAGCCAGTGAATATGACACCAAAGCCTGCGGGAGAAAATATTTGGCTTACTCGCTGGAAGATTGCGGTCAGAGTGGCATCCTGGGTTTAACCAACTGCCTTCGGAAAGAAAACATTGGTCAACACATTCGGTATGTGCGCTTAGCTCCTTTTTTCGTTTATTTTATTTGTGCTATAAAAAATGTGCGAGAGTTGATTACTATGCTTCGAAAGATTTGCTCCAGCAAAAAGTGTTAATGGAAGAAGCTGCGCTGCAATAGTGGCTTTTCCTGAGACTTCAAATGTGCCTGAAAATCTGTAGCGATACCTTGAGCAAGAATAGCAACAGATTTTTTCTTGAAAACTTGTCATTATCATAGGGCGTCAATGTTATATTTATATATTGCATACTTATATATTTTTCACCAGATTTTCAGAGAACTGCTGCTCACGTATAATGGGCGTAGATTCCTTTCTTTCTAGCTCTAACCTAGGTCAGCAGCATAATAAAATATTAGCACCATCCATTTTAGAACGTTGTTAAGATTTTCCGTTAACTCTGTTCCGCTAGAAATTTGAGTATTTTTTACCAGAACCTCACCCTAGAAATTAAAGGTTGCAATATGAAAACTACAGACAGCTAAAGAATACGCTTAAACTTATATTTATAGACAACGCCAGAGAACCGGCCTGCCTGCGGTGACAACTTCAATTTTTCCACGTTCGCAGTTTCCAGATGCGCCGTTTTAAATGTATCATTGCATTGAAACTACGGTGCGAAAGTGCACCTGACTAAAAAGATAACGAGGGAACGAAAGGTAGGAGCAAGAATGGTTCGAGAGAGAGAGAGAAATGGAACTTTATTTTTGACCAGGCTCCTTGTACTTCCTGCCCTATGATGGTTGGCATTCTCAGTCCAGGTTCCCATGGCTCGCTGTCGTCGCCCGACCCCTGTTCACCAACAGTAGCTGGTTTCCAGGGTCCTGCGTCACCAGCAGAGCCTCCCACTAGTTTTGGAATCTTTCCTCTGGGTCCGCTTCTTTCTCTTCTTTTTCGCTTGGGGGTGATGGCGGTGCTACGTTCAGGTTGTTCTGACACTCCAGCACCATGTGGTGCAGGGCGTTGCGCATGTCCGGTGGGCAGAACTTGCAGTCTGATCCATAGGTCCCTGAATACATTGGGTTCACCAATGTTTCGGGCGGGTTTGTTCCAGCCTGGCGTATTTTCCTGGTCACCGCTTGTTCCCTACTCAAACTCTTGTGTGCCGGCGTGTACCACATCATCTGCTTCCTTCAATGTGGCAAGATATCTTAGTACTGCCGTATGTGTCCGTCCTCATCGTGACAGCCGTCGGTGCGTGTTCTCTGCGTATCGGATACGGCTCGGCGTGTGTGACCTCGAGCCGCAACTCGCGCAGCCTGGTTCCCCGCGAGGAACTCGTGTTGCGGCTTCCAGATGATGGTTGTTTCTTTCACCTTTTTAAGATTTGTAGTGCTGTTTTTCCGATCATTCGTTCATTTAGCTTCTCCACGCTTCTTGTGAATCCGTTCTGAGGGTAACCCGGGTCTTCTTGCATGCTGCGACAGCCTGGGCTATGCCCAGCTCTCCCGCTGTACTCGCGTCCTTGGCATGAATGGACGTTGCTTTCAGATATTTATCGTTTTCTTCTACCACTCTGATTGCAAAACAGTCGTTTGTACTGTACGCCGATGCGTCCGTGTACCGTCTAATTCGTTGCGCGACCTTGTTGCGTGAAGGCGTGCTCATAGCAGGTCTCGCTAATCATGTAATGAAGCTCATGATACACGCGTACAATGGTCTACCAAGTGTTTCGACCCTCACCAAAAGTTCATTGCGTCATATTACGCAGAGTAGTTTAGCCATCGGCTGCATATTGATATGTTAAAGAGTGAAGGCTGCACATAAGTGCTTGTACTACCGCTTACAGCTCGATGTCGCCTTCAGTGTGAAATGGGCAGCCGACGAAATGGGACCCCGAAGAGCTAATTTGACGCATGCGTACAATTAGTGTGCTGTTCCTACGACCCGCTTTTTTAAGAGAGGCTTGTTTGTGTAACACAGTTCGGTGACGGTGGCATAATTTGCGAAACGGCCGGCGCCGGTAAGTGTGCAGAAATATGGGTGTACACAAATATGCTCTCGAAGGTCCTCCAGTCACACGTGCATTTCTAGACACCGCTTTCCAATAAGGGATGCTCTCTCGACCGTGGACTTATCGTCGATTAGCCATTTGTAACGTGCAAATTTGATCCTTTATTGAGGTGACTTTTCACATTGTTGCCTTTTACTGTCGCTTTCATTGTTTCACACATGACGGTCATATTGCGTGTGGCAGCAATAGTGTTGCACTGCTAAGCACGTGGGTGAAGGCCCCAATCATCACGGGAAGAAAAAAAAAGAAATTGAAGGACACTTTGTAAATTCCAAAGTGTTCGGCGAAAGCCTGTGGCCATTCGACTGACTATGCCATGTCTTCTTTTGTGTGTGTAGGCCGCTGTGGCATCACGTGATTTCTGAGAGAGTGTGAAAGGGACAGGCCACGGCTGGTACCGTTTCAAGGCATGGACGGAGGGACGGACGGACGGACAGACGCGAAAATGAGACATTAAAGGCTTTGCGTTAAAATGGCAAAGTTTCGCACTGAGCCGCGCAAGCCTTGAAACAGATAACTGGATGATTCTGAAGACTAATATGGTTGCTTCTAGGCTGTTTCTAGGCACTAGCTAGGTGATGCTGGTTGTGTCTAGGTTGCTTCTACAGGTAATTGCTAGGCTTTAGCTAGGTGATGCTGTGTTGTGTCCTTCGTCGATTCTCATCGCAGAGAAGTTCGAGTTAAACCACAGACAGTCACGGACACTTCTTCGTTGGGCATAGGCCTTCCATCGTTTCGGGCTCTTCTCGCAGCCGCCGTTGCCTTTCAGTTTCCTAGTATTCTCTCGTTCATAGTGAAGTGAACTATGAACCCTTCTGCTATTGAACTAGCCCACCTTTCAACCCTTCTGCTATTCTCTCGTTGTACGTACTCTGGGTCTTAGGCTCACCGCCATCGCTTCGCAGCCATTTGTGGGGCTAACTGTTGCGCTGTTCATTTCTAATGGATAGGAGGAGAGTAGAGGGATTAACCCAATTTCTGTCGCGCATACCCGTTTATGACGATGACAGTTTTCTGATAGATTACATAAATTTCTGTGGCTCGTTAGAACACATGCTCTGGCAATGTTCTGCGTTACGAAATAGGGCTTTTAATAAACAAGAGGACTGCGAGGAAGCCCTCAGAAGCGGCGATCCCCAGGTACAACTAAGGGCTGTCCAAAGGGCCCGCGAACGGGCGGAGGACCATGGTCTTCCGGTCCCAACGCGGGCGCGGCCCGCAACTACGAGTTCGTAGTTTCTTTTGACCTTATCAAAGTTTGTTGACTGACTGACTGGCACATATCCGTTTGTTGGACTAACTCTTGCCTTCTTCATTTTTATTGCACCAGAGATGACAGAGGAATTTACCCAATTTGTGTGGCGCATACCCGTTTATGATGATGATAGTTTCTGGGTACAGGGTGAACAAGGAACGATTTGCGAAAGAGCTTGGCTGTTAGAAGCTTGGAGGGAGAATTGCGAAATGCCACAAAGTAAGAAAAAAAAGAAAATTTGTAGATCAGGCACGCAGACGTCAAGCTTCGCGTGCCCCATTTTCCGATAAGAAAGGACTCCTGATTTTTGTTTCCCTTTGGCTTATGTAAGAAAGAGTAGTGCGCTTCTGAGTATCATCAATAAACAAACACGATGTTTAATTGTACTTCTACAGTACTGTCTTATAAATTGTATTTCACACAGCTGCGTATTCGACGCCAACTTGGAGGGTTCGAACAACGTAGCCGACTTCAGCCCCGCTAACCCATCCTACAAGGACATAGTAGAGAAAGACCTGATCATGAACGTCTACCGCGATGGAGAATGGGGATCCTACAGGCACCGCGCCGTTCAGTGGAGTGAGTTGTCTCTGTTTCTTTTTCTCCTTCTTTGTGTGCGAAACCTGCTTGTCAATGACGCTTTAATTATACCTACGTGCTTTCAAATGAATAAGTAGGACTTCTTAACTTCTACTTTTTCGTCTATACAGTAAGGCTTATATAGATATATTGAACTGCTTGTTTTTTAGTATATAATTCGTCCATATAACTATATAGCATGAGCCTCAATCAATTATTGCGTCCTCACGCTGTCAATTGCTGGCTTCCTGGTTTGGTCATTTCATAAAGCAATTGCCCCGGACAGGCGTTAGTTCGGGTTCGATCCGCGGAGACGGACGAATTTTTGAAGTGCGGCGCCTTTCAGTCTCAGAAATCGGTACGCAAGTCCTTTTATTCTTGCACAACAAATGGGCCGATGCTAGGTCTTCTATTGATAGCCATAACTATAACCGATGAAGAAAATTTTGCCTGAATTTTCATTAAAAAAGTCACAGTTCCACCGCAAGGGTGAAGAAATGCATGTGATAGCAGCAAATTGTAATGTTATACGAAGTGAGGCAGGAAGCGAACACTTTTGGATGCGATCTCACGCAACATTAGAAAACGCTGGTTTAGGAGAATACGGCCGCCCCAGGGACATTCTTCACACCACATTCTCTTAGCGTTGAGAGCGCAGCAAGTAGAAGGGTATACCGGCCGCGTGCTGTCGGCTGCCGAGAAGGGGGGATAACGCGCGCGCCCTCGACGACCGCGCTCGTAAAACCGAAGGTCGCTCGAGGGAACGCCTCCCTCCCCCCCCCCTCGAGTCTTTTCAAGCTCGTGCGGTCGAACAGTTGGGGGGGATCTTATCGCATGCGCCTCGGAGCGACGGAGATGGCCCGGCTCGTTTGTTCTGCGCTTCACCCGCGTTCATTACTCCCGCTCGCGCGCTATTACCCGCTGTTAGAACGCACGATGCGCAAGGGGCTCTTATAAATTTGGACTTCATACGCGACATGACGGCGACGGCGACGGCAAAAACTCGTCGAGACTGTCCATATAATTGCTATCGCAATAATATACGACGACAGTCACGGCAGTAGACGCACTGAGACCGAACATAGCGACCAGCGGGTGATAACCCATGTCTACGCTAGTCAAGAGTCCGACGGGAGCCCGTCTGGTCGGGGAAAAACATAGTGGAATAAGATAAGAACACCGACCAACGTAACAGGCACAAAAACTTCCAATGACGTTTCTCAATGTGAACAAGGCTCCCGTGCGGGAGCCGAAACATGCTTTTAAAAATTTTCTGCTTTTTACCTTGGTCTGAGTTTTTCTTTTATTCTACCATGGCTACCCTACAGCATTCGGTGCGTAAACACAAATACGGTGCAGCCATCGGTGCGCAGAACACAAAGAAACAATCATTGGCAATTTAGAATTCCTCAATTTCCTATAAAAATGAATTTCTTCTGTGCACCGTTCACAGGCAATCCACATTTATTGCTATTTAAAACGAATGTTTATACAGCCACCAATCTAGTTGCACAAAACTACCATGTTCCAGAGAAGTGCCAGACAGAAAAGTTCGCGTTGCTTCGCCACCCACCAAACATTTTTAACACTTCTCCAAATATTCAGGAAAATAAACAATATTCTCAACAATTAATTTGCTTTATTCTGATGAATGAAATTGATTATTAGATAGATTGACCATCTCACCCACCCGCGTTCTTTCAACGTTTTGCAGCCGGAGAGGCGAAGACAACCACGCAGTTCGCTTATCTCAACGTGCAGACTCGCGGAGACCTCTCGAGTCTACAGTGGTACGAGTCTCCGTTGGGCTATCTTTCACCCTGCCAGAAAATCGGCTGTGAGGGAGCGTACGTGGACGTTTACTACGCTGCCCTCAACTTCCGCGATGTCATGCTCGCCAGCGGAAAAGTGAACTTGGACACGTCACGTGGTGAGTAGTGTCTTAAGAGCAGAGCTTTTTAAGCCGACCTTTATTCCGCGCAGAGCGAACAAAAATTATCACCATCATCAATTGGCACACGCTCTCGTTCTCCTCTTCTTCATCGGCCGTCGTCTTCTTCTTCGCTCCCAGAAGACGTGTGCTGCTTTCTCCGGCGCGTCATGTTCTAACTCTGATGGGCGACAGAACGAGTACAGCGAGAGAGCAACAAATAAAGGGAGAGATTAAGAAAGAGAGATAAAGAGAGAAAAGAACAGAAACTCTTAGGGAAAAAAATTTCTTGCCGACGCGAGATTGAAACCCGCGTACCCGCGATCTAAGTGGGAGCGTCTTAACCACGCAACCAGGCACGCGAGCACATCATGGTGTAGCAGTATACAGTATAGCATAGTATAGCAAAATATAGTATAGCAAAGGGGTGGGAAAGGGAAGTGAGGTAGAGGATGAGGAAAAGGACCAGGGAGAACAAGTAGAGAGAGAGAGAGAGACAAAGAAAGGATAAAGGAAGAGAAAGAGAGAAATAGATAGAAAGGAATAGAAATAAAGACAGAAAATGATACAAGAAGAAAGAGAGAAAAAAATAGAAACACAGAGAAAGAAATAGACAGGGAGAGCCGGACATAGAAAACAAGATAAAAAAGGGAGCATGCATGCCCACGTGAAATAGAGAATACCAAGGTTTGGGGGACACAGAGATAGATGGTAAAAGCCTAGCCAAGGCAGGAACTTCTAGGTGCCCACCAGCTCTGTCGTTACTAGCCTTGCGCGACGCAGTGCAAGCTGGCTTTTGTTTTTTTTTTTCAACTCACCTGAGGATTTCACCTTTCTGCGGAGATATTTATGGCATATGCACGGTTATATGAAAGGTACATGCCAAGAAAACTAAGAAATCGTATCGCATATTATACGTTTTAATTAAAATGCACGTATAAAAATGATACTGCAAAACGAAAGCGAAGGGCGAAGCGCGCCATCAGAAGCCCAACCATTTGTTTGTCAATTTGGACTACCAATTAATGGTTCAAATATTTCCCATACTGCTACGCCTATTTTTTCAACTCGCATCCTGGAATATTTTAGGTGCATACGTCTACACCCGATAGTTATGGTAAGCGTCCCGGACAAGGTACACCCGTCGGCAAGATAAGCCGGGACGCGCGAGCGGCGACCACAATCAGATAAAACTGCATCGCCGCGCCGTCTGATGTCTGCCGAAACATCACGGTGCGCGTGCGCGTCCTTTCACGTTCGCAGCGATGTTTTTGTACGCACTTGCAGCGGAATAGCTGAATAAATGCAGCGTTTTGCGGTAGGGGCTCTGTTTTTGTTTAATCTGTCACGCGCTCAGTTCGACGGGGGCACGGTTGGCGCGAAGCGTGCGCTACTCACTTTACACGGTTTATAAGATAACATATCTTGCCTCAGTGACAAACTGGAGCCACATATGCAGAATTAGTTCCCTTATGTGTATGTCTTTTTTTTCAGCGTACTGAAATGCGAACGAGGGCACCAAAAACGAACAGGCGTCGAGCCGAAAATAGGCTTCACTTTACTAGCATACGAATAAAAGAAAAGGTCTGGCTGTTACACGTGATCTGTCGATAAATGCGAAGCGAGCGGTGAACCGCTCACTGCCAACGTGCAACCGTCGAACTTAGCGCGTGACGGACTGAAGAAAGAAAGCGACCCCTACCGCAAAATGCTACACGTAATCATCTAGCCTGCTGCAAGTTGATAAAAAGACATGCATGGCTACGAGCGTGAAAGGACGCGCACAGCGATGTCTCGTGAGACGTTAGACGGCGCGGCGATGCAGTTGTATCTGATTTGGTCGCTGCTCGCCCGTCCCGACTTATTTTGCCGACAGGTGTACATCACAGTAATAGTAATAATATATGGGGTTTTACGTCCCAAAACCACGATATGATTATGATAGACGCCGTAGTGGAGGGCTCCGGAAATTTCGACCATCTGGTGTTCTTTAACGTGCACTGACATCGCACAGTACACGGGCCTCTACCATTTCGCCTCCATCGAAATGCGACCGCCGCGGGCGGGATTGAACCCGTCACCTTCTGGTCAGCAACATCACAGTAATGCCATGCTGAATACTTTTCACCCACTGTCACTTTTCTTTACTTCAATACTTCAACATTTCGCAAAAACATGTTATTTCCCCTATGTGTACCTTGCTTGCATAGTCGCTCGCATTTGTATAGCTGCACATAAAGAAGCTAGAACATGAACGGCCCTAAATGCGCCTTTTTATTTGTTATATGCAGTGTATTTCTACGCATAGCAGATGCGTAGTAAAACTATGACATCTATGTTATTACTTGTGAAGGATTGGTTGGCGCGCACTAGAATTTGCTTATATGATTTAAACTACTTAAAGACCCGCACACTGTTCTGAAATAGACTGTCGTTCGTCATTATCAAAAGAAGAAAATGATACCCGTGAGCTGCATCGTTAATCTGCTAAAGAGCATTCCTGCAACTGCGCGACAGATGATTAGAGGCATGCTTATCCAATATTTATCCAACTCATATCCTTCACTTTGTCCCACCGCTTATGAACATGTCGTCGGTACATGGAGCGATGTGCACTGACCTTAAAGGTAGCGTTTATTAATAATATGGACAACCCATTTTTTGTCGGTCGAAGCAAGTGGGCCTTGGAAGCAACGCGTGGTAAATCATGGACTACGATTGTGACCCCATCGCTGCTTGTTCATTTCTGGCCTACTTTCCTGAATAGGCAATGTACTCATAGAGTGTGACCTTAACTTACAAGCGAACTAATGTCACGTTTCTTACCCGACTTGATCACCCAGGTGACAATGTCACTGGAGAGTCCTTCCTCGGTATGGAGTATTCAGGCCGCGACTGGAATGGACGGCGTGTCATGGGAATCGTCAAGGGACAGTCTATAGCGAGTGTCCTCACTGCTGACCAGGCAGTGATGTGGGATATTCCCGAATCGTGGACCATGGAAGAGGCTGCCACGGTACCCATGGCATATTCGACCGCCTACTATGCACTGGTGCTACGCGCAGGCATGCAACCGGGAGAATCGGTCCTCATACACAGTGGCAGTGGAGGCGTCGGACAGGCGGCAATCTCCATCGCCCTCTCCATGGGTTGTCAAAGTCTTCACTACAGTAGGTGAGGTGAACGACCAAAAAGAACCAAAACGTGCTAGAATGTTCCCAATAACTCGCATTTTTAGGAGAAAAGGTAAAACTGTGTCCACCGACTAAAAATCAAGTAAGCTATGTGGTCTTGTGATAAAGCGCAGCGCTCCAACACGAAGAAAAGTTAAGCTGAATTATATGCATAATTCTGCCAGCTGCTTTGCGGTGAATACAGAAGAAGATACAGGTGGGAATTCACAGCCATGGCGTCTCTAATAATTTTAAGAACTACAGGAAGATACAACGTTATGAACGCTTTTCTCCGGATTTTTTGAAGCAGAGTGTAATGCGAAATGACAGCTTTTGGGAAAATATCTTATTTTATTTAGCCTGTAGCAAAGTATTAAGTTGGAGGAGTTGGTGCGTAGGCTAACGAAAGATCAGTAGCGCGATCTGAAGTAGGAATAACTGAAACAAGGGCAATGCAAGGTAGGACGCCGCACTTTCGACAAGCTTGTTTTGACCACATCGCCCGCATATATCCATTTTCACAGACGTGCACATGCGGAGGGTGCATCACGTGCAAATTATTAACAGCACCATGTAAATTGAATATTCCCTCTCGAAGAGACTACCTGCCAAAGACACTACAGAAGAGGACGATAAATATGAAGAATCAGCTATGAGTTGTGGTGGTGGTGGAACTTTATTGCCCGAAAAGGGGTCCTGAAGGACACTCGGCTAGGCTCTAGGAGTTGTGGTCCTGTCGTCTTTTTAAGTGCGAATGCACTTTATAAGCGACCCTGAATCCGCCGTCATCCGCGCTCCTCCTCCTCTCCCCTAGCAACGGCGCGAGGAGCGGAGAGGAGCGTCTGTAGTAACGGCGCAGCGACGTCACACCCCACGTGACTGCGCGCGCTCCGCCTCCTCACCGCGGTTTGCGCGGGCGCGCGCCGCTCCCCGCACCGCTCTCCGCGGCGTGACGTCACGGCGCGCTGTGCAGCTGGCGCGCCTCTCCCCCCCCGTTAGATTTGCACTCACCCTCGACGCGCGCTCTCCCTCGCCTGACAGCTCCCGTGCATTCGCACTTAACCATGTTCACCCTCGGGGAAATGCTTGGGAGTTTTTTCTTTTGGGCATACTGTCATCTGCCTGACGATGCACTCATGCTTTCATTATGGATTCGTCTATAGCAAGGGAAAGTACTCACTGTACTTAGTTCAACATTGTTATCGTTCTTCCTTCGTTTTTCAGGATCACACGAAAAGAGAGAGTTCCTCAAGCGCCGGTTTCCAGCGTTACAAGACAGAAACTTTGCTAACTCACGAGACACGTCCTTCGAGGAACATGTCATGTGCGAAACTGAAGGCCAGGGTGAGTACGTGGTCCAGTGAGAAACGCCAATTCATGCTTGCCCGAAGGTGCTCAGGCGAAATACATTATGGACAAGTGGTGCTCACATGGCCTTATATATCAAGCTATTTTGCCTAAATGATCACTTTTCCTGGTTTGCAAAGACAGCGAGTAAACCTAACAATTATTATAGGGCCTGGGTGTTCCTGTTTCGCGCTTCGTCATTTACCAACATTATATTCCTAGTTTCTCTTAGACTTGTACGCATTGCATCTTTATTCCATGAACTTCAGTGCAGCAGCGGCTCTGTTAGAGAAATTCAGAACACCCTGCTCATATTGTGAAAGAACGTGCCGGGATGTCACTGCAAAGCGGAAGCACTGGAACAGCATGCGGGTACAGATAGAAATTATAGACTAGGTGCGACGCGACAGAATACGTCTGTCGTACATGTGGAAAAATGGTGAATGACAAGTGAGCGTACCTTCCGGTCTCATATGTCCCCAGAAGCCACAACCGCCGACTCCAAAAGGCGAATACGACTCTTTAGGTTGATTCTAAAAAGAAAAGCCTCAGTGTCCCCATTATACGGAGTAATCACTCGCATGAGAAACATTCCAGTATAGACATAATTTCCAGAAAATGAATGATCTGAGAGAATTAAAGTACTGTTTTGTTAACGGTCGGCCTTACGTGGTGACGTCTTGGTCAGCTTTGAATGCAGTGCAGCTCACTATTCAAGATTTCCGTCCACTACGGGCACCCGATTTTATATAAAACAGATCAGCAAGAAACGATAGGTCGTCTCTTTCACATGTCACTAGCAATGTTACTATAAATCCTCACAAAATTTAAATTTTAACCTTAAGACGCATTGACAATTTGATACAATTAAGCCAACGACGCTAGTAGTGGAGTATATTAAAGCGAAAACCCCGTGGCATCATGAGACACGAAAGAAAAAAAGACCGTCGGCATCATCACTACAGACATACACGTGTGAATGTCGGAGCAAACCTATGGAGGCACACTCGCCTCTGATACTCACGATGCTGGGGCAGCCTTGGGAGGCCGTCCTCGCCCGACCTGACCTGAAGACCCAAAGGGATCTCCTGGATCAAGGCGGGCGAGCAGCGGCGGCCACTGATGTCCTGGAATGGGGAAACCACCCTTGACATTTCCTCCTATCATTTTTATTTGTTTTTTTTCGTCCCATTAATAAACGTTGCATCATCAACAGACACCTGGTCAGAGATTACCTCATGATGAAGTCACCGTATGACGCCGTCTAGTGTCATGATGAAGTCACGATATGTCATCATGGTGACGTTACACATCGCCAAAACTTTCACATCATTATGACATCATGATGACGTGACCATGTCAACACATAACGCTATCTCAGATGGTGACGTCATCTCAAAACATTCCTGCTTGGCAAACGTGGGCAGATCCCGGAGGCAGTGGAAGACCATGCGAAATGCAGAATGTTCGTTACGCCTAGGATCCCGAGGCAATGCAAAACCACGTTAGGTGCAGTAAGGTTTTCGCGAGAAGGAGGATCAATGGAATCGACTGCGAAGATAAAGAAGGTGGCTTTCGCTTTCGATAATGTTAGGGAAATGCATAAGGGTGCGTCTTACTTATCGAGAACATACTCGAGCACCTGCGATAACGCTGAAACGTACGTTGCCGCGTGCATCAATGCCGACGCCTTTTACCCGCTGATGAGTTCATCGATATCATAGATCAAGGATATCATAGTTGAAATCAAGAAGAAGAAATGGACATGGGCCGGGCACGTAGCTCGTCGGCAGGATAAACCGCTGGTCATTAAGGGGTAACTGTCTGGATTCCAAGAGAAGGCAAACGCGTGAGGGGGAGACAGAAAATTACCTGGGCAGATGAGATTGAATAAGTTTGCAGGTAGAACGTGGCAGCAGAAGCACAGGACCCGGTTGATTGGCGGAACGTGGGAGAGGTCCTTTGCCCTGCAGTGGGCGTAGTCAGGCTGATGGTGATGATGATGATGATGAGTTCATCGACGACACATGACCATGCTCGCTGCTTTTCACTGTACAGCGAGTGTGGCTTGCGTGGTGAGTGTTCCCTTAAGAGGGCGCAAGTGCGTCCAACATGAGAGCCAATATTCAGCGGTTATACTGCTTGATTCTTCACCGTCGCCACCACGAGACAACACGACCTTTTCAGAGCGAAAATCCACCAAATTTAATTTTCGTCAACCCTGCATAACTTCTTTTTTACGCGCTGCCCGCCGTTTCATCCCTGCGTACCGCACTGCCAAGTGCCTTCTGTGATTTGGCCTCAATCTTGGAAAGCGTCAAGCTTAGGCTCATAACATACCCGCGATATTAAAAATATTGTTTTCCTGGTGAGTGTTTACAGGCATAGACAACCCAATTTGAACAATTTCTCTCGATGTATACTGTTTATTTGCTTTAACGTTTCGGTGTTTTCTGATGTTATCCTGCTTATCTGCTTCTTAACTACAAGCCATCTATTCCGATCTCAGCACAGTGTGAGTGCCGTCCTGCTTGAACTCATTTAAACCATTCCTATTGATACTATTCTATGAACGTCCAGCCTTTGTAGACATTATCACTGGTTCTCTCTCGAATAGCGCTATGCCTGAGCTTTCCGCGTTTCGTGGTTCAAAAGCGTACGGAATGAGACCATTATCTGTGATTTCATAACATTTTACATTTTTCTCCGTCGCAGGTGTGCATCTGGTGCTCAATTCGTTGTCCGACGAGAAGTTGCAGGCCAGCGTGCGCTGCTTGGCAACGCACGGTCGCTTCGTGGAGATTGGCAAGTTCGACCTGTTCGAGAACAAGAAACTGGGCATGTCAGTATTTCTCCAGAACGTAAACTTCCATGGGGTCATGTTGGACAGCCTGTGGGACGATGATTTCATTGCATTAGCGCACAAGCGCAGCCTCAATGCGCTTCTCGCCGAAGGAATCAAGTCTGGTGTGGTTCAGCCTCTCAATGTCTTCAAGTTCACCCGAGAAGAGACAGAAGAAGCGTTTCGTTTTATAGCCTCTGGAAAGCACATAGGCAAGGTGGTGATCCAGGTAAGTCATGCTCCGAATAGAACAGGCTTTCAAGTGTTAATATGGGTCTCCTAGGTGGCGTACAATACGTTCTCACTGCCAAGAGCGATGCGTATTCAAGGTGGCCTAGTCGGCATTTCAGTCTTCAATATATCCCATATTACATAACGACGCAAGTCCCAAAATGTCGAGCCCTGCGTGTACCATGCAACACAATCCCAGCGTAAACAGAAGGAACAGCTTTGTAAGAGCTAGTTGTAAGCCTTCTTAGGGCACCTATTCCAAGCATGTAGCACATGATGTATTCGTGTAATGCAATTGCAGCTTATGGAAATACTTCCAGGTGTGATATGACTTAAACAGTATGTTGCGAAGTGCACCAACTTTGACACTACGAATGCGGCGCTTGTTTTTATACAAATTACGCATATGCTTTTTCCGGAGGCATGTCAAGCACCATCGTCGCTCTGCAACAGAACAGTTGACTTGCATAGAGACTTGCTTGGTTAGTTTATAGCTGGAACTTTTAGATGTGAAGCATCTTATGGCGAAGCTTAATCCGGTGGTGGTGGTGGTGGTGTGCCGGCGTGACCACCCTTACTGCGCATGCGCAAACCTTTCAAAAAAAAAGCGCGAGCAGTCGGTTTTTTCGAAGCTGAAAAAACCGACTGCTCGCGCTGCACAACCGTTCACTGGCCACCCCGTATATATGGCAATGGATCTTGACCTCCAAGGTGGTGCCGGTGGGAGATTTCTCCTGTGCGTTGTTGAACAATAAAAATTCGCAGCGTGCGCGTTAACTAAAAGCGGAGTGCGGGTCTCTGTGTCCAGTCGGAGTCTTCTGTCTCTCATTGCCCATTAGCAGCGATTGGCATGTTCCAGTAGGAAACACTGCTCCATCACTGCCTGCTTTGCGCCTCCCCAGTTATCTCTCCTGCGCAACGCTGCGATAAGCGCCAGCGTCAACGCCGCCGCCAGTGTAAGCGTTAGCGCCCGCTGCTTCACATCTACACATGGTTCCCTTTAGCGGGAGATGGTGTAATTTTTTTTTCATCTTTTGCGTGAACGGCGGCAGCAGAGAACATTTCCCCACTAATCTGCTGTTGGTGTAGGTGGATAGCAGATTACTCTTTGAACACAACGCCAGCAGAAAAAGTTTCATTAAGACCACGGAATTTATTGCGTTTAAATCTAAAAGCAATGTAGCGGCACAAATACTGCTGCCGGAGCGCGTCATGCATGCTTCGTCTCCTATACTGGAGCTTTTGCCTAGCTCATATTGGTTCATATGCAGCGATATCTGCCGAAGGTGCCACAGTTCGCACCATGCACCTTTTCACTTTTCAGTGCGCAATTCAACCATGTCGCGAGGAAGAGAACGCCAAAGCGCGTGATTTACTTTAAACTCCTTTGGACAATCACGCCTAGTGCATGTGCAGTTATGAAGTGCCCACTACGCCATAAGCCGTAATTTTTTTTTCGAATTAGGGAAGTACACATTATGCGTCCGTAAGGCAATACACACAGCTGGGGTGGTTGCTTATGATTGTGTCGAAAGATGCCTGAGCACTTCGTAATTAATTCACCTTTTAAGTGTCCACAGGCTGCGCTATTCGCATTACGTGACGCCTAGTGCTATTCCATTGTGCTGCGCAATAGTGCAGCCGTTGGCGGGACTACTGGTACTTCGTGATGCCTGTAAATTGTTTATTTTCGAAAATTCCTTCAAGCACTCGACTGGTTTTGTGGTAGACCGCCTGAGTGCCACGCAGAAGTCTTGAGTTGCACTCTCGATCAAAGCATGATATTTAATGTTTCATTATTTGCATCTCCTACAATTTTGGCCAGATGAAAAAACTGCGTGCGTCCTACGCACGCTAAAAATTCTAGAATTTATGTGCCATCGAAATTTTGCAAACCCACCTGGTTTATTAAAAAAAAAGAAATATGTGCCACAGAAATTGGAAAAATGTCAGTACCGTTTAAAGTCAGTACTTACCGCCAGCCGAAAGAAAACGAAGGAAAAGAAGAGCGGCAAACACAAATTAAAATTTCTCGACTGACGTAGCCAATAATTTAGTGTTGTTTTAATCAAATGACGGGATAACCCAAGCAACAAACACCGAGGCCACAAGTTTCAACTTCGCCAGTTGACCGTTGAGTGATGTGCTTAGGTGGAGTGATTAACGAAAACCCCGCTTTTTCGCTCATAACAAATGCCGTCGACGCCGACATTGGAATGTCTGGAAAACGGGTCCTTTAACGCTATCGCGGCAATGCCCACCGCTATGCAGTTCCGACTAAAATGATGGCACATGTTTTGTGGCAAATTATAAGAGATCTAACCACACAATATCCATTCAAACGTAACCGACAGACACTGGCAAGCAACGTTAACCCCATCTCTTATGTGCTGTTTCAACGAATACACGCGTATTCCATAAAGTTTGTTTAATTTGACTGCTTCTGCAACGAGAATAATTCTGCTGCAGTAGCGAACAGAGGCAATGACTCTTTTTTGGCTCAACAAACTTCGACGTTCCGTTGCACTAATCTTATAGCACATTGTTTGATCAGACGACACTGATGCTTGGTAATTACAGATGCGACCGGAGGAGAGCGAGCGCGTGGCTCGTGCACCTCCGCTGACACTAGAAGCAGTTGCGCGTCCCCACTTCTACCGACACAAGTCATACGTCATCGTCGGTGGCCTGGGCGGCTTCGGTCTTGAGCTCGCCCAGTGGATGGTGACTCGTGGATGCCGCAAGCTTCTCCTGATCTCCAGAAGTGGCATACGTACGGGGTACCAGAGGCTCTGCCTTAATCGCTGGAACAACATGGGGGGCCACAGTGCTCGTCAGCGGTGATGACGTATCGACGGAAGACGGTGCACGCAAGATTATCAAAACTGCGTCATCCTTAGGTCCCGTGGGCGGAATTTTCAACTTGGCCGTGGTAAGACAGCTGAGATGAACAGCATCAGCTTCCTTTATTATGCTTTACCGTCGACAGACCTATCATATGACCGATAGCATTACTTGCCTCTCGATCCTGGAGATATCGCAGTTCGCATAAAATATATTCCTGGTCTATAAGTTTAAAAAAATTTGGCGCAACAATTTTTTTTGATGATTTAACATGCACCGAAGCCCTGAGCAACAGTACCTGAATTGTTTAAAGTATTAGCGCATTTCTCAGAATTAAGATATGGTAATGATTAGTAAACCGTTAAGCATTATTCGACATCGTGCACGTTAAAGAACACCAGATGGTCAAAATTTCCGGAGCCCTCCACTACGGCGTCTCTCATAATCATCTAGTGGTTTTGGGACGTAAAACCCCAGATACTATACTATTATTCGACGTCCCCAAAGTACAATATATTGGCAAAAATCAGCTGTGTCATGCTGAACGCAAGCTTTTGTAGACACCTTCAAAGAACTTGGAAGCTAATAGTGCTCGATCGTTCCACTAACCACTCCAGGGACAGTTGCTTAACGGTTATCAGCTTGAACATTTATCACCAACTGGGCTAATATATAGTTTGGAAACAGAAGTTTGTGCTTCAACCATTACTGAACCAGCTCAGTATTGCAAGAAAAAGAAGCTCCGTTCCATGAGTAGCACCTAAAATTCAGTATTTCTTTTAACATATAAATATAACATTACAACTTAAGTGGACAGCTGAAAGCCGATACAGCGTTTGGACCGTGTAGTGGAATGTTAAGAACCTCTCTATAAACCTCGAGACAAAATAGACTTGTACTGTGATTACAGCGAGTGGCAAGAATATTAATACGATCATTTTCCTTACCGCTGGTTCACGGGTGTATTTTGTTAGTAGGTGTTGACCCAACTGCATCATCCAGCTTGTAATCCCGCACCATAACAAGCCAACCAGATCCGGAACAGTAAATTTGGCTGACCGGACGACATTTTGAGAACATAGTGGGATGAGCAGAATGAACAGAGGAAGTGCCTTAGATAGGCTGGACGACGTTTCGACGGTAGGACCTATCATTGTCCAAGGCGCCTTGTCATCCTTGGCGTGTTAGTTTTAAGGGGGTTAGTATTCACGTCATCTCTGGTGGCGCGTGTCCCTGCTGGTAATCGCCGCCTGGACAGAAAAAAAAGTCTTTAAAGCGAAAGAGTGTAGGCCTTGCCTCATTTCAAGCAAGGTTTCAATGACGTTTAAGAATCTCATCTAGGAGGGAAAGGAAAGCTGTATGAAGGGGAATAGTGGAGAAAGGAAGAAAGAAAGAAAGAAAGAAAGAAAGAAAGAAAGAAAGAAAGAAAGAAAGAAAGAAAGAAAGAAAGAAAGAAAGAAAGAAAGAAAGAAAGAAAGAAAGAAAGAAAGAAAGAAAGAAAAAGAAAAAGAAAGAAAGAGAGAGAGAGAAGGGAAGGAGGAGGGTAGGAGCGGTACAACAAAGCGCGAGCCGCCACGGACACGAAGGAAAGAACGGAGCATGAAACTTCGAAAACCGGCAGTAGGGCGCCGCGTCCAGCTACCGCGAAAGGTTGCCGACGATAGGTAGCGTCCGCCTATTTCCAAACAACCGCCGACGAATGGGAAGCACAAAAGGAATGCAATTACCAAAAGGGGGAGAAGCGGGCTGCGTACTTTTAAAGTACAAGATGTCGACGGTAAGTGATACCGAAAGCGGTGTCTGTAAAACACGTTTTTAATGGGGGAAGTCATTGGCAGACATATGCGTCAAGTGTCAACGTAGGTGTCCCGATCAGGAAAATGGCCTCAAGAATTTGGTGGCATGTCGACCAATGAAAAGAAAAATCGAGAAAAAAAATATGAAAAAAAATCACAGCATATCCACGAGGTGAATGATGGTGAGGTGGGCGAAGCTTGAGAGGTTATGGTTGATGCCGTTTCGTCAGGATCCCGCGGTGCGAGTCGGAGAAGCGGCAGCGAAGCGTGCGCGGCGCCTTGCGGATCCCGAGACGGTGCGCGCAAAGGGCGCCGCGAGGCAACGTGCACTCCGAGCAGCGAGAGCAGCGGACCCCGAAAGGCGAGCACGAGCCGCCGCAGCCCTCCGCGCCCGCTGCTTCGCTTCGTCCATGCCCCACCAACGATTCGACATGTACGGCGACGATTCAGGAGACTGAGAGAGGCACTCGATCGCCGCGCACTCAGGCAAAGCGCGCGCAGTAGCCAATCGGAGAGTAGCGGCAATTCGGAGAGTAGCGGCAGAGTAACGCCATCTAGGAAATGAGACGAGAAATGGTCATCTCTTATCATGGCCTCCGAGATGGCAGGCGACACTGGGGGGTTACGCGTTACGCTTGACAAGGTTAGACTAAGAGGAGCTTCGCCCCTAAAAAAAGCTCCCCTTTCCTCCTAGAAGAGATTCCTAAACGTCATTGCAACCTTGCTTGAAATGAGGCAAGGCCAACACTCTGCTGTTTATAGAAGTTTTCTTTCCAGGCGGTGATTACCAGGAGGAACGCGCGCCAACACAGGAGATGACATCAATACTAACCCTCATAAATCTGACACGCCAAGGTTGACAAAAACCTATGACAAAGATAGATCCTCCCATCGGCACGTGGGCAAGCCTGTCTGAAGCTCTATCTCTGTTCATTCTGCTTATCCCACTACTTGTTTCCATCTGTCGGCTCCCATCTTCATCTAGAGAACATGGCACACAAGAAAACATCGAAAATATTCCAAGAGTAGGCTCACCCGAAGTCGTCGTAACTGCGGCTAAGTACACTAATGAAAACTGGGGCGGAGCTGTCAGGCTGTTTTTAATAACGTTTTTCGTCTCCGAACTACGTTCCTTGTTATCACTAAATGTTTTTTGGAGGCCCGGCTCACGCCTGTAAGGTGGGACCTTGATGGAAGTCTCTTTTGCCTGCATTGTTGCGTTTCAATTTGTGCGACCATTCATTACATTACGCAGTCCGCTTAAAGTCATGCGTAGCACAAACGTGCGTACAATACGTTCATTGTACACGGGCCAACGAGAGGCAATACAGCAGCGTAACGAACATTGCGAAGTGATGCCTTGAAAGATAGACGTCTTTAAAATAGGGGTTGTCATTACTAATCAGCAGACTCCTACACCCTAAGAAATGATCGAGTAAAAAGGGTGTCTTTTTGTCCCACAACAATAATGGTCATCTATCTTGCGTTCCTTTCCTTACATTATCGCCGCGCGGGCCCGGCATTCTCAGATCACGAATGACATGCGCGTTAGCAGCGTGACATAGCATTCTTGATAGGAAAGTGGCCAGCGCCGTGTTTTCACGAAAGGAAGCGCAAGCAAGCCGGACGACGATTATTGTTCAGGAACAAAAAGACACCCATTTTACTCGATCATTTTTTAGAGTGTAAATAGGAGCCGTGATGGCAAGAAATTTTGAAGCTATTTTGCTCGGAATCGATGATACATCCCATTTACTCATTTTTTTTGTTTAAGGGGCACTACATGCACGCATAACACTGTTAGCCTGTAGCGCGTTGTTGACACGTATTATTTTCCTGAGGACATCAATCAGGAGTGTAAGAAGGGTAAGATTCTGTATTTGGTATTGACAGGTTCTCCGCGACGCCTTGATTGAGAACCAAACAGCAGAGACGTACGCGGAGGTGTGCAAGCCCAAAGTGCTGGGCACTCAGTGCCTCGACGAAGCGTCGCGGATGGACTGTCCTGAGCTCGACCACTTCGTCGTCTTCTCCTCTCTGTCTTGCGGTCGTGGTCAAATTGGCCACACAAACTACGGCTTCGCCAACTCCGTCATGGAGCGCCTGTGCGAGCGCCGAGTCGCCGACGGGCTTCCCGGTGAGTTGAGCCAGCTTCTGTTTCAAATGTGTGCGTCACAATTGAGTTTCTGTTTCCTCAGGTGTAAGGAGAAAATTACCGCATCACTATTTAGGTACTTTGTTTAAAAGAAGGCTTCAGATTGTGCCTAGCTGTGAGATAGGCAGAATTGGTCTAATACAACAGCGGCACTGTGATTGTTATAACACTATGCCGGCGTTCTAAATCCACACCACGCAATTACTCTTCACACAAGTACTTGCTGAGTATCTTACTACTATAGTATAAATGAATTTTTTTGCTATGGTTATATTGTACCAGCAGAAACATATCAAGATACGTGCAGGTATTTCTTAACTATACTCGTATACAACTTAAGAAGTCTGGAGCGATGCCGCGCCGACGCCCGAAGCGCGGCCAGCTGATCCCCTAAGCGAATAAACAAATATCCCCGCTCATGCACTCGACAACCTTATCCGAATGCGGAGTCACCAGCCCTACTGCTCAAGACATCTCTAAGAAGCTCCGCCTCATATCTTCTCTAAGTAGCTAAGAAGCTTTAAGAAGCTGACGTCTCTAAGAAGCTCTAAGAAGCCCATCTTAAGATGCCACATCAATGAAAGCGTAGCCATTGTCACTACGGGTAACATATTGTCGTTGCGGTGACGTGGAATGAGCAGAAAGCTTACTTGCTGAAGTGCTTACATGAGTGCTCCCGGTGTTTGTGTTGGTAACCGAGGAGTGTCGATTTCCAATTATACTGCGCTTTGTAAAAAATGTTGATTTGTGATCACGAGAATATATTTTGCCGCCTCAACAAAATCAACAAATGCGCAACTAAACTCAAAATGAACGCACACAACCGCTTCTCCATGCCCGGCTTTCACACACAAGGCAAGTGGACTCGATCAATGCCACGGGTGTTAAAAAGACTGTGCCGTGGGCCTTATAATTGTCGAAATACTTTTTTCAAAAGCCTGCTAAGCTCGGAGACAATACCAGTCTCAATTTTCAAAAAATTCACTTGCGGCCAGGAAGCTCTCTTTGCGCACGGTCTGATAAAAGGGGCGCTTGGCTGCTCGTCAGTGGGTTTCGAAAAGCTGGTCGTTTTAGCTCAGTGAAAGAGCGCAAAATTGTGTGCGGCACTGGACATAAATAATCAAGGCCTTATCTTATGAAATATTTCAAATAAAAAAAAACAACGAAATTTCTATAAAAAAATGTTTACCCTATCCTGTGTCCTTAACTCAAAGGCATTCCTCGTCAATGGCGCCCGTTTTGTGACTGACGTCAAGAATAGGGCTGCTCAAATATTTTGAACTCAGTCCCATCTTCTACTTGTTTAGTACGCGGGTCGGGTACGCCGCTTACTAAACAAATAAAAGATGGGACTGAGTTCAAAAGATTTGATCTATATATTGCTTTTAACGATTTTTTTTTGTCTCTTTGACCCCCGTTTCTAAGCATATTCTTGTCCCCAATAATAAAAGAGGCTCGCACGGTCCCCTATACGTTCGCCTAAAACGACTGGAAAATGAAAGGAATATTTACTTTACTGTTTTTTCTCTGTCCATGTATTGATCTTCCCACACCACCCTCCGAAAGCTTACTGAACCTAACATTGTTTAGCGTTGCCTCAAGAATAGGAGGCATTGCAAGCTTCGCCCTGCCTCCCTGATCGGCCCACCTTTCAGCAATCGACATGTCATGTGGTGATGTCGTCAGGTGACGTGATGGTATGCGACTTCATGATGACGTCACAGCATGATGTCATATGGTGATGCCGTGACGTGATGACTTTTAGATGCGAAGCATCTTATGCTCGGTGCTGTGTCCGTCCCTCCCGCGTACGGCGTCCCGCGTCCGGTCAGTTTCATGAAGCAGGGAAGCACCCACTATGCGAACCAGAACACTGTAGTACTATAAGGCCGCCAACCACCACCACAGTTACCAGAGTCATAGCCGAGAGCACAGAGTGGCTGCTTAGCAATGGCTAGGCATGTGGTGGATGCAAGCAAATAATAACACGCACTACCGGTGGTGTCTGTCGCCCACGTTGACTCCATTACTTGATCTTGCTTGCATGTGCTTGCGGAGGTTTTGGCCGTCCCTCCTTCCCGCGTCCCCCGTCCCACACCCCCCTCTATCTCCTCTCCTACGCTCCCCCCCTTTCTCTCCTCTAGGAATCCTCTACTCTACGGAGCGGCGCCCGCGTCCCGTTGACTCCATTCCTTGATCGTGCTTGCATGTGCATGCGGGGGGCTTTGTCCGTCCCTCCTTCCCGCGTCCCACACACCCAGAGCGCATGCGCGTCTCCTCCCCCCCTCTCTTTACGCTCCCCTTTCTCTCCTCTAGAAATCCTCTACTGTACGGAGTGGCGCCCGCGTCCCACACCCCCCACAGTGCACGCGTCCCCTCCTCCTCTCTCTCTTCTCCCCCCCCCCCCCCCCCCGTTCTCTTCTCTAGGATTCATCTACTGTACGGAGCGCGCGACAGGTGGTGCAACAGCTACATACTCCGCTGGGGGGCGTCACGGTAGTTCCGCGGTATGAAAATGACGGAGCGCGCGCCTCATTCTCTCTCCTGTGCAGCGCCGCGATGAGCGCCCGGGCCGCTGCCGTAACGGGAGCGGCCGACGTTTCTCTCACTCAAGCCAGACATCTCCCCGCTGGTTCGCATACCTACATGGTTCCCTTTAGCGGGAGATGGGGAAATTTTTTTGCATCATATGTGTTGACGCCGCCCATGCGACGCCATACCGCCCATGTCGAAGGCCAATTTTTGCGTCTGATGATGCATTTGAGGCTTTTGCCTCAATAGAACACGCACACCACTATCTTAGACTAGCTTAGTGAAAGTGAAGTAGTTAAGTCTTGGATTAACCTCAATAACAGTAAGTCCCTCGATGTGCCTGAGAAACGTATTACACCAAGAAAATATGTTACTGATATTATATCAAGCTTCTTAGTTCACATTTTTAATGTATGCCTTACAACTGGAGTATTTACACGTAAAATTGAATGTACGGAAATTACTGTTAGGTTAAGGAAGGCTGGCCAAACAATTTTTCTAGCTTTTTTATTTCCTCCTGCAAGTATTTCTTGCTTTTTGTTTAAAAAAGACTTTCAGAAAGTAATGCTTAACGGACTTACATACTTCATTTACCGATGGATTATTTTAAACATGGTACAATATGGTTTCTAAAGTGATAAATGAACAAAGCTTGTTCAAACAGAATACGGGCTCGAAAACTTCTGAAAATCAGCACCTCAGATTAGGGGTGTTCACAGAGTTAACAACGTCTTTCGATTACCTTAGCCATCGCTTTCTTCTTCAGAAACTTTGTCACACTGGTATAAGGGGTAATGCTCACTCCTTATCTACAACACCGCTCATTGCATGCAGAAATAATGAATGTGCGTATTCGTTGTGACAGGGTAATTTAGGTGTAGCTGAAGGAACTATGCTAGGTCCATTTTTTTCCCTTTTATGCATAACTGATAGCGTCACCGATGACGAGCAGGATAAATACGTCATTTTTGCTGATGACATGAGCATTTTCTTCTTTGGTCACCGCTTTTGATTTTGCCAATAATGCCAGCATTACTCTAGATTTAATTTCAGCCACAACATTGCTATGCGTACCTTTCTCGATACACCTGTTTAACCATTATGTTTTGACTTTCGTTTTGTTTTGCATGTTCGTACTTTCACCCCTTTTTTCCTTACGAAGAAAGTGAGCGATTTTTATGGATTTGCAAGAGCTAGTCATTTGATTTTGTACTTCCGTGTCCAAAACACAGGAACGATACCTTCCGAAACGCTATTCTGCGAATCTTGTGCAACACGCTACATCCCAAGTCCAACGACAAGTGGAAGGTTTGACCAGTGGTATCGCACAGTATGGCTGTTCTGGTACCGTATCACCTCTTCACGTTTTGCACATAACATCGACCGAACCACTGCTGTCAATCAGTTCAAATCAGTCGCTGTGGTTCGCTATCATTCAATAAACCAGGTTGCACGCAAACCTACGCAGAAATGATGTTGTGAAACCACACCTCGAAATGCCTTTTTGATTCCATCGAAGCCTAATCAAAACTGCCAATCCCCGATTTAATAGCAATGATGCCATACCATTTGATGTCGTTTTCCTATGTAAAGCCACTGCTTTCAGTTGAGGCTGAATACCAAGCAGCCGAGTAGAAAGTACTATGATTCTGCCAAGTACTTGTAACTATGAAAAACATCATTATCGGTGAATATTTCATAATGTTGTTTACAACTTCATGAAGTCATGTTATTACGATAATATTTTTTTTGCATACACAGGCTTGGCCATCCAGTGGGGCCCTATTGGTGAAGTTGGTGTGTTCCACGAAAACATGGGCTCAGACGGGCAATTTTTTGGACTTCTGCCACAGCCGATAAATTCTTGCATGACGGTGATGGACTACTTCCTGAGTCAAAAGCAGCCCATCGTCTCCTGCTTTGTTAAGAGTAGCATGTCATCGACGCAGGACAGCAGCGAGAAGCGGGATCTTGTCGAGAGCGTGGTTCACATACTTGGTGAGTTCTAATGGCCTTCTTAGATAGGTGACTATTGTAAACTCAGTAGCTACGACTGAAATAAGCCGTCTATAGATGTTATGAACAAAAGACATCGTTAGTCATCTTAGGTCCCCTATTCTCCACAGTCGACATCAGGAGGAGGAGGAAGAGGAGAAAAGGAAGGACAGGGAGGTTAGCCAGTTCTCAGACCGGCTGGCTACCCTGTGCTGGGGAAGGGGGGTAAGGGGAATAAAAGATGACAGAAAAGAGATGTTATGAGAGCTATGATGTCTGTGTACCAAATGATAGTGCTTCTAGCCAGTCGTTTTATCACTTTTAAGGACAAAAATAGTCGGAAAGTAATGAGCTCCCATTGTCACTAAAATGCATCATGTACCGCCAAGAGCTACAGAAATCAACAATGATGGGGATACTGTCACCTAAATCACCTACATCAGCCAAGCTTTGGCCAAGCTGGTGGAACATGTCAAATGCCTATAGCGCGAAGATGACGCAGACAAAGAGGAACTTACGCAACATATGAAGCGCTCCCCTTACAACTGAAATTTGTCGCACAAATGCGAGAGACTATAACGAGAACGTAAGAAAAGAAAATAATAAATACTAAAACAGGTAAAAACATTAAACGAATATCTAATGGAAACATACATCAATTGCGCTGGTCATGCGCACGGGGAAAATAGTGTTCTTTTCCGTCTCAACAATGGACGGCACGCTAACACAATTGGTACCTAACCTAAGAAACTTCACTGCTTGAACTATCTTCGGCCTTATATTATAGCATCCACTTCGTGGCACCACCTTATCGAATATGGTTATAATGGTTTCTGTGTAATACGTGATGCTGTCAAGGGCTGAGTGCCCACTGTTCTTCTCTTCTGTTAGTGCCTCACCTCTGTCTGCGTCATAATATGGTGATTTTAGCGCTAAAAAAGACGAACACATGTGAGAGACATGTGTTCATGAGACATGAGAGACATAAGAGACATGTGTTCATCTTTTTTAGCGCTAAGATCGCCATGTTATGTAATCAACAACTCGCCCAACAACAAGTTCTTATTCTGTCTGCGTCGTTTCCGCTTTCTTAGCCTTTAATATAAACCCCGTTATTTATCCTGGGTGACCATCATTTGTGGTTATTCCTGAACATGCGAAGAGATGCCAACGAAAGAATCTACTGGAGTCATTTTAGGAATCAATGAAGCGTGCAGTTTGCCGGAGGCCACAGAACGTGAGAAATTTGTGCGGCGGGCATGCTGTCTGACATATATGGCTCAGAGATTCAAGCAAATAATTGATTGAATATATACACACAGCTCCGGACTGTTTGCAGATAATCGCTGCCAAAAGGTTATTTGAAGATTATTGTCACATTAATTTCAAAGGCATTCCTCGAACACATTTGATTTCCAAGCTTTGTGAATACGTGGAGATAAGGTGAAAAAAGGTGAAACGTAAAAAAACATGAAGTGTAGATTCATCATGTAAAGCAAGCATGTTGAGCTTATGAATACTCCGGTGCATTCCTCGCTATCGCTCTTGCAGGCATCAAAGATCCGTCCAAGATGAACCCGTCCGTCAGTCTCGGTGAATTGGGCATTGACTCCTTGATGGGCATTGAGGTGAAGCAGCTGCTGGAGCGAGAATACGACGTGGCTCTGTCTATGCAAGAAATCCGGCAGCTCACCATCAGTGAGATAAAAGAGATCGGCGAAGCGAGCCTTCACCAAAAACTAGCGCATGAAACATCAGCCCCGGCCGAAACAGGACAAGGTATGCACTCGATAGGACATAGATCTTGATGATTTACCATCCGCAACACTCACGTGTCAGGCTGCGGCACAGCGAAGCTCGCCATCGTAATGACGTCCTGTTATCTATAAGAATGAGTAAATTGTGGGCCTAGAATTCTTGGAAGGGTAACTTAACGTTCCAAAAGCGGACGTAGCTAATAACAGACACTAAAATACGGGCTAAAACCTGCCGCAGCATCAGGTTAAGCGCGCACAAACACTTCATTTAATGCCGTAACTGTGAGGTCTTGTATACAGATACGAGAAGAAGTAACACAAACAAAGCAAAAAGAAAGTGCGAAAGCTACGTTTGTTCCTTAGCCTGCATATAAACCGGGTGTTTTAAGAAATGTATCCAAACTCCTCAAAAATCAGGATAATGCGATGTTTGTTCGATGCCTACGCAATTAGTTCTTTTGAAGCCGCAGGCACCTCTTTAATTTTAAGACAATTTTATTGTATGAGTCGGTTTACGTTCATGATTGATTTTAAAGCTCGAAAAAAACACCATCACAAGAGAGGACACGGTACAATGCGCATTTTCGAGGATTATCTGCATCTTTACGTTCTGTAGCAACGCAAGGAATATATGAAAAATGAAAACCATGGCATGTGTCGGATACCATATGGACACTCCTTATAGTCTACCTGGTGTAAATTTTGTCCCATAATGGTCTCATGGGACATTGATGTGTTACACGTCTTAACTTCAATATGTTACCCTGATGTTACACACCTGTCTTAACTTTATTGTCGGCGGTCAAATCATGGGGACGGTGTTGTAGCAGCACGTGCCCGGAAAAAAGGCCGATCATCCGGTCGTCGCAACACGTTAGAAAATGTTTTCTTTCTTTTGTGCTTTTTATGGAATGACAAAGTTGTGGGGACTCTGGTAAGCGGTGCAATACTGCACGTGTCCAGCGTGATATTGCACCGCTTACCATTGCCCGCTCATTTCTTGAAACACGACATAAAACACGAAAGCGTTTTATAGCGGGGTACACCACGGATCCACTGCGGTATTTCGGTCACGTATATGATGTTGTAAAATGCACACTAACAGATGGCAAAGACAAAAAAACGGGCAGATCCCACGCACTGTGGGAATCGATGTAATGCGAAGCAGCCAGTAAGGAGCAAATCATGCTGTACATAATATGCATGTCATGATTTACATGTTAGGACCTGTCATTTATGTTCGTCATACAGTCACGTCACACAATACCAGTTTTGGTGTATATCAAGCTACCAAACTGGACGCAAGCGCACCATGAGCGTGGCATGTAAATGGCAATGCAGATGACATGCATGCCAAGATTTCCATGTCACCATCTGCCACTTATGTTGGTTATACAGTCACGTACCACAATACCAATATTGGTGTATATCAAGCTAGCGAAACGGCCGCGAGCGAGCCATGAGCGTAGCATGCAAGTCATGTCGCACATGACATGTCATGATTTCCATATTACCACTTGTCATTTATGTTCGTCGTAGTCATGTCACGCAATATCAAATTTGGTGTATATCAAGCTAGCGAAACGGCCACGAGAGAGCCATGAGCGTGGCATGCAAGTCATGTCGCACATGAGATGTCATGATTTCCATACTACTACTTGTCATTTATGCTCGCCATACAGTCACGTCACGCAATACAAAATTTGGTGTATATCAAGCTAGCGAAACGTCTGCGAACGTGCCATGAGCGTGGCATGCAAGTCATGTTGCACATGAGATGTCATGATTTCCATACTACCACTTGTCATTTGTGCTCGTCGTATAGTCACGTCACGCAATACAAAATTTGGTGTATATCAAGCTAGCGAAACGTCCTCGAACGTGCCATGAGCGTGGCATACAAGTCATGTTGCACATGACATGTCATGATTTTCACATTTCAACTTGTCATTTATGCTCGTCATGCAATCACGTCACGGAATACCAAATTTGGTGAATATCAAGCTAGCGAGACGGCCTTCAGCGCACCATTAGCATGGCATGTAAATCATGTCGTACATCACATGCAGGTCATGATTTTCCTATTACCACCCGTCATATATGTTAATCATGCAGAAATGTCTCATCGTACCAATTTTTTGGATATATCAAGTTAAGAAAACGGCCTCAGCAGCACTAGGGCCATGGTGTGTAAATCATACTTTTCACAGCAAGTTAATCATGATTTTCATGATATGACCAGTCATTCATTTTCGTCATACAGTCATGTTATGCCATACTAATTTTGGTATAAATCCCTTTAACGATACGGCCAGGAGAGCACAATGTCGTAGGCGGCTAGATAGATAGATAGCTACGCTCAAAGTCGCCGAAGTTCGCTATGAAATGCTTCGCATAAAAAAAATGCCCCCACCTTTCCGAAGGGAATCGTGAGGAAATGCGAATGCGCCGACACCGACTTCATTGCCTTGAGAGGCGCCCAGCCAGCGAGCGGTCGAGAGTGAGGCGCGAGCAGGACGGGAGAGTGGGGCGCAGGGAGGAGAGAGAGCGAACGGCGAGAGAAGGAGCGGCGAAGCACTGCACCTACCCTCTCCTACACTCTCTCGCACCACAGGCTCCGTTTGCTAGGGGCGAGGATAAGCGCGCGCGCCCGCAGCTGTTGCCTATGGGAGAGGGAGTGAGAGCGGAGAGATAACACCTGCCGGCGCGCGGACACCTCCTCAACCTATCCTCCTCCGCGGACAACGCCGGACAACGCGGGACAACGCCGCCTGACATAGCCCGACTAAGAAATGCATTCGCATTTAAAAAAAAATGACAACAAAAGTTCCGTCGCCGGGAGTCGGAACCTACGCCCCCTGGCTCCGCAGCGCGCTGCGTGAAACGATTCGGCCACATTGCGTACGTTCTTCAACCGGCTAACGGCAAGCTTTTTACATACACCATTTACCGTTGGCGGTACTCGTAGCTCGGTGGCACTTCATCGTGTTCTCTTTATCACTAGTTAGATGGCGCGAAGGTCGCCCTTTGAAGGTCGTCGCCCGCGTGTTGGGATGCGTGAGCGTCTCTACAGGGCGTGCTCCCTCGAGGGCGCGTCCTTATCTTGTGATGGGGGGTGGTTTGTACATCTTGTGTCTTCACAGCAAGTTTTCGTTGAAGCTCCGATGAGCACGAAGGTCACTTCGCTTACTACAGCAGCCCCATTTGTGAAAGGTACGCGCTGCGCACACACAAAGAAGTGACAACTGCGATAGTTGTCAGTTCGCACTCGTCCTGGGTACACCTGTGCGTTCGTTTTCGTGCGTCTTCATTTGTGTTTCAGCAGCACGCTTTGAGTGTCGAGCTGTGACAGTTGTTCGTTCGCGCTCGTCGTGTGTATGTTCTTTTCGTGCATGAGCAGTCCGCTGCAAGTTTCGAGCTGCTTGCAGTTGTTCGCTGGGGCACTACAATTTGTAGCTATCCCGATTCCTTCCTTCGACCTTATGGCGAAATAATGCGGAATAAACTCTCAGCTACCTCTGTGAAGACAGGTTTCACTTTTGTGTTATACCGATTCCTATGTCGGAGGGATCAGCCATTTCTTTTATTTCCTTTTCTACTCTCTCATCTTTTTTAATTCTCTTTCCCATTAACGCAGTGTAGCGAAGCGCTCTGGATAGTATTCTAGCAAACCATTCAGTCTTCTACCTCTCTGTGTTCTGTCCTACACACCTGTCAGTAGATCTCTTTATCTTTCTGCATCATGTATGCAGTGCACAGCAATTATTTCCTTGCTAATCGCACCGCCATTCACACTTCACATTTAAGCAGGAGAATTGTGTTCACTGCAGGTGTTCACTGTGGTCGGCGCCAATCGCAGTACTTAAACACTGTTTCTTCGATTTCAAATTACAGACGTTTTACTTATATTAATGAGAACTAACAGACGATGTGTTCTCCTTAATATTGGTTAAACAAAGCAAAAACGAGCCCTTAAACTTACACTTCTTTCCTTCAGACGTTTTACTTAGTACTCTAGTGAGATTATCGAGCTGAAAATTGGTATGTAATGTCTCACTGTCTATTCTATCTTTTGTACGTTGCCAGACCCGGAACAAACTGATTCAAGTCCAGACAACAGATGGGTTCTATAAGATCTCCGCAAGGCCAAGTGTGAGCACCGCCGTGAAACCTTCAAAAGTCGACTAGTGCACCAAAGGAGGGCATCCACGTACTCATGCTCATGACGTATGATAAACATTCTCAAACGCATGAATTGAAGCTGCCATTATTTTTCAACATAAACAACCCATGAAAAAAAATAAATTCGTCTTGAGACCATTCTCGATGTCTCTTCATACCTCACTACTTTCGTAACACCAATGAGTCGCCAGATAAATAGTGAATACATCTATATTTCTGTTCAAAACTTCTGCATCGTCAAAGGAATGTTCCTTTCATCAAATTTGCTCAATCGCATGCTTCCGCAATTCCACAATCCATCGTCTACACTCTAAAAACTTCGCAGCGTATCGCAGGAGTAAAAAGGCCGATTAACTCTTCAAAGTGTTCTTCTACTCTCGCAAAGGATCGGATGGAGTGAAAGCATTCTTCACTCTGTATGAAAGGAGAGAGTGAAAGTGCGTTGTACTCTACGTCTCTCAGAGAGAGTGGAATGCCCATATACTCTTGAGGCAGCAGAGAGTAAAACGCGGTTATACTCCTGCTCCTGATCTATACACTCTAAGAAATAATCGCGTAAAAAGGGTGTTTTTTGCTACACAACAATAATCATCATCTGCCCCGCGTACCAGCTGCCTGGCGTTATCGCCGCCGTCACGGCACTTCCCGGTGACGAACGCCGCGCGCGTTATCAGCGTGACATAGCATTCTTATTAGGAATGTGCCGAGAGCCGGGTTTTCAAGAGAGTAAACGTGAGCAAGCCAGATGATGATTATTGTTGTGTAGCCGAAATACTCCCAAAATACTCGACTTTTTCTTAGAGTGTACACTATAAACTCAAATTAGCCCATATGGGCGTTTTTAGCAGGTGATATGCCCTTTTACCACCCAAGCCCGAGATAAGGAACTCCCTCGGCAGGGGGTAAAATGGGCTGAAACCGCTCTTTTACCCTGATCATCAAAAATCGGATAATACGGGAGTTGAATCGACGTGAAATGGGAGTAATCGAAAAAAAAAATATTGACGCGGGGCAGAAGGGTGTATTCAAGTACGCCCATTTGGTCGAGAACTAATAAGCAAGCAGAATCGTTCTCAGCCTCAGTGTCAACTTCTCAAAAGTTACTTTAGCAGGCAAGTTTTAAATAACCCGCGCAGCGCCAACGCTCTTCTTTTTCGTTCGTAAGAACCGCGCCTTTGGACTCCGGTGTATGCCGAACTACACGCACAGCGGAGGAGCACGTCAGAATCTGGACTTCGCAGCGCGGGAAAGGTGCGTTGCGCGCCCCGTCGTTCCGTTCGTTGAGGCAGCCATTTTGATTGGCGGCGGCCGTGCAGTGCGATTCATGCGAAGTCGTCGGTGTTGCCCGCAATTTTGAAGCCGAGGACACATGGTAAGTTATTCCGAATGAAGTTTGTGCGTTATTTTTTGGTGTGTGGGCGCGCTAGTGCACCTTTATCAGTTGTTGAAAGGCTCGCGTTGGAGTCAGCTTCGAGATGACCGAAACACTTGTTTTCCTCCGTGACACTACGTGCTTTTTATGACTGACAAGTGCGGCGAGTTGGGCGAGTTGGGCGGGTTGGTAAAGATTCATAACTAGGGACGTTCAGCGCAATAACGCAGACAATCAATCAATCAATCAATCATTTTATTTCCTTTTGATTAGGAGGAGTACAGGACTAAAAGCTCAAGCGCTAACTTCAAACTACGTTTATTTGGGAACACACATGAATATATACTAACTCTAATCGCAGCAAACTCACGCCTCACTCTCTTACAAATATAGTTCTACAAAAAACGTGATGTTTTATCAAGAACACGCCTACAATCATCAACTAAACAGGGAATCCCGCACGTGTTATCCAGCAATGACAAAACATACAGAAAAAATCCAGTAAATCAAACATACAAACGAAATTAAAACACATCACGCACGCCCATCAGACGAATAATACAGAAAGTACACGAAATGACGTAACCATGCCGGCTGCGCAAAAATAATAACCTTAATCTGTCGAGTGCGGAACTACGAAGGCATGCTAAGGACACATGGTAAGTCATGTGTGTTCCCAAATAAACGTGGTTTGAAGTTAGCGCTTGTGTTGTCTGCGTCTCTTCCTTGTGTCTCCGTGTTATTGCGCTGAACGTCCCTAGTTGTGCTTTTTATGTTACAAGCGCGCACTCTTAATAGCTGTGTTGGAGCGGAGGTGAAAACCAGGAATGTGTAGAAGTATAACTTTGATCGCGTGACCGTATACAGCCACCCATTTTTTTAACCTGAACGCGTGAGCGTCAACCGCCCAGTGGATATGCGCCGTATCACGAAGCACGGCGGCGAAATGAACGAGAATACACGCATGCGCCTGATGAATAGTCCTGTGCAGCTGCCTTCTGCCGGGTTGTTCCAGAAACCGCACACCGGGACCGCCGGGAATAGGCGCTTATCGACTCGGTGGTTGACGCTCGCGCGTTCAGTTAAAAAAATAGGCCTGTGTGCATGCAAAGATAACGCTGTCTGTAGTGACGCATATGTGCAGTTCAATTGCCGAGGCCGCCGTGTGATAATCGCCACTTGAGATCACCACGAAGCTCGCATTGCTTCTGGTGTGTTATTTCATGCTGTTCGCGCTCGGTGTTTCGTGCGATGGCGTGCAACATCACAGCAAACGGGTTTGAGCCTTTTTGGGAGTTTTGGGCCCGGCTCTTAACTTGCATCCTAAAGGTACTACGCAAAACCCGCTACCAAAGGAGGTTTTAGGGGGGTACGCAGGGCAAGATGGCGGTGCCTGTTGAAGCGACAGCTGTCCACTTCGAATCTTTCTAGCCATGGGCCTGCATTATTAAACTCATTCATTCCCAAATAATGCTGGTATTTGATTTAGATTTGACTAATGAGGCTTCGCTAAGCGTATACTGGCAATAAAACAGCTCCGTTTTCGAGATACACAGTCGATTTGCGGTGCAGAAGGCTTAACAAGGTTTGTTTACAAAGTAAACGGAGTCAAAAAGAGGGAATTAGCGAGGTAACTTTGGAGTTTTTATTTAACTCATTTCGGGGGCTTGAACGGAGTTCATTGGAAGTTTTTTCTGCTTCTTTTGAGAGATTTTAAAACGCCCCTTTATACGCGGCCCGAGAGAGGGCCAGAAAAAAAAAGGTATTTCGGGCACTATAGTAGAGTTTTAGAGACATTTCTTTGCAACTATTCATCGCTAGGACATATTAGAAAATGGACATTGATGTATTCATGCAAAAACATGACATATTCATACAAGTACGCACGACACAGGAATCGAACTCGCGACCACACGCACTGAAAGCAAACATCCTATCCATTACACCACAGCGCCACCACTAGCTTGCGTAGTTTTTCACGGGGGGTATATATCTACAAAGCGGCTACTAACCTGTCGGCGACACCTCAAACATTTGTTCTCGTAGCATCGGCATGTGTTAGCGCTTTCGCTAGGCCAGTACATAAACTCAGGGGCGTCACTAAGGCCAAGGTAAACACCTTCAGCTTCGAACTATTCGGTTCGTCGTGTCGTGCCGCTAGAAAAATTGTAAACGTGTGCCCTCTTGAGTACTTCTGCACTGTTTCACTCGCCCGCAATTTGTGGAATACCAGCGTGGCAAAAGGTATCCTCAGATGGCCGAACATATGTGCATTCCATGGGCGTATGATGTGGAGCTATTTTCGTTGTTTCTGCCGCGAGCTGCACGCGTCCCATGGCAGCGGCGTGTTCTGAGCTGTACGAGACCGCCTGTGTTTCCATTGATGGGGTCTGTGCCTCCCGCCGCACGGAAGCCCTCAGACACGAGGACGAAACACTGAGCAACACATCTTTATCATTTCAAAACTCTGCCGCGACTGACTGTCAGCGGCCCCTAAGCGCGAGCGAGCCTGTGCCCATCGTTCTCGTCATCCACCGGCGCGCTCACCGCTACGACTCCCATAGCATATAAAAGTTACGCAGATGCCCACAAGCGTGCGCTGGGTGCCTCTTCAGGTGGAAGGGGGCGAGGGACGAAGGCTCGTCGCTGCGCCCTGTCAATGCACGGGGCAGACTATCCCCCCCCCCTCCCCGTGTGCACGCCTATGCAGATGCCCGTGTTACAAGGACATTGTAACGCGCCTACACTACGCGTAAGTGCATTTATGGCGCGCGTACTCTCGCGAGCCAAACGCAGGTGCAGCAGCGCCTTCAGAGTAGCTGAACGATAATCTACATCCACAATTAGCACTTATTCGCCACTTGCACTTTCGCGGGGCACACAGCGATTCTATAACTCAAATTCAGTATTTAGTCGCTTTCACACTCGGAGACTACCTACAATCTTACTACCTACAATATTACTAATTAACATTCATTGTTAAACATCACACAAATGCATTAAAGCGAATGCGTAAGCATGCCCCAATGTCCAAGTAAAACCGCCACAAATTAGCGGTGACAGGTATCTCATTAAATAAAAAAAGTTAATGCACATGCACTTCGCCCTTGTGAAAGTCCATGTGTATGTGGCACTCCTCTTGCACAGATGATGTAGCAAGAATAAAAAAAATGTAGTATTGCCGTCTTCTTCAATGAAACAGCTGTGATAAGAATGATAAGAAAAACAGTGTTCGCAATATTTTATTGGAATCCTGACAGTAGCAGTTCTCATGTCAGTGTAAGCATATGTATATTTCCATCTTCTTGCACAGAACCTACACCCAATACAAAACACTGAGAACGTATACAGTACAGCCCAAGCACTATATATAATTCACAGCAGTAAAGCAACATGAAGGTAGTGTGGCAAATCTCATCATAATGCACATTGACATGTGCATTTCACAGTGCTAGTATGTAAGCACAAGCCACATAAATTTGATCTACGAGGAACTTGGTGTCAGCCTACATGTGAAGGCAAGTAATTTTGTACAATAAAGCTAGCATTACTTTTAAGAAATATGCCACCATGCAGGGAGGCATGTTGTAGATTTTAATTGAAGTAGTTTGCCCTATGGCATCAAAACATGTCACACATCATTATACAGTTCAGTTTTCTTCAGAAAAGTCCAAAACAGAGCTGTGGTGTTGATTGTCGATCCACTTACAACAATTTTTTAAAGCGTTCAGCCATGCCAACAAAATGACATTGCATTCATATATGGCTGCACATAGTTACTCACAAATATCTGAAAACAAACTCAAATTTTCTAGAAATATACTAGGGAATTTGTCGCCATTATCACACAACTGCAATACACGAATACTTCTATTATACATAATTACAACAGCTTTTTTTACAATATTCCCATGCCAGCCACTGTCATCTGCAACCTAAAAAGTTGTTCATCTTTAATTCCTCACTTCATGGCTTGCACATAATTACCACATTGAAAATTAATACCAGTACCATGGCTGCAAAGTAAACTTGAAATTAGGCAATCGCATGCCCTAAAATTAAAAATTTCCTGCAAGTAGTGGCTGGTGGCTTTGGCATATTGGATTCTAGGGCTTGCTATGCCATGTGGTTAAATAGAATTTGACCACGAATCTATAGAGCCTGTAAAGCAGTCAGGAATCGAGTTCATAGTTAAAGTGTGAAAAAAAAAACACACACATAGAAATAGAAATGAAGGGAACAGGACAACGCAGTACTAGCAACTGAAATTTAACACGTGTATAGCATTTTTACTCATGTTCATACTCGTTCTCTGACTGCATGGTTTTTTATTCTTGTAATTTTTTCGCACTAACTGTGTATATCTTTCTGTGGTTTGCATTACTCTTCAGGTGCTAGTGGCACATCGTCGTCTGCACTTTTTTAACTTTGAATACAAGTCAACTCATCCCAACTGACCCTTTTAGGATTAAGCTTGCCGGATAAAGCCGGTTCCACTCAGCGTCGTTTTAAACAATGTGAAATTTTCAAATGGGCACTCTATATTGAAAAGGTTGCATTCAGTACCATGCATAACACTCTGCATCAGTGCGAGTATTTGCCGAAATGCTGTAACATGTACGAAATCTGTGTTAGCAACAACTTGTGGGTTTGGGCGAGTCGGTTCATGATGCGAATAAATAGAAGCAGCCCGAAAAAACGAACGACAAGAAACACACAACAGGACAGCGCTAGTCCTGTTGTGTGTGTTTCTTGTCGTTCGTTTTTTCGCGCTGCTTCTATTTATTCGCATGTACGAAATCTTTGAGTTAGTGCAGAGTGAGGCACAGGGGAGCGTTCCCACAATACAGTGTCTTGTACACAAACAAGTGGGCGAGCAACTCTTGCTGCTTTGCTAGAAATGTCTCCCTGAAAATTATAGAAAAGAAGTCCATTAAGCTTTTCATATCCCGAAGTATGACTGTCTTGGCAAATACTCACACTTGACTATACTGTTGCAGACCTTTAAACAGAAGACGAAACAAATGCAAAAGTGAGATGCTGCTAAGTAGTTTCTCATGAACTTTTCACTTAAAGTACACAGGGCAAAAAGTACACAACAGTAAAGCAATGGCCAAACAGCACAAGAAGTTTTTTTTGTCCCGTGTACCATCATTCGGGTAGTTTTAGCTGTCAGTGAAGTTAGCATTGTAGTGTAAAGGGGTGCAAATTTCAGTAAGATTAACCTTGGAGTTAAATGCATTTCAATGGAGGCGTATCTGCTTGAGGCCCACGTACTTAGCTTTTAGGTGCGTGTTAAAGAGCCCCAGGCAGTCTAACTTTCCAAAGCCCTCCACTACGGTGTCTCTCATAATCGTATGGTGGTTTTGGGACGTTAAACACCAACAGTTATTATCACTTTGTAATTAAACACATGGTAACACTAGCTTCTTCATCAAGCACAGCTGTTCTGTTTAGGACTGAATATTGGGTGACTTGGTATTGATTCATGGCAAAAGTAAACAGCGCACTTGTAATGACGACAATAGAAGACGTGGACAGAATACCAGCCTGTTTACCTTGTCAGAAATTGTGTCGACAGTCAGAATACTGTGTGCTGAACATAAACACTGTGGCAACAAAAAGTAAAACAAAATAACCAGAGGGAATGAACAAGTTGATTCAACAACGAGGTTCAACAGATTCAACTGACTTACATCAATGTGACTAAATTAGTCTTGCACAAGTGACACATCTCCTAAATTCTATAAATATGCACATGTAACCTTGGCAAGTTCTAGTGCGGATTATGTGACTAATGAAGTCACAATACCATAAAATGCATATGCTTCACCAAACACTGTAACTAAGCACATGACACATCATATGGCCATCATAATGTGTCATTAACATGACTCATTCTTTCTAGCTAAATGTATACAAGTTCATGATGTCAATGCACCTTGATATGCAATTTAATTTTTTTGTGCAGGAGACGGCCTAAGTGCCCAATGCAAAACTGTCGACAAAAAGTATGCTTACTTGCTCATAATTTGCGCATGAGAACAGAATAAATAGAAAACAAATCTGGCCTTAATGCACATTTTAGCACATGACAGCGTGACAATAGCTGTCTTTTTTTGTTGTTGCTTAAGTGTATACTACCTGGAAGCACTGCTTGATTCATGATTTATCGCAAGCAAGGAAACTATGTCGTCCAAACATTTATTTTTAAGGCTCACTCGCTTGAATTGGCTGGCCACGCCAAGCGGTCAGCCAATTCAGAACACGCATCACACATCGTTGTTATGTGAGCTTAATGGCCTTTCTTTTTTCGCTTTTCTTTGCACTTTTAACTCGACGCAATGTGCAGAACAGCACCTACTGCTGCCCAAGCGACAAGGTGGTGCAAACAGAGGAAACATAGGTAATACGTACCATCTGTGTTCCTGAATGTGCCGCGAAGAAGGCGCGCCCATCAGCTGCTGCTCGCTTGAGTGTGTGTGCGTGCGTGCGTGCGTGTGTGTGTGTGTGTGTGTGTGTGTGTGTGTGTGTGTGTGTGTGTGTGTGTATGTGTTTGTGTGTGTGCGTGTACTGGACGGACCTACATTATCGAAATTTGTGAGGCACTGATGGCACTGAGTGAAATAAATGGCGCTTAGCAGAGGTGAGTGGCGCCGGAACTACATTAAGTCGCATGATAGTTGCATCGGCAGTCAATAATTCCTTGATGGTATTTCGACAGAACTGCGGCAGGGACATTTTAATTAGAAACTACTCAACTGTAAGTGTTGATCAAATATTTCCTCAATTTTATTTCAAAAAGATTGCGTCAATGAAATTTTTATTGCAAAGCGTTCAGCACAAATATTGTTGACGAAATATTCCCTCACTGGTATTTTGATAACAATGAGTCAATAAAACTTTTATTGCGAACTGCACAACAGAAATGTTGTTGACGAAGTATTGAAGCATGTCAATGAGTATTGCGGAACCACTGATAATCAATAAAGCCAATAATTCGATCATAGTCCGGCAATTGAAAATCAAGAGTCATTTTCATAAGGAGGATCCAACGGCTACTGACCTCCTGACAGCCTGGACCTCCGTGTACCTTTATTTTAGTGTCTTTACAAATGACACCCAAGAAACGTTTTTCCCAATTCCCCTCACCGAAGGTGGCTGTACGCTGTCGAAAAGAAAAGTAGACATCCTCCACATAACGAGCATAGCTGTAATGAGTACCACCTGCACAGATTTAGGCAGTTAAGTGCGCGAGAGGAAGCGGCCGACACGAATCCCGACAGGAAACGTGAACAGCTGCGGAAGCCCCGGCCCGGCTTGAGGCTTCAGAGCTTGAATCTGACGGCGTTCTAGAGGCCGTTGAAGATGCCGTAAGCATCCTCGTCCGCGCTCTTTTATGTAGAGCTTGCTGATATACGGGTGCTCCGTCCTGTGAGCTTTCAATTAGAATAAAATGGATTATTGCATTAAGAGCGGTTTTACGGTGTCTGGGTTGTAGACCACAGTAAACAGTGCGAAAGTATAGGCACAGGTCGTGCCAGGAAGCACAGGGTAGACCGCTGATATCAGTGCTCTCTTTTGCTTTTCCTTGTTCTTCCTGTGCCGTGATAATTGATAAAGGTTATCTGGCGTAACTAGAGCTAGCACTTTGAACATGAAAGGCGTGTAGCGAACTAATTTAATCAAACCCATACTATCCGCAGTGACAAACGAGGGTGGTCTGAATAGTTCTCGGCCTCATGTAGAAAAAAGCGTTTTGGACCTTCAAAATTATTTTTATTTTGCAACATAGTCTCCTCTCAACTCTACACACTTGGTCCATGGATGTTCCAGAGCCAGGATTCCGTCATTAAAATGTCTTTGTTGAAGTCCTGAAAAGTACTCATCGACAGCAGCAATCGCTTCTTCATTTGATGAAAAACGTTGCCCACCAAGAAAGCTTTTGAGTTTTGGGAACAGGTAGTAGTCCGGCGTGGCCAACTCAGGAGAATAGGGTGGGTGCTCCAATATTTCGTACTTCAAATTGTGCAATTTAGCCATTGCAAGATGCCCTTTGTGCACCGGTGCATCGTCTTGCTGAAAGATGATTTTCTTCTTCTGCAAACCTGGTCTTTTCTCACGAATTTTCTCATCCAATTGAGTTAAAAGGTCAGAATAATACTCCCAGTTATGGTTTTACCCTTTTCAAGATAATCCACAAGCAGAATGCCTTTAGCGTCCCAAAAAACAGAGGCCATCACCTTTCCTGCGGAGGGAACTGACTTGGCTTTCTTTGGTGCAGAGGACCCGGCTTGAGTCCACTGCTTTGATTGTTTCGATTCCGGTGTGTAAGGGTGAATCCAAGTTTCGTCCATTGTTATAAATCTGCGCAAAAAGTCCGCTGGGTTTTTCTTATACAGCTCCAAAGCATGCTGTGACATCGTCATGCGGTTGCGTTTTTGCTCAGGAGTGACGATGCGCGGCACCCATCTTGCACAGAGCTTGTTCATCTGTAGTTCCTTATGCAAAACGTGACCTACACGTTCCACTGAGATGTCCAACAGCCTCGGCAATTTCGCGCAACTTCACTTTCCTGTCTTCCAAAACCATATCGTGCACACGGTCAATCAATTCAGGAGTTGTTGCACTTTTTGGGCGCCCTGAGCGCGGGTCATCTTCAATGCTCTCTCTCCACCGCTTAAACTCGGCAGCCCATTTCTTGACTGTGGAGTATGAAGGTGAATCTTGCTTGTAAACTTTAACAAACCTTTCGGTGAATTTCATTCAAAGATAAACCTTCTTTTACAAAGAACTTTATCACCACATGGCACTCAAGCTTCTCCATGCCTTACGGTGCTTCACACTACACCCACTGTGATCGAGTGTCAAAGCCAAACTGCTAATCGGCACCAGATGGCATTTCATCTGAGACTGGCAGAGACTTGTATGAACGTGTACGTGAGTGCTGCAAGTTCTAGATCGCGTGATTCATATTGACATCTTTTTCGCATTGCTTGTCAAATTTACAGGTAGCCTATGTAGATGACTTCCTGATATTCACGCATAACACGGAACCCTCTCGAGAAGTAGGAAATGACGCTGACGGTCACTTTTCCTGTTTGATGAGGCATTCAAGACTGTGAGAGATAAACAGCGCTAAAAGGACTGCACAAGAAAAAAACACGGGACCACGGTGCTGTCGGAACCATCGACCGTCGCATAATATTAAAGCCCATCCACGCAACAAAAGAATGGGAAACGACAAAGGGGACAAAAAACGTACGTGGAAAAATAACAATGCCACGCAGGGATATGGCGTATTATCTTTTGTTTGTTCCCCTTCTGAATTATGTGAATTAAGACAGTTCCAGTTTTATCCAAAGAAATGTTTTTGATCTATTTAGAAATGTATGCCTCCAATATGTCGCTCGCATTGTCTACATTATTCGCTGAGAGATTGCGAGGGGAAAAGTGAAAATTATCCTACCTCTGATAAGAAAATTGTATTACTGCCCTACAATGGGGTATTTGTCCTACGGTTGGCAACGCTGATGCCTAGCCGTCGTGCAGCAAAAGATACGCGCCCGAGCCTAGGCATGTCGAGCTCGTGGTGGTGCCGCTTGTCCGCTCAGACCACGCCCAGTACTTGTTGAGAGCAGACCTTCTGCAGTGTACTGTTTTTATTAGTAAATAAGCGTTAACAAAAGTAAACTGTATTCTGGCTCTTGATGCGTCGTGGTCAGCAGTCCGCATTTTCTCGCTATTGCATACAGCACACGCGCTAATTAACAGCTTTTACAGCGAAACCTGTATATGCCTAGGAGAAACGAAAAACCGCTCGGCATCTGTGTCACGAGCGGTCTCCATTGGCTGTGCCATCAGTTACGTCGTTCTGAGCGTCGTACCCCAGCTCGCGCGCCATTGGCGCGCGAGCTTGGGTACGACGCTTGCAAGGTCAAATGCTTGCAGCCACGGCGCGCCCCCTGGCGCCCCGGAGAAACGGCGTTGTGAGCAGAATAACGTCGACGTGATTCCGGGAGCGCGTTCACCGGGGCGAACGCCCGCTTTGGGCGAGAGTTTCTCCAGCGGCACTTTGGCTTCGGCTGCGACGTCTGTGACCGCCTGTGGTTCGACCACAATCTGGCAACGATAATTGTGGAAGGCTTCAGTGCTGCGTCGGGTTGAACCCACTGCTAAACACTGGGGCCGCACATTTCAGCTTCGCTGGTTAACCATTTGTACGGAGTGCTTGGGCGGTGATTTTTTTATTCCTTTCATACACAAATTGATATATAAGCCCCAGGAAACCTTACCGCACGTGAGCACACACCAATAGCTCTGAACTAAAACATGTAGCAAGGATGATAGTGTATAAGATGCGCAAGACATCAAATCATATTCCGATGGGTGCAGGGACGAAGAAGTAAGAAGGAAAAAGAAGTGATCTTGAGCTGTACTTTTAGCCTCAGGGATAATTACTAACTAGACCCCAATCAAGATTTATTTTAGTCGAATCGACGCCATCAGGCAACTGGAGCCGTGGCTTCCCGTGCCATGGCAAGTTACTTGGGTCCCTAATTCTAATACTCTTTACTGTCGCGCCGGAGTTGGGATGTGCGCCTTCGACTTGTACATTGACATACAGGGCGTGGTCGCCCGTGATCGCGTGCGTATCTCTTCAGGGGGAGTTTTCTACGTCTTGTGCTCTCAGCGCCAAGTTTGCGTTCAAGCTGTGGACAGCGCGGAAAGTGACTTTGCTTGCTGCTGCGGCCACGTTTGCGAAAAAGAGTGAACTGCTAGCTAGAAAATTCAAAGTAGGGGCTGCTTGAAGAAACAGTTGTGACAAGTCGCGCTCGTCCTGTGTATACCTATGTGTTCTTTTCGTACGCCCCTCTTAGTGTTTGATCAGCACGCACTAACTCTGTAGCTCCTTGCTGCTGTTGCTGTGACATTTCAATTCTTGCTATCGCATTCACTGATTGATCTTTCAGGCAAAACTGTGGCTTTTTTTTCAATGACAGTCTGATGCGCTCGATACGGCCGTTCACCACCATCTCCTCTCATCTCTTCGTACTCTTCTCTTTAGAAAATTGCGCGCGGTGCGGACTGAAACGCGAAGAAGAAAGATAGTGGAGCAGGTGCTTGACCAGTATGGATTGTTCTTCGTACGCCATGTTGAGACCGCTTAGCGCTCTGCGCCAACAAAACCCGGCAGAACTCTCTTTTTTCCCACATCGTATTTTGGTGCCGAAACCCGGGAAGCCAGCCAGTGCCTTTGAAACTTGTGGCTTCTTTCAGGGAGATACCTCTGCATCGAGCCGTCATGAAGCGGATCAAGAACACGCGGGGGCCGCTCGCCGAGAGCAAAGCACGAAGATTATGAACGTGGTGAACGAGATCTTTCAATCTGGACAGTTCAAACTTTCTGCGCTTCGGGTCCTGCGGAGCCAGATAAAGGCGACGAAGTCGGAGTTGAACGTGCTCAACGCCGAATTGGAAGCAGTCATCACCGACGAGCTAGTCATAGAAGATTATGATTCCATCATGGAAATAAGACGAAGCTGTTATCTGCGCGTTGGCCTTGCTTGAGCACAATATTTACCTGCTCAAGACTTTCTCTTCGCTTCGACAATGGAGCCACCGAGCCGCAGCTGACGGGAACCGACCGGATGCACCCTCAACGAACACGAACTCGTTCACAACGTGAATTTGGCGCCAGGTTGCCGGTGTTAGAACTTGTACGTTTAGACCGAACGATCACCCAATGGCCGCCGTTCTGGGATATGTTTCTCCATTGTGTTCGCTAGAACCCATGGCTATCTGACACGCACCGCTTCCATTACCCGGTTTCTCTATTTGACGGAGCTGCTGCTAAAGCCGTCACCGGAATCCAAGTGACGGAATCTAGTCATCACGACGCCCATGGAATATTGAAGCAGCGCTATGACAACCGCAAGTTGGATCGAGCAGAAACTCTTGGAAAACATACGCATGCTTAGGGTCGGTGACATCATCGAACAACGTTACAGCCTTACGGAAGTTATTCGACGACATTCAACTAAACCGAAGATGACTCGCCAACCTTGGGGTGAGCGCTTCGTGTTACGCTTCAATGCTATGCAGAAATATTCCTGAAAGATATACCCCAAGTCATGCTGGCACACTATTACAAGAGCGAAAACATCGAGATCATTACCTCATTGGTAGCCACACGCAGCGGTGCGGATTCAGTTGAACAGCAGTTAGAGCGCTTACAGAATTTTTTTCCCGGTAGAAGTTGAATGTTGAGAGAAGTGCGCTCAGACTAGGACACCAAGGCTGGACGAAGCACGCTCTAAACAAAATCCGAGCTTTAAATACGACATCAACTCCTGCGGCAAGGCTTCTTTACAATAAGGCAGCAGTCTTAACCGAACCATGTTTCTTTTGTGCTGACAAGGACCATAAGAGTGATAGATCCGCCAGTGACTTTAGCCCTTGAAAACAAGCGCAGTATGCTTACGAAGGATGGTCGATACTTTAAGTGTTCTCCGAAGGGACACCTTGTGCAGGACTGCCTGTCGCATGATCCCAGTGTACAGCATGCAAGCGTCGCCATGCTTCCACAATGTGCAACGCTGACTTTCCCAAGAGATCAGCTTATGCAGGATCGAGAAAGGACGCCGAATGTCGCCATGCACGTTACAACGAACAGTACCCAGCATCGACTCGCCATGGAGGTTCTCCTCACGACGTTTCGTGCCTGGCTGCGACTCTTCCTCATTCCTGTTACGTCCGTGGTGTTTTGGACAATGGCAGCCAAAGAATATTTTCGCGGGAAGATGTATGCAAGAAGCTTAATTTATGTCCCATCCTGAGATATGGATTTAGTGGTTAGCACGTTTGGACGGGCTCGATCAGAAAAATGCTCAGCGGGCTAAGGTAGTGAGCATTGCACCTCGCAACTAGCACTAAAATATCTCAGTAGAGATAGAAGCGATCGTCGTGCCGTTCATCTGCGAAGATATGATCGAAGTACCACAAGATAACTTGTCCCGTGCCATCGGTGCAGAAGGCAAACCATTGGTGGATGCAGTTGTTTTTCCAAGCGTTACCTGCGAAACCGGAGTAAGTCTTCTGATTGGGTCCGACAAGTTGTGGAAGCTAATCCCCAATAACAGTGAAGTACAATGGGACTAGGATAACAGAGCGTTAGTCGACCATTAACCCGAGGAATTGGGTGGACTCTCCAAGAACCGTCGTCCGTCGAGGGACAACACGGACAATATACCAGCAGTAATATCTCCGTGCTGCGAACAGGCGTGCACGATAAGGAGGACCTCTCGTGCTCCTTACAACGGTTTTGGGAGCTGGATGCCATTGGCATTGTTGAAGAGCCAATTCCGAAACAAGAGGACGTCGTTTTAAAAGGTTTACTGAAGGAATCTATTTCCGAAAGTTGGCGTTATGCAGTGGCACTACCTTGGAAATCAGCAGAGTGAAACTTGGCTGATAATCGCAAGGTCGCCATTTTCATAATTTTACTCATCAGTACGCAGGCTTTCACAGAAGAAACTGTCGAAGCATTCGACAAAGCTATTAGGCAATACGAGAAAGACGGACATGCCGACAAGGATCGACACTGATAACGTATCACACGAACAGGTCTACTATGTGCCTCACCAAGAAGTGATACGCGACGCCTCTACGGCGACAAGGACTCCGACATCTGCATTCATTAGTGGCAATATCAATCTACAAACAACATTTTTCAAATATTCTTTTTTGCCCCGAACTGTAACGGAGTGGAATTCAAGTCGATGAATACGAAGTAACGGTAATTGACAGTGAAAATATTCAGGCCCTGCTTGAATTGTAACCCTGTTGTATTTTGTATTACCCAAGGCTTGTATGTGTTTTGTTTCAGAATGTAAATTTTAACATTTGACGTTGCATTCTCAGTTGAATGGTATCTGAATTCTGTTTTCTTAAGAAACAGTGTTATATGCTTCGTGCCACCCTGCTAGAACCCCCTATGATTGGAGTTAGCAGTATTGAAAATAAATAAATAAATAAATAAATAAATAAATAAATAAATAAATAAATAAATAAATAAATAAATAAATAAATAAATTAGCCACTGCTGGAACGTATCGCGAGACCCGTCATCTCGTCTCGTCTTTGTTCCTTTTGCGCAAGGGTTTTTCCTTCCCAACCAAGACATCGCCGACAAGCAGCTGGTACGTGCCTGTGATTGATTTGATTTTGGTTTTATAGACGCTCCTGCAGCAATGTTTACAACAGTGGACACTCGCCTCGAATTCAGTGCAGCTACACCAAGCTCTCTTTGGCTGTTTACCGTCGAGACATTCATGTTTCCCACCTGCTGGCTGCACAGATCATTAGCCACGAGGCACGCGACGTACAAAAATCAGCACCGGACGTCACTTCCGGAGTAATTCAGTTGGCTTAAAAGTGGTGCCAACTTGCACGGCATTCGGCACTTGGAGGCGATTCAGACAAACTTGTAAAATATCTGATATAAAACGTGGGAAGCCATTGCGTACGTTTAGGCGACTTGACAAGCACCGAAAATCTCCCGCTCGTCGAGGTTGCCGTAAGTTCTGCCCTTTTCATTGTAGTGCATCCGCATTCCATGCAGTCATCGGTACGGATTATAACCCCTGTAGCGGTCATGTTAAAAGAAATCGAGAAGAAATGTACGAGAGAAGTTGTATCGGCAGTGAACTGAAACTTATGCGAAAGTCAAAATGCATAGAAAGCAAGCGTTCTGTACGCTATGCGTGCTGCAGTGTCAACAGAGGGCTCTGGTGGTAGTAGCTAGTCGGTTACCACCAAAAAAAAAAATGCAAGCTTTGCCCACAGAAGTTCACTGCTCCTTTGTTACATGCACTCGCGCTACAAATGATGTGCGTCTCGATTTATACCAATATTTCCCGCTGGTTGTGGGCATGTATTTCGATGTTGTGATAATTATGTTCAGATAAATAAATGAATAGCTCCATGAAAGTATTCGTACATGGGAAAAAAATTTCGCAAATTACGAGTACCTTGGGAATCGATTTTATGCGAAGAATGCGGAGCCAAGGTGACTGTGTTGTAATTTTCTTATTGAGCGAAACGTTACTAAAGGACGTTAAACATATGTACAAATGTTGTACGCACCGACATATGTTGAACAGTCGCACATGTTTCATATAACCAGTTGTTTGCAGTTGCGTAACGATGCCGACAGAAACATGGGTATTACCTACACCAGAAGCGGTAATCTGATATCCAGCACTTCTGATTGCGAAGATGGTAGCCCTGGATAGTGCTTCCTGGACCAACTACACTGGATGGCACTTCAGTATACAACTGGCGTTAACCCGAGATGACGCCTGCCTTATAAGCAGTAAATATGTAATGTTTATAAAATTAGATAGCCAACACTGGAACCACAACTGACGTTTCACCAACATTACGCCTGCATAGGGTATTTTTCCAAAGCAGTTATGAGACCTGGCGTGGTTCTGTGGTAGAATTCTTGATTGCCACGCAGATTGCTTGGGTTCGATCCCTCCTGGGACTCTGATATTTATTATTTGCATTTGTCGGGTCAACGCTGCCGACGTCAGTTTTTCTTAACGCTCTCGCATTTAAATTGCTAATGTGCGTCCTCGCTGTTCCTGGGTATTATAAATTGTCAAACACCTGTGGCACATATCCGAATAATTGTGGCATATACCCGCCCGTGGTATACGGGTATGCGCCACACGTGTCTGCAGGAAAGGGTTTGACGACGTATGAGACAGGATTTTCACGTTATTCATGTCAAGACCAGCCAGACATATTCGTCAATACCTCTTACCCTCCCATGCAAATTTTGGTCTGCCCCAAGTTAAGGAGGCGATCACGAGAGCACCCAGCTGTAGGCGGCTAGATAGATAGATAGATAGATAGATAGATAGATAGATAGATAGATAGATAGATAGATAGATAGATAGATAGATAGATAGATAGATAGATAGATAGATAGATAGATAGATACGTATATAGAAACGCAAAAGTGCTCCCAGTACGCAAATATATGAATCGTTGGCTCGAGTCGAAATGCAGCTCAGCCGCCTGTGTGGCAAGCAGGTGTCCTACCACAGCACTACGCTATTGCTTGAAACTGTTTCGCAAAAAAAAAATCCTTCTACGAACGTCATGTAGTGCGATGAGTCTCCTTTATGCACGTAATGTCGCGTGGCAGAAGCGTCGAATCGGTCCAGGCGTCAAAACATGTCTACTGAGCAACGAGTGCTAGTTTGAAAGGCTCACTCATTACAATGTGCGCGGGCGGAAATAGTCATCACCGCCAGCGAACGGTATCAGATTGGGCAGCTGCTCCTGGTGCGTGCGTTGCATAAACCTTAAACGCCCATAAGGTATCTATTGTAAATACAGATGCAAGATTCTTTGAAAACGCTATTTATTATCCAAAGAACACAATGCAACGCAAAGAGTTTCCTTGTAAAACGCTAAATTAAAATTGTTAGGATGGGAATATACTTCCCTATGGGCCTTTGGCAGGACCGCACCAGTGGGGAACTTTTGAAAGCATGGTACGGCATGAACGAGAATATTGCACGTAGAGCAAACAGTCTTCGACCTGTTGTCATTTTGTTCACTTAAACGACACCAGCAGGGTTTGAAGGTTCATGGTCTTCTAAAAAAATGTAGTACAGGTGAAAGCGGTACTTGGTCTGGTACGCCTAAAGTTTTTTGAGTCACCTTGTAAGGCCATCAGGGCACGTGCGTTGCTACCTTTTATTTTCAACATTATCCCTTCAAAAATTGGCCCAGGAGCGAACGCCTTGCTTTGCAGTCGTATGGTCAATGTGTATTGCATGACCCTTTGAGCGAGCAATTATGCACATTGGTTCATCCTCGTCATCATCTTCCTTGCTGTCAAAAAAAGTTGTTTACATCATCAGGTAAAGAAAAGTGTAAATTTAGTGCGGCTTCAACTGTCGAGCACGTTTTCTTTTAGAGAAAGAGAAAATCGCATCCTGCGGATTGGCATCGAGGAAGGTCCCGTAGGGAAGTATATTCCCACTGCCCAATTACAATTCAAATGTGAATAACTTGAGTTCCTCGTTAAATTAGGATCTAAAAGTTGAGCAGATAATAGCCCTACACTTGGGGCATTCAGTAAATGCAATTACTGACCTTTCTCACTGCGGCAAATACATTTATACAGGAATTATCGCAACTGGTGAAAACCCGCGCGAAGAACTCCCGCTGAGAGAAAAAAAGTGTCGGCGGCTCCCACGGAAACTGAGGCAGCTCGTAACTGCTTGTCTTGGAGTCGCTAAAATTTTGTCCAGTTGATTCTCAAACATCACTTCAGATGTAGCAACCGTGTCAGGGTGGAGGACATTGGCAGTATTGGAGATAGAAGCGGTTAAACTTGGTGGGAAATATGTTCCCTACGGGCGTTTAAGGGATAACGTACGTGTAGTGGGTTCTACGACAATTTGGAAAAAGAAGATTAAAGCGCAGCGGGCGCTCCACAGCTGTACTAGCAACAACAACAACAACAGCAGTAGACATTCCAGGATAGCTTAAAACGGTCAATGTTACGCGCACAGAATTTCCTTTACTTGCGGCATGGTTGAGGTGCCCAGCGAGAAGCGAAGTTAGGCTACCAGTTGAGAAGGCGATGTGAACGGGCCATGATTGGGTTATCACGTTCTATTCTTGAATGCGAAGCTTAAAGGTCCTCCACGAAGGCTCAAAGGTCCTCCACACCTCCACATGTGAAAGTCCACGAGGACTGCCAAAGGGCGGATCGGACATAGAGCCTCTCAGAGCGTCCAGACATCTGGGGTACCCTTATTGGTGACGCGGCCATGCAGATCGTCACGGTGAAACTATGGGTGGCTAACAATATATGAACATCCAGTAATTGTATCAGTAGGCGAAGCGAGCAAGTTGCGAGAAGGCGATCAGCTTTGTGTCAATCGCGTAATCCATGAAATAAAAGTAATCACCACCGCATCTTACACCAGCCCTACCAGGCTGGTGTAAGGGGCGGTATACCTAAATGCAGCCACGGCGGCCGCATTTTGTTGGGGCAAAATGCAAAGAAACCCGTGTACTTAGATTAAGGTATCGTTTAAAGAGTCCCACATAGTCTAAATGCCATCCGGACTTCCCCAGTACGGCTCAACTCATAATCAAATGGCGGTTTTGGTACGTAAAATCTCTGCAATTATTCCAAGACTGTTACCGCCTGCTGAGGTCGTTGTCGTGTCTGCGGGCGCACTGTGCATCATTGTAAAAACAAAGCTAGGGCCGTGAGAAGAGCGCCTAGATGATTTAACGCGGTCACGTGAAAGCTCCTACTCAAAGCAATACCATTCTCTTTTCAAACAATTGTAAGGAAATTGCCAATTTTATGCTAGGGTATTTAGGAAAAACGTTATTAAATCCGGTTGACGACAACGCTGTACCATGTGGGTAACGGTGATTTGTTTGTTGAATCAGCAACTCCGTATAATCGCGTTTTGTTACGTAGAGTTTTAACAGTATTTCGAAACTTTATGCAGGCTGATAAGACAACAAATTATATGTAGCACTGAGGCAAAACTAAAAAATAGCTGTTGTAATCAAGCAATACCTATTTTTAATTTAGGTGCCGACTGCGGCAGAGAAATGAATCTTACATCTTAACAGGTTGCAGAGTTCGTGTGCGCATGTCAGTACTAAATAGGTTGTAATTCGTGGGTCTATGAATCATTCGTATACTTTATACGAGTGCTTTAGTATGCAGATAATGTTTTGTGTATTCCGAAATTGTATCTTTATTCATATAAAGACACATTTGATATACGTATAACATATATAGTTGAAGACCAGTGTATTTAAGGAATATGAGACAAGGTGGTGTGTCTACTAAGATACACAGAGATTTAACACGTATTGAGTAGCTGCTACATTTCGTATAGTTTCTGCTTGTTTCTTCGTGCCCAAGGCTAAAAAACGATCTGGAAGACGTCGATAAAAAAAAGCTAATGTAATATGATAGATAGATAGATAGATAGATAGATAGATAGATAGATAGATAGATAGATAGATAGATAGATAGATAGATAGATAGATAGATAGATAGATAGATAGATAGATAGATAGATAGATAGATAGATAGATAGATAGATAGATAGATAGATAGATAGATAGATAGAAAGAAACGGCAAAGTGGCTTTAGTTCGCCTAGATTATCATTTGAAATGTGGCAAAGGCCGGAGTCGAGGATAAGAGATCAGAGTGCACATGTCACTGTAGAAGACGCATTGGCAGCACGAAGAGACTGCTTACGTAGCTTGAAACAACTAGCCTCATTCGGAGGAACCACGCTAATTTCTGCACCCGTATTTATAAGGATCCTCGAACCGGAGAACTGGTCGGTCACCATGAAAATGTGGCTGGGACGAGACGCAGGACCATACGCCACCGTCAGTGATCCCGGCCGGCGTTTTGCGGCTGCCAACAGGGAGGTGTGAACTTCGTGACGCCGTGCGGGAAACGCCAGCGGTACCAGCAGAGGGGTGGATGACTAGGACTACAAGCTTGTCGTGTGCGTGGAAGAGTGTGATGAACGAAACGAGACTAGCGGGTCTCCGGACTCGCTCGTCTCGTTTCTCGTCTGGAAGGGACTCCGGAATGGAGAAATTCAGGCGGCTAAATCGTCGATTGAGGCCTCAAGGCGCAAAACTGCCGTGTATTCAGGCGGTAACACAGCTGTAACGAATGGAGAGGTAACCCCATGGAATTCATCGGCGGCCGCTGCCGAGTGACCGAAGTTGATGTCGCCGGCCGCCGCAAATATGAAGCGGATGTGCTGATAACCGTGTTGAATTAAGAGATCGCAAAGCAACGCTGAGTGGGTGGAGACGTCGTTCTCCTCGAGAAGCTGTCGCATTCTGTGCAGAACTTGGGTGGAACGCTGGTTACCAAGGTGTGCCACTCTATGAAGCTGCCTGAGGCGGGCGGATCGCGACAGCATTAATCTTTCTAATAACTTGGTTTTGAATTGCGGATACGGGGCAGCCGCCGTGATGTCCCGTATCCGAAAGAGGACGTCCGAGAGCTCGCTGGAAACACTAGGAGAAAGGTATGAGGCGACATAGTAGTTGCGCATTCGTTTCTGAAACAATGCTGTACCGGGAGAATAGTGCCTCACTTGTAGGCATATGCCTCAACAGCGAAAGAGCCGGCTGGCCAGGAATCGACGCCGGTGGGAAACGCGAAACATGGCTTCACGTGCCTAACCGTACAGCTGTTTTTATTTTGGTTTCGTGGGAGTGCACGCTATCCGGGGTTGTGTTCGCCGCCCAGAGCATGGCCCTACAACTAATTGCATGTCACTCAATATGCTCTTTTTAGGGATTAACTTTACGGGTTCTCTACTAATGACATTCTCAGAAAAAGAAAAAGAAAAATAAATGGACAAAGTTACCACAAAATCTATCGTTCGGTAGTTTGTTATCTCACTACTTGATCCATCTTTGCGAACATAGAGTCGAAGGGTTACGGTAAGGTGAAAGGGAAATATATATGTCTGACATTCCATTAACTCTAAATGCCTCATAGAACCATGATACAAACCATGTGCCTAATAGGGATAGCGCTCAGAAAAAGCTGCAAACCTGTGACTCCTTTTTCTGCAAACGGGGAGGGAATAATTGGATTTACCAGTTTTGTACGAGTTAACGATAGCGCGCTAGTACAAGCTCTGTGACTATTTGAAAAACAGGTGGCTTCAACAACAAAAGAAAGCTCGCCAAGTATCTACCTATTAAAAATACATTACAGGCCACGTAAGAGGCCCTGAATTAAGGTGGTCATCACAGTAATGAGGCGCATGCATTAGGGAAATATCAACATAAAATGCATACGAGATTGATTAAAAAATACATACGAGATTGACGTAATAGTTAGTCAGAAATATTTTGATACGAACACTTTCAAAATTGCAGAAAGATAATGGCGGAGATTACATGCCTAGTAGAGCAATAGCGAAAGAGGCAGAGAAATGCCTTTTTGGTTTAGAAAAGAGAGGTAAATCCATAATTTTTGAAGCCATAAGAAACGGGGCATTACAAGTGGAATACGCTGAAGCATATTTGAGCGGGGTTATCCAGATTTGAGGGACAAAAAAGCAGGAAATTCAAGGTCACATACATTAAAAAACGCAAATGAGTGAAAAGAGACAATGGGCCCATATGCAAGAGTGCTAACGCAACGCATAATTGAGAACATCTCAGAAAACGGCAACGTGCGTTTCGTCTACGTTACATATTGAAATGTGAAATGATGAAGTGGCGAAATGTATCTGTTTTTTTCTTCTGTGATTATTAAATCAGGAAGGGCATTCTATAATCGAACGACACGAATAAGAGCCACCCAGTTTAATGCGTCAGAGTTTCCGCTTAAGGCGGGCGTGTTTCTATACTGCGGCGTACTAAAGCGTCTATGTCCTTGTTTCCGTGAGCAAAACTTGTAGTAATAATTAAGCGCTCATTCATCTACGTATTAGATAAATTATTCATTTACTGCCACAATTTTCGTGCACTGCTCTATATTTAAGACAACCGATATACAGTCGAGCGCGATTTGAAGGTTATCGCGCGAGCATCGACCAAGAACTACAGCAGTGCCAGGTCCCAGAATACTGTTTCGGGGAGAGGGTGGTGTCACACAAGCTTCACTCACTCTTTTTGCTGTTCCTTAAGCTGCGAGCACTCCCGTCTGAGGAAGCTGTTTAAAAGAAGCAGTGCCAAGCACCAGCTTAACTTAACACATCTTTCCCAGCAATTTTTAATCGCCCGCAGAGATAAAAGCGCACGAAGAATGCACTTGATCGCAACGAATGGAAGGCGCAAAATAGAGAGAAAGAGTGTAGAGATAGTCGTAGGGGCGATTGTTGTAGCATGGAACAGCCAACGAGGGAGAGAAGAATGCCAATCTTGATTTTCACTGTTCCGAAACGTGCCGCTAGGCTCCTGGTACGTTAGACAGGCCGACACTCTCGCGATAACCTTCATATCGCGCGCGACTGTACATGCGATTGGACACTTTCATTCCGTGGCTGAAGGACTCTATGGATGCCACATTTTGTTTTTGGCTTTTTATTCTCTCATACGAACATGGTCGCAGTGCGAGGCTAACGTATTCGTTGGCTTCGTCTAGTATTATGCAAGACTGCGAAGTGCTTTTGAATGCAGTATGCAACTTAGCTCAAAATTGAGATTAGATCGGGATGATTTTCAGCGTAAGCGGTGTCCCGTGTATCACTTGAGCGTAACAGTGATAATGATTGGTGAACCAGAGTTGATGACGTCATCACTCAAGTTTTCGATGTTGTGCTTTTTGGAAGCTCCTGGTGGAAACCCTAAAGTTGAAAATGATCAGTGATATTAGGGAGAAAGCTCGGGTTAAGCAACCTACGCTAAAGATACAGATTTGAAATAGCGTGAAGCTACATTTACTAATCGAATCAGGTTACGTGACAAAATGCTGAAGGCAAAACAACAAAATTTGTTTTCGAAACTTGGGGACCCTTAAGCTTCACCTTTAAGAGTTGAGCACGATGGCGATATCCTGTCCCGACTGCGTACTTCAACCACAGAGTCCATACTTGCTATGCACCCACTACGTGGTGTTAAGGGAATACGCGGAGTAAGGAGTGTGCCTTTTGTAATGGGCGGTCGGCTTTAAACTACAAAATCGTTATAATAGTCACATGTTCTGACGCCTGATGCCAATGTACGCTTGTACCACGCAGTATTACTGGGATATTACATGTTATATTGCGACGCCTATATAAAGGACGCTTGCGTTTGCGAAGCATGAAAGTTATTTTCACTGCATTTCCAAGCAGAGGAAGTTGTTTTCACTGTAACTCCAAGCAGATGCATGGCTGTGTGGTAGAACACCTGCTTGCGACGCAGACGGTCTGGGTTCGATCCTCACTCGGACCCGGAAATTTCTTTTACTTATTTTATTGGCATCTTTCTCGATTTTTCGGTCACGGACAAGATGATGATTTTTCGCTCACAACCAACGACGGCGACGCCGACGCCGACGCCGACGCCGGAATTTCTGCGAAACAAGCTCTTTAACGCTATCGCGTTAAAACTTTTACTCGATCTGTCGTCACTGAGCATGGTTGATGTTGATGTTGTCCCGTTACTGAAAAAAAAAGCTGTGCTCATTGATTTAGGGACTTGGCAGCAAGGTTTCTATAAAGAGAAGAATTCGGACCTCTGTCCTAATACCGGCCTATCGAATTATACAGTAAAAACACTCTTAAGCCTTACTACTAGGCACGTGATAGCATGTGATAAGATTGTTCATTGAAATATCGCACGCCAGTCATCGCACGCCAGTCCGATGACTGATCTACGGAAAATTTCCCCCAACCCTGTTTGCGAACTGCACTATTCTACCACAATTATATCTTGGTAGTTTTGGTTAGGTTATCAAGATTAAAACGGACACAATTCTTCCAGCAAAATATGGTCAACGCAGAAGACATCAGCATCAGCAGAACACATCAGCACCAAACACGAGCATTTATTTTTGACATTAACGGTGTGCTGTCATCATAACTATGACTGCATACCAATTCGCTAAGTTTCCTACCCTAAACGCGCAATTCACCGACTAAAAAGCTGTTAACATACCTGTCAGGGATGCATGTCGCGGCTGTCAGGGATTTCCCAACGCGAATGGAATTCCGACAACAATTATAAAACGTCAGCTTATGAAACCTAATTCGAACAGTCATTCGAAAACATGTTGTGAGGACCATGTCACTATAGCAATCCAGCGAGGACATCCAATATAGAATGCGCACAACTTCCAACGTTATTATTGACAGATGAGGAAAAGGAAACGTGCCCAGAATGTCATTGACCTTAAGAATCAACTAAAAATATAATCAAATATCTAGGTGTCCAAACACGAGGACCAAAAACACATGGCGCATTTGCAACTTAAATATACCCATCCAGCCAATCTTAACATTCTGATGTGATTACATGGAACTCTGACTGATGTGGTCAGATCTCAAATGTGATGCATTTCATAGAGAACCAAACACACTTTCGCCGTTTCTTTCTTCTTTCTTTCTTTCTTTCTTTCTTTCTTTCTTTCTTTCTTCTTTCTTTCTTTCTTTCTTTCTTTCTTTCTTTCTTTCTTTCTTTCTTTTTATCCTTCTTTCTTTCTATCTGTCTGTCTGTCCGTCTGTCTGTCTGTCTTTCTGGCTTAAATTGTTTCATACCAAAATGGGCATAGGTGGATTTCAGCGTGTCACGAACATAACTCGCCGGCAACGACTTGAAAAACCTTTTTTCCTCGTCGCGTGCGTCACGGAAATACTTTCAAGCGATTTCAAGGGTCGATGTCGGCGGTGCTGTCGATGGGATAAATATCTCGCTTGAAGCAAAGGATAAGAAACATTGCTTGAGCCGGAATCGAATACCAACCCTCTGCGTGCAGTCGAGCATTCTATCACAGAGCCATGTAAACGCTTCAATCTGGTTATTTAAAAAAGAACCTATACAAAAGTCATCTCTGGACAACGCCAACTGTGGTTGCATTCTTGGCTATCCACTTTCATATCCATGCAGTAATTATTACATATATACCCTATGACTCCACAAGGTATAGACTAGCGTTGCACTAACACGTCTATGATTGCACGTAATCGCACCGCATGATTCACTTCATTGGGATAGAACTAATATTACTGCTCTAATGGGAGTGTCCACATCGCGTCGAACCATGAGCTACTTTTTCATACGTTCCTCGTAAGCCCGCGATATGCGTACAACTACTCAATTTGCAAAAGAATGCCTATCGACCGCGTAAAGCATGGTACAAAGGAATGAATTCGGCATAGGTTGCGCTGGCCGGACGGCTCCGCATGAAATAGATATGGTGGATGTTTACGGCAAAAAGTGATTTTCGAAAGAAGATTTATGTGTAACAAGTGTGTGGTCTTATTAATGCGAAATTTCTTTAAGATTCTTTAAGATTTCTTAAATTTTTAAAGACAAGGTTGATGTGCTCTCATACTCAGAACTAACCAGCACCGACATTGTTAAGAGAAAATAAAATAAAGCAAGGACAATATTCTGTGACCAATGAATTCTGCATTCTAGTTTTCGATTTCATAATTGACATTCTGTCCCATCTTTCATGGGTCGACATTAGTCGCACTCTGTGCAGCGTGAAAAGAAAAATTTAGCTTTTGGTTTTCGAGCCATTTGCATATTTCATGTTTCAAAAAATCAACTTTGACAGTCTCGACATTGGACGGACAGTACAACTGTGCCTTTCAGGGGAAGTGAGCAAGTTCTCTCCCCTCTATTAATTTTCTTAGGCGAAAAACACCCGTAATTATAGGAATCGATCTCACAGCAGTCTTTCTTTTCTTCCAAACGCTTCGTGGTCACTGCCCTCACTATGCCTCCTCCCTGAGCCATATTAGACAGCGAACTACATTCTATTTCACTATATCGAGTCAATCTCGACAACTTGACGTTTGATTGGCACATTGTGACAGTGCAGAATGGGCAATCAAATGCTGTGGCTTCAGAGAAGCTCATTAACAACCTGCGTACATTTCATGTGGACAAGTATTACAGTGAGCTAGTTTCGCCTACACGTTTCTGCGCACTTTTTCGACGGCTCAGGACAAAATCGACGCTATTCCGGGCATAACGTTCTTTACATTGGGAGCTCAAGTTCAGAAGGCAACTGCGCACTTCATACAGGTATTCCTACGTATTTTGAGGAGGGGGGGGGTTGATTACGCAAATTATGCAGAGAAAAGAATCTGCGCATATGCTAAAGGAACTCTCTTTAGAAACTTTTACAACAATTGGTATGACGAATGCTTGCAACAAAGTCACATTTTGTAAATATATATAATCTCTGGTGCCCTGCCTGTTTCCATTCGGTGTCATATACATTTTGGAGCAAACATGTCATTTGGGGAGCGCTTGGCTTCCGTAAATCTTGGCAGCCACTCGAAGTCGTCTACGAAGACTGGCCAGAAACAAAAAAGTCATAGTTTCGCCGCAAGGGCCAAGCAATGAATGCGACAGCGAGAAATTCGAATGTCAAACGGAGAACGACAAGAAGCTCGAAACTTGCTGCGCGCCGCTGAATCACGAAAAAGGATGTTCGAAAAGAACTCACAGGTATACGCAGGACAAGCGCGCGAACTAACAACTGTCGCAGTTCGACGGCTTTGTGTGAGCAGGTCGCGGCAAGTGTCGACTATGGAGAACCCGGCGCTCTCAAATATTTCTTTTTAAATTGAGATGCATAGTCTATCGAACGGCAGGCACATTGAGCATTTATATCTGCGTATCTATATGCGTATCTATCTATCTATCTATCTATCTATCTATCTATCTATCTATCTATCTATCTATCTATCTATCTATCTATCTATCTATCTATCTATCTATCTATCTATCTATCTATCTATCTATCTATCTATCTATCTATCTATCTATCTATCTATCTATCTATCTATCTATCTATCTATCTATCTATCTATCTATCTATCTATCTATCTATCTATCTATCTATCTATCTATCTATCTATCTATCTATCTATCTATCTATCTATCTATCTATCTATCTATCTATCTATCTATCTATCTATCTATCTATCTATCTATCTATCTATCTATCTATCTATCTATCTATCTATCTATCTATCTATCTAGCCGCTTACGTCTAGGTGCTCTCCTAATTTGCCTCTTTAAGTTTGGGAAGACCAACAATAGTATGGGAGGGTAAGAGCGTTTGACGAATATGTCTGGCTGGTCGGGACACGAATAACGTGAAAATCCTGTCGCGTACGTCGTCAAAACTCTTTCCTACAGACACGTGCGGTACATACCCTTATGCGGCTTTGCCCCACAGGCGATTGACAGTTTATATTTGATCCTCCTAATGCAAATAATAAATATCAGAGTCCCGGCAGGAATCGAACCCAAGCACGGGGCAGTCAAGTATTCTCCCTCAAATCCACGCCAGGTATAGGAACTGTTTTGAAAAAGATCCTACACTCTAAGAAAAAAAAAACGAGTCCTTTGACTCCTTTGAGTTAGTCCTGACGTGCCACCGATATGACTCTATTTAAGGAGGCACGTCAGCTCTCTTTGGGGGTCATCACACTCCCTTCGGAGAGACATGTTATCCTCAAGAGAGTCAACGTGCCTCTTTTAAACGAGTCGTATACGTGGCACGTCAGAACAACTCGAAAGGATTGACACATACTCTTTATTTTTTTCAGTGTATGCAGGCGTAATAAAAATGTAAAGTTATTTCGCCTTCCAGTCGTCTTAGGCAATTCAAGGGGGGATTTAGAAAATGGCTGGAGTGGAGAATGTGCCTCGAAAGTGATTCTATGAACCCGCAATCTTACCGGTGGCAAGATACCATTTTAATCTGAGTAATTTGTTGGGACATATAGTGCTCGACGTGTGCCTTTGTGTTACAGGCTTCTTTGAGAAGCCTCAACATCTAGGCACATTTCAGTAGAGATCAACTCATCAATGCTCATCTCGAAAGGTTATTTTCACCGGGAACAGCGACCTTTTACCTTATAGTTAGGCTATGTTTACGTTGAAGTCTTTGGTAAAACTTTTTTTTGTGTCTCACGTATGTTTCGATATTACACTATAAGAAAAAAAAAAGAGTATACCTGACTCTTTTTCGGAGAGTTCTGACTTGCTACGTATACGACTATCTTTGGAGAGTCACGGTGACTCTCTTGGTGGGTCAGAGTCGGCGTGCTCAGGAGAGTCCCCGGACCCTCTTAAGAAAAGTGGGAGGACTCTTATGCGAAGGATCACACTACCACTTCAGAGGGAGTCAGACGACCCTTGCCGGTGACGATCCTACGTGGGTCAATTGACACCCACCGAAGCGTCAAGCGACTCTACGGCTATTTTAAGCTACTAAATTGACCCAGGCTCTACTTTTGCGCGACTGCTGCTGGAAATAGTGAAGTATTCATTTTAAGCAACTCCATTAATACTTGCCGTTGTGCCCAGCGACTGCAAAAAAAGGATAGTTCAATTTTAGCATTATTTTAACATAACTCCTCAAAACACACCATTTCCAGCAAAGTTGAAGCAGTTGAGGTATTCCTCGTTTACATGCTTGTATGAGTATAACCAACCAAAATGTGTGACTGTGATGTGCATAGTGTCATGTCGTGCAAAATAAACAGCAGATATCGGTATCATGCTTAAAATATTTATTCCTTATGATTAAGAATCAAAAAAGTAGTGAAGGCTGGAGGAATCAGACTTGTGACTTGCTATGTTGTCATTCCTGTTCAGCGTGAGCAGCCATGAAAAATGGTACCTGAAAAGAAGAACGTGATATCATAATGACAAAACGGAATCATAGTAAGAGTTTGCAATAGCTACGCAATAAGTGATTTACACAGACATAATGAAGGCTCACAACAAAAGAACAAATGCAAAGAGGCATGGTAAGGCACCGTGTTTTTGCCGTTATCGTGTAAAACAACTTTCATATAGTAGCTTTTCTAAGATGTCACTTGGTGACAAATTCGCAGCACAAGATTATGTGAGCTTTTTTTTTAAACAACAAAGGCAATTGTTTTAGGCTCCTTTGCGTGGGTGCCACTCAACTCCCTTTCCTCCGTCGTCATGTCCAACCAAAGGAAATATGGGACCGACTGCCTCGTTCGCAGGGCGAACGCCGCTGTTGATTTTCCCATCACTTGTGGTGAGGCGCCAGACCATAGCGACACCTTCGTTTCCCCGAGTGTGGCAGTCAGCTGGAGTGAAGAGGAGAATCGATCCGGGATTCTGGGAATAACCAACACACAAACACACACAGGCTCATTAGTTTTATGCAAACCACCCTTTTTTCAACACACCGTTACGGTATACACATCTGACACAAGTCTTTCGTTTTAAATAATTTCGCATTGAAAAGAAATTTTCACGTAAAAGAAGGCGGGGACCTCGTTTCGCCATAGGAAGTGGCTATGCAAGAATGCAAGCACTTCTTTTCTGAGAAATCACTTCAAAATTTGCTTTCAGAATAAGCCCGGCTTTGCGCCGGCGTATTCCGACAACCAAGCCCACCCTCCGGCAGTCAGGTGCACGCCGTGAGCGGTTACTGACCGCGTGTTTTGCAAACGTAATCCGTTTGCGAGTACACATGCGAGTACGAACGCCCGAACGACACCAACGCGATCGGACGCCGTCTACGTTGACATCAGACATGGCACATGCTAGAATTACCGCACATAGCTCCCACAGTCACGTATATTCACTCGATTCTGTTGTAAAGCCGAACGTCATTATATACAGTGTGTCTCTGTACACAGATTTTTTTTTTTTACGTATCCACGCGTGGAAGCACCCTGCACTCTCCAGTATCGATGGAAATGTTATTATGACGTTGACTAAAGCGCATCTCAAAACAATATCAAGCACTTTCAGCACTTGAGACACATGTGTGATCACAAAGTAATCGCCCTAGTTAAGTGATCGCATCACTGATTTTATGAGCCATGTAATCACTTACACAACAACGCGCATAGCGGTCTCAACTCGTTAAGTGACTGTTTTAATTGAACATCCTGCAACAGCCCCGCGGACGCAGGCTACTGTTGGAAATGGCTGGCATCCTACTCCCGCAGAGCTCCTGCAGACGCCAAGCTAAAGGCACAAGCTAAAGCTGTGTAATTAGTGCATGCGAAAGCAGTACACTCACCGTTAACACGCGCACGTTGTCCGTGTCCGCAACGTCAAGAATATTCCTCACTCCAAGCGTCACTGGCGTCACTTCGAGCACGGAGCCTGGCGTGACCGCCACCGAAGATGCCCATGTTCGCTCGAACTGAAACCTACAAGACGCGCGACCAGCGCAACTGAGCCAACTGAGCTGAGCCACTGAGCGCAACCAACGCAACACATTCCAAAAGGGGGAGGAGAAGAGAGCGCAGGCGAAGTAGCGGAGGCGCCGGGCGGTCGCGCCCGCTCTGTGGCGCCGGTGCGAGTGTGTGTGCCCGTCACAATGGCGCCGAACGGCAAACGGCGATATGTATGGCGCATACGGCGGCGCCTTCGTCACGTAAGCCAATCGAAGCGCGCTTCACGAGAGTTCTGTGACTCCTCACGAATTGCCAACTCTCTTTCTCTGCATCTACCATCGAAAATGGGTCTAGTGAATACCCGAAGAGGATCATGGCTTCGTAATCCTCTTTCGACTCCTTTTTTTCTTAGGGTGTAGCAACGGTTTTCTACCGTGACCCTCAACGGAAGACGGGGGTAGGTCCTAAGAAGCTACGCCCCTAAAATTTTTAGAATCAGTCAAGCACGAACAGTGTTACTGGGATTTATCGTGGCCTTCAAGCACTCTCTATTTGCCTACTAGCGAGCACACTGACAGCTACGCTGGGAGGAGAGTATGACAAAGGGGGCAAGAAGGTGCGTCCGTTCCTCAGCGCGTGTCCTGACCTTGAGGCTTTCTTTCTTTTTTTTTTTTCTTCTTCGAACGCGAGGCCTACATTCAGTGTGATCGCGAGCGCGTGAGCAGGCACGCGGCGACACCCCCGAGGCGGTCACACTCACTATGGAGCTCACGATGCTCAAATCAGCCAATGACCATGGACTTGGGGTTTATGACGTCAGTTTTCGAGAGGAGAGTGAGCGATTTCTAGATTATTTTGAGAATGAATTATAAATTCCAGGCCACGTGTTGCGCTATAATGTTTGGAATCACGTGTTCTAAGCGTTTTCTGATCATGCTGAAAAAGGGTTGGAGGGCCCCTTTAATTTTGTTTCCTTTGATTTTTAAAGAACTACCCGCAAACCATCACACAATCAAAGTGGGATTCACTAGCTTAATTATTCTTCAGTATTGGGCAACTTATATAAAAATGATGTCGTAAGTTATTAAACAGAATATGTTTTATACTGCGCTGTATTCCGAGCAAATTGTTTTCTATGATCGCGTGCAAGTAGTGACTCGATTCGAGACAAAGTTCCCTTATTGATCGTAAAATTGGAAAACCAATTGTTCCCGAGATATCATGCCTACTTGCCAATATTCACAACATCGGCGCGCCAACACTTATGCCTGGACAATACTTGCACGTTATGTAGCCTTGTCAGCCTGACATATGCGTACCAGTCAGACCGCTGGGACAGCATTCACAGCCGATGGTCATTGTTCAAACAACATAGTTACCCCAATGGAGAAGCCAGCCGATTATCGCCTTTCACGTGGCCTATCAATGCGAATACCGTATGCTGACTGGCGGAGTTTTTGATGAGTACAGCGTCACATTTTCTTCGCACATATTTCAAAGTTTTCGGTAATAAATTTCAGATGACACTTAGAACTTGAATAAAACTTCGGTTGGGCCAACTTGGTACATTGCATTTAAGGTGAAAACTTTAGCGCAAACAAGACGGACCACATAGGATAGAAGAGACGAGCACTGGCGCTTGTTTTTTCTGTCGTACACTAACATCCATTTGGCTTGAAGGCTGTTTGGGTGCAGACTTATCCAGGCACTCTACACCTTCAAGCACCTTTCACGTACTTCTTGCTGTGCCTTCGAAGCCACACATATGTTAATAGCCACTAATTCATGAGCGCCAGTGCTCGTCTCTTCTAATCCTATGTGCCCCGTCTTGGTTGCGCTAAAGGTTTTCACTTGAAAAACTTAGCACTTGACCTCGTGTTTTTGTTCTTTATGTCTACTGTTGCAGGGGCGCTTTGCACTTTTCAGTTACTTTCGCGGCTTTACCAATTCCTTTTGCGTCTTTTAGGGCCGTCTCATAGAAGATAATCAAATGCGCGATTCCGTCTTTGTTGTGCACTACAGCTCCTTTTTCTTTGTTGTACGTTTTTCTTCTAGGTTACCATGAAGGGCGACGACGTCGTCATCACCGGTTTCTCAGCCTATTTCCCCCAAGCCGATCACCTTGGTCGAGTTCAAGGAGAAGCTCTACGCGGGTGTGGAATTGGCCACCGAGGATTTTTTGCGATGGCCTCCAGGTGTGCTTGGCAAGATTTTTTTATTTGAATAGAGCATTCGGTAACTTGTGGTAGAAGAACTGTGCCGCCCTTACGAGTTCACCCAGACCGTGTTTTTCTACAATATGGGCTGCAATGCGCAGTGTTTCCTTAAGGTATGTCACCACCTTTGAAAACGCAATTTTCTTGAAAAAAACACATTTTTTAATTTTTTATTTAAAATAATCCCCAAACATTCAAGAACATTCTAATGAAAAAATTACGTTTCTAATCAATTTGTTTGTACTAGCGTTGAAAAACTTTAAACTCGTTTTTCTCGAAAGTTGATTTTTCGCACTTTTTTGTTACGCAAACAGTTGTAACTTCAAGACAGATAAATATTTTCCAATGAAATTTTGTGTGCTCATTTCTATATTACTGACCTGTGCAATGAACTAGGATCTTTAAAAACGAATTGTAAGTTTTTATGTAAAGCTTTCTTTCAAGCACCGCAGAAAAAAATCGCCAATTTTTGTTGTTTTCATTGGTATTTTTACTGTAACTTCATTCCCAATCATCAAATGGCAGAGATCCTAGTTCATTGCACAGTTGATCAGGTTGGCTACCTTTGTGCCAAAAAGTTCATAATTCCAGCGCTCCATTCTCAAGTTATGACTGTTCGCGTAAAGGCCGAGTTTGAGCATTGTTTTGTCAATAACAAATCCCGTTCTGATATTTTCACTTTTTTTTCTGCGTGTGAACATCATTTAAAACGATTGTTTATATGCCCCTTATAAAATAAAAATGTAAAGGTCAAAATTAAAAAAAATTACAAAAAGGTGGTGACATACCTTAATATCAAGAACCCAACTGCAAATTACTGCAAGTGCGCATATAAAACATATAAACATTTTACATTTTTTACTAGCTAGTCAGAGAACTGAATATTACTTGATTGATAAGTATCAGCGAACACATTTCCGCAGCTGAATACATAGTTTCCCTTAATCGGTGCAATCCTCATTCCAGCGATGTGCCTATGCACCTATATATCAGTGTATCATAATGAAATATAGTGCATGTATTTAGGCAAGTAAGCGAACTGCGAGCTTTTATGATTTACATTTGCGCCAAATCTTAAATATGCCTATGTACGTGTACTTTACGTTTGAGATATAGAAATGCTCACTCCGATAGCGATAGCACTCCTCAAAGCAATCTTCCCCGCGTGATATCAGTTTCTAACAGCGGGGCTGTTTCAGCTTTTCGTTCTGCGTTCGGCGTTCACAAAAACTCGGCCAATACGCGCAACTGAGCGGATATATGCCAAGAAGGTTCTACACAGCCATGCATGTCTGTTGAGAGCGAATCGATAACCAGTCAATCGTTATTCGATGATCGATGAATAACAAGTAAATTTTAGAAAATGCTTGAATGTGCTTAGCATGGCCCAAATACATGGCCAAAGCCTAGTGATAGCCAATCGATAACCTATCAATTGTTAGTAGAGATACGATCAGCAACCCATAAATGATATAAAAGGCTTGAATGACCTTAGGCTGACCAAATTCATGACCGACACCTTGCGATGAGTAATCAAAAGCCGATTAATACTTAATTGATAATTGATCAATAACCAATACATTATAGACCACGCTTGGATGACCTTAGCTTGATCCACATATTGCGTGGTCGGTACGTTTTGATAACCAATTCATAACTAATGCATAATTAATCATTAACTCATAAATTCAAGAAAATAGAAAAAGAAAGATAGAGAAGGGAGAAAGGAAATGAAAACCAAAGATAGACAAGGAAGCCTGCCCAGCTCTGCACTTTCTTCAGGCTTGGTGCCCCTATTGCGAAGCTGCCTTAAAGGGATACTGAACCAAAGCCTGAAAGTTTTGCGAGAACGCTGAAAATGGGCTCTCATTGTACGATTACATCGAAAAGAAGTCGTCACTTGCGGGACTTTTCAGCGGGTGGTCCTATTTTCTGCGTATTCATGAGCGTGCGCCAAGCCACTCGGTCGACGCGAGTTGGAAGCGGTGACGTCATGACTCCCTCATTCGACAGCCGGCCGGCCGCCGTGTTTCGGAGCGCGCACGCCGTCACATAGCTGCACAGTATGCATTCTTGTCGTAGTCCCTCTACCAGCGACGAATTCACCTCTGATGATGGCAAACTATTTGAACTTGTCAAGGCATTACGGTTACGAGCCTCCTGTGCCATGCGACAAACTAGGAGCAGGAGGCCGTAGACGTGCCAATAAGGCAGTCCAGGCCACCAACACGGTCCACCATGCAGTGACAGCAGTAGATAAATTTATGCTACGAAAGATGTGAAATGCGTTGTTTCATCAGCTTTGTTGAGGCAGAAAGACTGTTATTACGGCTGAATCGAGGCATCGTAGTTCGTTGTTTTGTGTGTACCTATGCAGTCGGCGGTCGACCACTGCGCTGTTTACTCTTTGCGCGACGAGGCACCGCGTGCGTGGAATTTATGAGCCATTTCATAGCCCTCTGCATACGGCAGCTACACGCACATCCACGCTGCCACAAACTATTTACAGGTTGAAGTAATCAAAATCGGTTGACTTCGTCACGATTGGAGAGCACGGAATGTTCGAAAGCAAGCCTCATTTTCCCGTATTACAGCTAGATGGCACCACCATCTGATGCTTTTGCTGTTTTTTTTTTTTAATCAGACGAAGCTAAGTGAAGAGACAAAGTGTTCCGAGCTAGCAAATGAAGTCAATTTGTAAATGTGTCCAAGTTCGGCAAGATGGCTGAGCAGCACGTATCCAACGTCTGCGCTGCTTGCAACGTTGAGAAAACATATGCGACGGTGTGTCGAGACCGACGATCCTGTTATGAAAGCCGTCGTCCGCCACGGTGGATCAGTGGTTACGGTGCTCGGCTGCTGACCCGAAGGTCGCGGGTTCGATCCCGGCCGCGGCAGTCGCATTTCGGTGAAGGCGAAATGGCAGAGGTCCGTGTACTGTGTGATGTCAGTGCACGTTAAAGAACACTAGATGGTCGAAACTTCCTGAGCCCATCACTACGGCATGCCTCATGATCGTGTCCTGAATTTGGGCATGTAAAATACCCAGAAATTATAACTAGGCAAAGCATTCCGGTTGCTATTGTGCACAAGAAAATAAGGAAGAACATTTTTGCAGATAATTCTCCCCAAAATCTCTCGCAATTACGCAGGGTACAACGGAATGCCAAGAGTTCACGGAAAGATCAAAGACCTGACCCGCTTTGACGCGAACTTCTTCAGTACGTACCCGAAGCAGGCTAACGTGATGGACCCACAGTTGCGACTGTTGTTAGAGACGTCATACGAGGCCATCCTGGATGCCGGTTACGACCCGGAGACGTTTCGGAAGCGCAAGATTGGCGTCTTCATCGGGAACTCAGTCGCTGAGTCAGGCGAGGCGTTCAAGCTGGACAACGCCAGAGGGGACGCCTTCACCATACTTGGATGTCATAGGGCTATGTTCTCCAACCGAATTTCATACTCCCTCGACCTTCAAGGTACGTAAAGCTCACACTCAGCGTTACGTAGGGTGAGCCATTAAAGATAAAGTTTAGTATATGCCTCGAATGCAGCAAGAATGACTTACTGGTTTGGAAATTTACGATATATTTCGTTGATGAAGAGACGCCTTGCGTCTCAAGACGTAGACTCTGGGTGGATCCTGCCCTTATTAGCACATCATTGAACAGTTTCTACGAAAATAAGGCCCGCAAAAGAAAACAGAGCCTAGACGACGCCTCACGGGTAGCTGGCAGCTTCCACTATTTTGCCATTTGCGTGTATATGGAATATTGAGCAATAGCACTTCACTCGCGTCACAAGACACCGCATATACGTGTGGACAGCCATGAAAGCAGGCTTCTATCGAGTGCCTTTGCCTCTAAATATTTCTGTATATATTTTTGCGGCCTGGCACCTAGCATGAACATACCGTTTTACATGTGTAACCATTTCGGTTCTCGTTTCCTGTAAAAAGGACTCGAAGAAACATTGCTACAAATTGCGACTAAAAAAACTAAAACATTCAAAGAAGTGTCTGAAGTATTTGTAATACACCTGCACAAACAGAGAAAGTAGGTTTGTTCATCGTTGTGTTTATTGGAATACTCTAGAGTGCAAAGCAAGATGGCGGAATGAGTATAGAGCGACCATCGCCGAAACTGTTTATTTGATAATATTTTACTGATCAACTAGTATATCGGTAGCTATCGTATTTTTTCCGTTGTTTCCAAAATGTTAAAGTGTTTATTTGAAAAGTGGGTCATATCAACCCTATTGATATGACAGGTAGCGAAATTTAACTGAAGTGTGGTCATGGCGCTCGTTAGCGTAGAGACAAAAACAAACAAATTTAACCCTTTATGGGGCATAATGTTATCAACAATGCACGCCACATATTGAGGGCAGAATTCTCGTTTGTATCAGCTTTTTAGAATATGTACAAAATTTGAGCTCTCTATGGTTTAGGGTTTCCAAGAAAAAAACGGGATATATGTGTCCCACTGTCATATGAGTCTAACTGAAAAAGTGGGACCTATGTGCCCCACTGCCCACTGAAACACAGGCGTTTCAGAAAAAAAAAGTACTTTT
>JALIZH010018986.1:0-129429 GCA_030522465.1 Rhipicephalus appendiculatus
GGCGCACGTTACTGCTGAAGGGGTGGGGGTGTCGTCCCTGTCGTACGCGACAGGGACGTTATGTAATTTAGGACCTGTGAAGCACGTTGGTCTTACATTTACGTGCACTTCTACCCATTCGGTGTATACCATGCTATGTTGATGACCATGAACGCGCCAGAGCCTAGGCGGTTACACAGCCATGGGATGCAAGTTGTCGCATACAGCTGCCCCTTCGCGTCCTTGTTCACCAGTAACGGGGGTGATTTGAAGTACTGAACACTCTGCTATGGGAAAGCAGTATGCTCTCCTCAGAATAATATTAATAACTGTTGGCGTTTAAAGTCCCAGAACCACGATATGATTATGAAGGACGCCGTAAAGAGGGCTCCGGAAATTTCGACCATCGCATGTTCTTTAGCGTGCGCCTATATATAAGTGCCCGGGCCTCTACCGCTTCGCTTGCATCGAGACGCGACCTGCGGGTGAGAAGTATCAGTTAAATAATTAATTATTCAATTAATTATTCAATTAAATATTTCATTATTAATTACCTTTATTTTTCTGCATTTCGAAAACAGACAGAGGAGCGGCGACTAAAAGCTGGCTTTCGACAGCTCCGCCTGTATTACAAGGATTCTCGGCAGCACAGCGACAGTTACGTTTTACATACAAATCGAAAAAACAAAGGGACACCATTGAAAGAAGGTACGTCACTTGGAAACATAAATTTTACAAGAGACGAGTAACAAGCATAAAAAAGAATACATACATAATAGTAACTTAGTCTCTCGATTTTACAAATTTCAAGCGTAACTTGCCTGATGCAAAAGAAAGCAGATCAAAATTAGTTAATGTGTAATGATTGAGAAGGCAAGGCAAATTATGACACAAGCGTTGCATTGAAGAGTTCAAACGTGCGGCCGGTGCCATCCATGTCTCGCCTTTTTAGGTACGAAGCATCTTAGAGCCGCGCTCAATCCGGTGGTGGTGTGCGTCCTGACCACCGTTACTGCTCAAGCGCCTACTCTCTCTCCCACTCTCCTTCTTTACGCAGGCGTTCCGTCGCCTTCTCTCCTCTCCTCCCCCCCCCGCACTGTTGCCTGTAAACCCACTCCCTCCTCTCCCTCCCGCATTTGATATAAGCGCGTGCGCTCGGTCGAGGAAGTCTCGCTTGAATCGTGCGGTCGCTCCATCGGTTCCCGGTCGCTGCAGTTGTCTCGAGAAGCCTCGCTACCCTCGCCGCAGACTCGCGTTGTCTCTCTGTAGCGGAAGCGGTAGCTCGACGCCGACGCTTGGCTTCGACGGCCGAGTGAACGTAAACGGCAACTTGTTGTGCACCCCCAGTGCTGCTTCGCAACCCCTCATGGTTCCCTTTAGTGGGAGATGGTGTAATTTTTGTGTTGCATAACTTTGTTTTTTTAGGCAAGCAATCTCTCTTAAACACTCTAAGTTTCCTTTAATTTCAAATTTCAAACGGACACTTAGTGTATAGCGATATAGCTGATGAATTGGGATTATGTGAGCATCGATCAACAAGTCAGCAGCTGGTGTCTCAAAAGGCATATTATAAGTGAACAGAAGAAACTTCAATGCATTTTTTGGTATTCTTTTCAGGCGAGAAAATGTCGTCATTTCGCAGACAAGTACACAGTAACCTAATTAAAAGCAGAACAAGGGATTATAAATAAGTAATTTCACCTGCGTGGAAAAAAAAAGGTGTTTGAGGCGACCAACTATTCCTGTTATGCGAACACTTTTGTATTACAACACTGTCATGGCAATCCCGGGACGTTCTTGTAGATAATATCACTCCCGGGCTCTTGAAAGTATCAACAATTTCAATGCTGCAACCGGTTAAAACTATATCCGCATGTGGAGGTTAATACTTTGTTCATAAAATAACAGCCTTTGTTTTGCTTTCATTATTTTCATGCCATTGGATAATGACAATGCTGCTAGTTTTTGTAATGTGTTACTAAAGATGCCTATGAGGTCGTGCATATTGTTGCCAGAAAAGAAAATGCTACTGGTGTCATCCTCATATATAAGGAACGTTGTTATAATTGATAAATACCACATCATTGATATATAAAATCAAGGACAGGTGACCTAATATGCTCCCCTGCGGAACTCCGCAGGGAATCTGAGAATGCCTTATCGATTTCTACTATTTGTTGACGGTTGCTTAGGTACGACCGTATTAGCTCAAGTGTACAACCTCGTATGCCCTAACGACCAAGCTTCTCTATTAGAATTTCATGATTACCTAAGTTAAATGTTTTGGTGTAATCAACAAACACCCCAACCGAGATAAGTTTGCTTTTGAAGTGTGTTAAAATATATTCTTTCTGTTGAAGCAATGCCACCTGTGTGGATTTGTTTTTACGGAAACCGCATTGGCACCCGGTGAGCAGTTTGATTCTTTTTTTTTTTTCAATGAAATTCAAGGACCTCTTATGTATTAGCTTTTTTAAAGGCTTTTGAAAAAATTGGCAAATCAGAAATAGGCTTGCAATTTACTAATTCGTTATGATCACCCTTCTTATGCAACATTACTACTTTTTCAATTTACATTTTACTTGGAAACATGCAAGTAGCGAAATAAAGATTGCATATGTGAACAAGAATGGGCACTAAAATATCTGCAACCAGTTTCACTGGTCGTAAATGGATACCGTCTATGTGACTGCTACAACAATTATTCAAGCTTTTATATATAGACCTCACTTAGAGTAGAGCACGATAACCTCTAGACCACAATGGGGGGGGTTCACTCCTAACAAGGCCTGTGTTTCAAACGCAAAATGGAGCGTTTTGGTGTCCATTAAACGAGAGCTCAATGTGCATATCTCATTACTATGTCTCCGTCTCCCGAGCAAATAAAAATGATTTCCGGATCGGAAGAACTTGAAGGTGTACGAAGAACTGACGAGGCACTGTGCATAAAGCCAATCTGTGCCTTACCACGCAGCCTCCAACAGTGCACACGGTGCACACATCGGACATTCGCCTTATATTTGATCATTTAATGGAAACCTAAGATTTCTCGGGTGAAACGCAGTATCATATCGTATTTTAAGCGTATTCTAATCGACTCGGACGTGAAAGTGAAACTACAATTCCTAGAGGACGCTTGTGCACCTAGCAGATTCGGAAGGTGATGTGAGACTTCCTCTGCTTGCTGCATTGCGATAATTTTGTGGACTGGTTTCCTGACTACCTCTATGCGAGTGTCATACACAGGTTAGCTGCACAATATGTTGTACCTCCGAAGACACGCCTGCGTCTAGCATCATCTTTATGGTTTGCTCGCGATAATAGTTTCTGCGTGACGCTCCACTGAGCAACCAAATAGATAGATAGATAGATAGATAGATAGATAGATAGATAGATAGATAGATAGATAGATAGATAGATAGATAGATAGACAGACAGACAGACAGACAGACAGACAGACAGACAGACAGACAGATAGATAGATAGATAGATAGATAGATAGATAGATAGATAGATAGATAGATAGATAGATAGATAGATAGATAGATAGATAGATAGATAGATAGATAGATAGATAGATAGATAGATAGATAGATAGATAGATAGATAGATAGATAGATAGAAACGGTCAAAATGGCCTTGTTTCACCAAAAATGCATCACATTGATCAACCTAACGTATCCGCGTCGCTGATATTCTGTGTGATTCAAACTGTGAATAACATCCTAAATGCCTCTTCGGCTTAATTCGGAACGCTTTGTCTTACATATACGGTTCTTACCTAAGACATGTCGCACCCAGCTGAGTACGACAGCGCTGCAATGCATTTAGGTTACTAGGCAACATCGAGGGCAAGAAGAACACGGAAACCGACTCGAAGGGCCAATGAAACAAATAATTAGGCCTCATGTTTGCGTGGCACGTATGCAACGCGTGGTGGACACAGTGTGGTATTCCAGCGAAGTGCTTCGCGCTGCATGCCAGATACAATTTTATGACGCTACTACAACGCTGACGCACTGTTGCGCTTTAGCACAAGTACGGAGTTTGTCTGGAGCTGCGTGCCCGCATTAATTTAATGATCCCAGTTAAAAGCCTAAAGCCTTCATGGAGTTATGGAGTTTTAAAATAGCAATAGCTAGTACTAGCTGCGGTGCTATCTAGCATCATAGAGCCAGTGTCAGAACTTTTGTTCTAGAAACAGAACGATGAAGCTGAACGTGACGGTACCCCTGCTAGCAAAAAAAAAAAACGATACAGAACTGTTACGGAGCGCATGGGCCAAGACGAAACGAACGCCTTCCAATCAGTTCTTAATATCCGTTAGTCCGACTGTATCGGTCGTATTTCTCCGCTCATGGCCGGCCCGTATGACATTTCAAAAATTTCTACAATTCTACTTCAAGAAGATTCCAGAAACTTGTTCTCCAAAATGTATATTCAACGACCACCGCAAAACTTGAAATGTACGCCTAGAATTCTTCGACAATCCGGATTGCAAACTCCATTTTCTTTTTTTATGCCCCCTCTCCTTTGATAGCCTCGTTTGAATTCCCCATGCTCCTTGTTGCTATGACGATTCTGTTATCCACAAATTTGTTGTGTTGAGACCAGAGATAACGTGACCGGCTGCGTGGATCCCTGAACTTTCACTGCTACGGAGGTAGCGGTGTTTCGACTATCAGGCCTAGTGTCCCGACTGTGATGAAAGCTAACCTAATAGGCTTGGCTGAGCTACCGCCCTAGTTCTTAGTTACCGGAAGTACCCGACGCGAAGTTGGGACATTACACAAATGTCATTATTAACGGAACTTGGCCCCAGGCACGCAGCAGTCCCTGGCGAGAAAAATACAACTCGGGAATCCCACGATTTCCCATCGCCTGCATGTCGCTTGAATAAAGCTGCTTTACTTAAATGATAGTGGGAATAATTTACTTTAGTTTCACCCAAAGTGCTTACCTGATTCCAAAATATGTTTCCTCCTCGCTGTAACATGAACAGCCAACTTTGCTTATCGTGATTTGTTAGAACCATGCAGGCTAGTAGAGAGTACGATGCTCCTTTCCATTTTATTTTCGCTCTCTATATATACCCGAATTTGCACAAAATAAGCTCTCGCGATAATAATGGAACTGCGTGTTACACAGCAGTCTGATATCATTTCTCACTACAGGAATGGGCACGCGGAAATTGAGAACATGATCGATAGCGAGACCTGTACCCATTGTGGTACACACAAATATTCCTAGTGTCACACTTTAGCTCTTTTTGTAAATACAGCTAGCCACTCGGTGATAACGCGAAATGACCGAGGCAACACAATAAATATATTTATTCTCTTTTATATAAAACAACATGAATATTCCGCATATATCAATCTTTACACGAATATTTCTTGTGCGAGCGGAAGCCGAACAAACGTCACTTGTTTTGCAGTTGTTGTGCAGAAGCATTCTGTTTGGTCAGTGATGTTTCTGTAAAATTGTTGGTTGTTTTTTTATGACTTTTAGCCCCATTGTAGGGATTTACAGGCGCAAGATATGTAAAAAAATTCGGCAGATATCACGTACCTTGAAATTGATGTTATGCAAAGCATGTGGAGGAAAGGTGACTGTTTTGTGATTTTTATTGAGCGAAACGTTACCAAATGACGCTAAAGATATGAACAAATGTTGTACGCCCAGACATATGTTGAACAGTCGCGTATGTTTTATATACCCAGTTGTTTACAGTTGCGTAATAATGTCAACAGTGACATGGCTAGCAGCAACACCAGAAGCGGTAAGCTGATATGCCAGGATGATTGATGCGAGGATGATAGGCCTGGACACTGCTACATAAATCAATTTCAGTGGATGGCGCTTAACTACAACGGACGTTAACCCGACGTGACGGCTGTATCATAGGAGTACTTATGTATTCTTTATAAAACTGGATAGTCAGCACTGCAACCACAGTTGTCGTTTCACGAACATTAGGGTCTAGTTGAAAAGTAGTTCCGAGACCTGTAGTGGCTCTGTGCTAGAATACTTTATTACCACGCAGAATGCTGGCGTTCGATTCCTGCTGGGACCCTGACATTTATTCTTTGTATTTGTCGGGTCAACGCTGCCGGTTCCTGAGTAGATATTGTCACGTGGTTGTGACGTCGACTAAGGCAGTAGGTGACGTGTCCAAGATGAAACTGTTTATTAGGCCGAACTTGTGGCCGGTAAACGGAAAGTAAGATTACAGCAATACACGCTGGCACTGATAGCGGCGAACAGAGCGTCGGCCGTCGATCAACTGACGAGCGGTGAAGCATGTCGGCATTTGTAAGTGTGGCATCGAATATTCCAGCCTTATCGCTGGTTGTCGCGCAAGCTCTGGAATAAGCTCGAGTGTTCGCGTTTTGCGCGCAATCTTAGCACAATTATCTACAACTATCGCGAAGCTTCTCGAACAGAGAGGCGCGGTTTGCGATGAGCGTTGCTCACAGTCTTTGTGGGCGAAAACCGAATACAGCAACTGTGAAAATTAGAAACGCGCGTGGCAATATAAACTGCCAATCACCTGTGGCGCATACCCCCCATACCTGTTGCACATACCCACCCGTATACTGCGCCACACGTGCCTGGCGGAAAGGGCTTGACGACGTAAGCGACAGCATTGTCACATTATTAAATGCGAAGCATTTCTTTGCGTACTGTAAGCACTTTTGCGTTTCTATCTACGTATCTATCTATCTATCTATCTATCTAGCCGCCTACGTCTGGGTGCTCTCGTGATGGCCTCCTTAACTTGGGGTAGACCAAAATTTGTATGGGAGGGTAAGAGGTATTGACGAATATGTCTGGCTGGTCATGACATGAATAAAGTGAAAATCCCGTCGCGTACGTCTTCATACTCGTTTCTCCTGACACGTGTGGCTCATACCCGTATACCGCGGGCCGCGGAATGCGTGTATGCGCCACAGGACTTTGACAATTTATATCTACCCAGGAACGGCGAGAACTGGCATTGGTAATTTAAATGCGAGAGCGTTAAGAGAAACTGACATCGGTGGCGTTGACACCGGTAATTTAAAGGCGACAGCTTTAAGAAAAACGGACATCGGCGGCATTGATGCGAGGAATACGAATAATGGAAATCCGAGTCCCGGCAGGAATTGAACCCAAGCATTCTGCGTGGCAATCAAGCATTCTACCACAGAGCCACGTCAGGTTTCGAAACTGCTTTGGAAGAACACCCTATGCAGGCGTAAAATTGGTGAAATGTATATTGTGGTTGCAGTGCTGGCTATCTAATTTTATCAACATTACATACGTACTCCTATGACGAAGGGGTCATGTCGGGTTAACGTCAGTTGTATACTTAAGCGCCATCCGCTGTAGTTGGTTTACGTAGCACTATCCAGGGCTACCATCCTTGCAAGCACAAGCTCTACATATCAGCTTACGGCTTCGGGTATTGGCAATACCCATGTGGCTGTTGGCATCGTTATACAACTGTAAACAACTGGTTATTTGAAACATATGCGACTGTTCAACATGTCTGTGCGTGCAACACGTGTACATATCTTTAGCGCCATTTCATAACGTTTCGCTCAATAAAAAAAAATACAGCCCAGTCACCTTACCTCCGGATGCTTCGCATAACACCGATTCCAATGGTACTTGAGATCTGCCTATTTTTTTTCATGTTAGTCATATTCGTCAAACCATCTTACCCTCCCATACTAATTTTGGTTTACCCCAAGTTAAGGGGGCGATCACGAGAGCACCCGGACGTAGGCGGCTAGATAGATAGATAGATAGATAGATAGATAGATAGATAGATAGATAGATAGATAGATAGATAGATAGATAGATAGATAGATAGATAGGTAGATAGATAGATAGATAGATAGATAGATAGATAGATAGATAGATAGATAGATAGATAGATAGATAGATAGATAGATAGATAGATAGATAGATAGATAGATAGATAGATAGATAGATAGATAGATAGATAGATAGATAGATAGATACGGTCAAAGTAGCTTAGGTTTGAAAACAAATTTTATAAGTGCAGCTTTTGTAGTAGATGCTGTTCGTAATGTTAAAACATTTTGTAATCAGGCTAATATCGATATAACTGGAGTGTTTAATCAGTTATCCTCCACCATGAGAAACCTGCTCCATCAACTATGGATAGCTCGAACAGCTGTAGTGTGCAGCTTCGAGAAATGGATCTATGCTATATGTGAAATTCTTCACCGAGCTGAATAGATTTTTGTAGAAACCAGATGTGTTGTGAAAGTTGTCTGCGTAGCAGCACTGAATCTTCTCAACATTCCTTGCCGCTTTGTAAAACGGTGTTTATGTTGCAGCATGTTCCATTTATGTCTACTAAGGCAAGTGTTTTCTTTGAACAATAAAATATGCTGGAATGCAAGTATCTTCCATAGCTTGTTACAGAAGGATGACGGAACTAAATATGCTTTTCTATGGCATGTTTTCGAAGAAGGAATGACTCAGACACTGACATTGGTCTGGCGTACGATGAACAGTCGTGTGCCAGGCAACAAAGAGGCCAAGTCGGGGTTGCGTCGCTACTGTGCTTTCCGTCAACGCAAACAAATTGGTTGCGAACAATGAGTATATTCATTGTTGCCGATTGGGTTGAGTTCTTGGACGCTGCCTTTTTAATGTAAACAGCTTCTTCGAGGTCACGACGTCCTACTCAGAATAGCGACGCCGATATTTTTGCTGCGTATTGTCCTCGAGTAGGAATTTTGGCCTATCCTGAGAAATGAGTTTGTAATTAATTGCAGGGTTGCCATTGGCGGCTACTTTGCACCAAATTGACTACTTTAAGACCCCGCTGGCGACAAATATTTCGGGTTGGCGTCATGGCTACTTTCTGGCTACCTTGAAATTATGTTCTGGCGCACTTAGTAGCCATTTTACTTATTATTCACAGAATACCGAGAAGGCCTAACGACTATTTTTTTGTTTCCAACCTTTTCTGACCTGTCAGCTGAGGCATGCGCCTGTCCTCCCGCCGCCAGCCTGGTGCGGCGCGCCAGCCAAGACTATGTGACGTAGTGCTTGTTCGCCTACTCAATACCACTCACACACACTGGCAAATATTCGGTCGTCCATAACTTTAAATAAAAAATTAAAAAAGAAGTGATACACCTGCACATTAAACATGAAATTTAAGTGCGCGTTTTGGCTAGCACGCTTTTCGCCTTGCTGCCATCGATGATGACGTAACGAGTCAGTTTCTAATGTTGTTGTACAACGCGTGTTCTCGTGTGTACTTGCGAAAAGGAGATAAACGCAACCGAATGAAGCTGTACTGGTCATCTTCAACCATATTTCACCGCTTGAAATTGGACTAGGATTATGGTAACTACAGTGGAATTTCTTTGATACGATTCTGCAGCATACGTTTTTCCGCCTAATACGTTCTCGGTTTTTTTCCTGGCCGACGTTCCCTGAAAATATTGCATTTTTATACGTTTGATACCATCACATTTTTGCCAAATTTGGGTAATAAGACTGTGAAAGTGGATCTTGACCGACAATACTCCTATTTAGAAATACTACGTTTATTTTTCGGTATACAAACTCAAACTGCCTTTCAAGAAACCACGATCTGCAGGTTGCATAACAGCTGAGGCCACAGCAGCATCGGTATTGAGTCAAAAAGATCGCTGCCAACATCAAGCGAAGCATCAGAAACACTTTTACGTACTTTCGTATCTTCGTTGCGAATGCAGACCTGAGTGAGCAAACTGCAGCTTCTTTCTTTTAGATGTGAAGCATCTTATGGCGAAGCTTAATCCGGTGGTGGTGGTGGTGTGCCTCGAGGCTTCCCTTACTGCGCATGCGCAAACCCTTTAAAAAAATAAAAATAAAAAACCTCATCTCCCCTATCTCCTCTAGGCATCTCTCCACGCGGCAACCACACCCTCACTGCGCATGCGCCTCCCCCTCCTCTCTCCCCTCCTGCGCTCCCCCCCTCTCTCCTCTAGGCATCCCTCCCCGCGCTCCCACTGCGCATGCGCGTCCCCCCCTCTCTCTCCTCTCCTACGCTACCCCCCTCTCTCGCCTCGCGACGCCGACGCAGGCAGCGTCTGCTAGCGAGTTTCTTGGTTGAAAAAACCGACTGCTCGCGCTGCACAACCGTTCACTGTCCATCCCGTATATATGGCAATGGATCTTGACCTCCAAGGTGGTGCCGGTGGGAGATTTCTCCTGTGCGTTGTTGAACAATAAAAAATTCGCAGCGTGCGAGTTAACTAAAAGCCGACTGCAGGTCTCTGTGTCAAGTCGGAGTCCTCTGTCTCTCATTGCCCATTAGCAGCGATTGGCATGTTCCAGTAGGAAACACCGCTCCATCACTGCGTGCTTTGCGCCTCCTCAGTTTTCTCTCCCGCGCAACGCTGCGATAGAGCCAGCGTCAACGCCACCGCCAGTGTAAGCGTTAGCGCCCGCTGCTTCACATCTACACATGGTTCTTTTTAGCGGGAGATGGTGTAGTTTTTTTTTTTTACTTTTCAGAAGAATGTACTCCTAGACGTTAGAATAAGGTGTAGCACAAATTTATCAGCAAAGTGAAGGTTTCTTAATAAAAGTGAGTTGCTGGAGGAGTATGCATATTTTCTTTCAACTGTTAACCGCTTTGGTTAATGCGGTTTTTCGCATAATGCATTCTACCTACCGGTTCCCGTGAGAAACGTATCAGCGAGATTACACTGTACTGATCAAATTCTGTCCGCGACTTCAAACAGAACCACCTTTTATCTTTAATGTTTTTACTGAATGATTGACTGCAATGTTCCCCTCTTACTCGATTTATCTCTGGCAATTACTCCATCTAATCTACATAGGCTACATGCATAGATACATAGACGCCCGCAGGAGTGGCTGTATATACACCCTTACGCCAGCATTTTCTAGAGTTACGCTTGATCAGATCCACTGATAATTTGTCCACCTATTTGCAACTTGCTTGAAGAACACGCAAGCGGAGAAAAAAGCTATGCTGTTATTTCTATTTTACTGCAGCTTCAAAATGGTATTGATGGTTCAATAACAAAACTCTTTTAACAATGACGCTTTTGTATCATTTGGCTACAAATTTGGCGATAGTATTAAATGGCGCGGCTACATTGGCTACTTTTGGCTTCAATTCTGGTTCCTTTTCGAATCTACACCACGCCAACCCTGATTAATTGTGTGTTTTGATAACATCTTTGTCATCAATTGCTCGATATCATATATTGCTCGTATCGCGCGATGTCTAAGTCAAGTTGAAGTCGATTGGTTACTTGAAACGAAAACATTCAGAGATATTAGATTATAAATGTAACCGTGAAATGTATGGCTAATAAAGTGAACCATTAGGAAACATGGGCCTGGAAGACAGCCGTGACATTGTTGTCTTTTTCTGAAAGCCTGTTTTAATTAGAAATAGCCAGCCAGAAAAGAGCGAACACAAATTACTTAGTGATCAGCGAAGATTGACCAACTGGAGACGGTGGCGATTTTCGCAGGTGCTTGACACTCCGTTGCAAACTGACTCTATGCAGGCTTTATGTCGGGTAAGGAATCACGTTAACACGTGTAATAAAGCGTTTAAGAACAGTAAAGAAACAACCAGGCGTCACACAATGCGTTGGTGGTGGTGGTGGTTGTGATGTTGCAACAGGCGGGGTTAGCCTGGCCTAAATGGCCGGCAATTGTTCCGCCCGAGCATCTCTTGAATCATAGGGGTCCGTCACCAAATGTCACTCAGCCCAGTGTCTCGCAGGAAAGCCATCAGGATCCGTTGCACGCTCCTCCTCGTCGCCGTGGGCCCTTCAGGAAAAATGACATCTTCAGATGTCCCGTGCTTGTGACAACCTTTCTGCAAGCTGCGTACCATCTCTGTTCTTTCGCTGTCAAACTGCGGGCACAGCCAAATGAAATGCTCGATGTCGCCGATGTCACCACAAACGCCACAAAACGGGGGAAGCGCCTCGCCCAGTCTTGAATGACCAAGCCGGCGTGTATGCGGAGTCAGTTCTCATCCGGTAAAGAAGCGTCGCTTGTTCTCTAGAAAGTCCGTGGATTACGCATGACTGATGCGGAAACTTGTGGATCGCCCTGAAGTGATTGCGAACTGCTTAACGAGTGGGCCGTTCAATGCTCCAACTCATTACAAAAGTCAAAGGCACAATTCTTCATCGTAGTCAGCCACAGTATCAACAAAGTGCACATAATGCGTTACAAGTGTGTAGCGGGTACCACGCTTTTCCGAAGAATGACGAATAATGGCATAGTGGACGCTTCCCCACTACACAAAAGTTATGATGATTTATGGCGTAGCGGGTAGCATGCAAGTGTGCTTGTAGTAGTTGCCCCAAGAGTGTTTAAAAAAAAACTTCCCCATCTCCCGCTAAAGGGAACCATGTGTGGATGCGAAGCAGCGGGGAGATAATTAGCTTGAGCGGGAGGAACGTCGCCGCTCTCATTTCACGGCAGCGGTCCGGGCGCTCATCGCGGCGTGCACAGGAGAGAGAATGAAGCGCGCGCGCTCCGTCATTTTTATACCGCGGAACTACCGTGGCGCCCCCGGCGGAGTATGCAGCTGTCACACCAGCTGTCGTGCGCGCCGCTCCGTAGAGGATTCCTAGAGGAGAGGACGGGGGGGACCGTAGGAGAAGAGAGATAGGGGGAGGGGACGTGCATGCGCTGTGGGTGTTTGGGACGCGGGAGCCGCTCCGTAGAGTAGAGGATTCCCAGAGGAGGGAGGGGGGAGGGGACGCGCATGCGCTGTGGGGCGCCGGAGCCGCTCCGTAGAGTAGAGAGGGGGGAGAGGACGCGCATGCGCTGTGGGGATGTGGGGGCCGCTCCGTAGAGTAGAGGATTCCTAGAGGAGAGAAAGGGGGTGAGCGTAGGAGAGCGGACGCGCATGCGCTGTGGTGGTGTGGGACGCGGGAAAGAGGGACGGACTAAGCCCCCCTCCAAACAGATGCAAGCAAGATCGAGGAATGGGGTCAACCTGGGCGACAGACACCACCTGCCAAGCCATTGCTAAGCAGCCTCTCTGTGCTCTCGGCCATGACTCTCATGACTGTGATAGTGGTTGACGGCCTTCATATTACTAGTGTTCTGGTTCGCATAAAGGGTGCTTCCCTACTTCATGAAAGTGGCCGGACGCGGGACGGGGGACGCGGGATGCGGGACGCAGGACGCGGGACGCAGGACGCGGGAGGGACGGACAGAGCCCCGAGCATAAGATGCTTCGCATCTAAAAGGCTCTAGAAAGGCCGCTCTCCCAGCTTTCGCTCTGACTGTGCTGCGCGTCCAGCGCAGGCCTGGCGGTTTTTAGGGGCGAAGCTCCTTAGCCTGTCGGTCGTGCGTCCCTTGTATGTAGTAGCCACCTGCTGATGACGATGACGATCGCGATGCCATACAACACATGGGGATGACGCTGCCATAAGGGCAGCGTCATCATAGTGGGGACATGGAATGTACCCACTATGTAGTAGCCCCCTGCTGATGACGATGACGATCACATGCATATCGTTTGACCACATGCAACCAACCACCATCACGTCATTGATGATGTACCTCCGGAGCTTTTTTCTTGGTTTTTACTAAGTGTTAGTATTCATAGTGCCTCTCGGGAGATTCTAGCGTTTGTGAAGTTTCGTGTCAGTGTTTTGGAATCACTCATGATTGCGCTCGTTTGTGTTTGTTCCATGGCTAATGCGATAGATATCTTTTCTGCCTCTTCTGCGTGGGGCTTATACATGGCAGCACTCGCCATACATTTTCAGTCGTAATCTATCACCACGGCTGTGCAGACGCACTTGTGTCGTTATCTGGCTGCGTCACCAATTACCCTGATTGAAAATCTTTTGTGGTGGTTGGTTGGTCCTATTCTACATACCCAGACATCTATTCGCCAATTTCAGCGCTTAGTTTTTTAATGTTGACTGAGTACAGCCTCAGAAACCTTCATTTACTTTCAATAGAACGCTTCGCCATAACAAAAGCCCGACTTCTGGCATCTCAGCGTTGTCAAACCCTAGCCTAAACTGTAATTTGTGAATTTCCTGCCTGCATTATATGTAACATTTGTGCAGTCTTCAACCTTAATTGAACCAAGTATAAAAAATAAACATAGGCGCTACACGTGTCGAATTGGTGCAGCGTTGTTCCTAGTCATATGGAGCCCGTAATAATATTTTTTAATCTCCGCCAAACCCGGTAATCAACAGAGATTTTCAATTAACGTTTAAATAGTAACTAAAAAAATTAATAAAAACTTGTGGCAATTGTACAGAACGTGAAGTTGTCTCATGCGTGTTAAATTCCTTGCATCGTCTTTGAGCTTTCAACTATTTAGCGAGAAACTTACAATTATACTACGTCATAGACGCCTTACACGTGACACTTTCATTATCCTTATGTGCAATTTGAACAAATTAATTATCAAAGGCTGCTTCACACACAAAGTTCGATTGACAGACTATCGATGTTACCTTTTGGCCACCAAGTCAGATTTTCTTGGTCTGTTAATACTACCAATCAGCCAGGTTACTCCTTCAGCAGGTTGCTCTCCGTCATTGCGTGTATTTCACTCATTTATTGAAGTCTGGAGTTTATTGACATGTCATGCAGCTATTGGCAATCATTCACGCTCTCAATAACATTGTCAGGCATACTACAATAATTCTCGAAAACGAAATCGCATTCCAACAGATTTTGTCCAACAAGGCTTTCCTTTGTCCAGAAAACGCAATTTGTCATTCCTGAAAAGGAACAAGTTTTGTTGACATGATGTATAATCGAGTGAAAAACAAAGCGTTTCTAAATTATGTGTTTAGTGTATGTACAATAACCAGGTGCCACAAACATTTCCCAACACTTTCTTCGGCGCTGTTATTAGGTAACTAGCATAAAACTAATCAGGCTAATATATAAGCAGAAGCATCCGATTCTACGAAAGAAACAAAAGATAAGGATTGCTTACTTACAGCCAAATAAAAATGAATCCTGCAGAACTTGTTTAGTTACGCTAGATTAGTGACTGCTTTCTTGCGCTTCATATGCAGCTTTTTCTGGACACCAGCGGTTTAGTTCGCGTGAACGACACCACGTGGCGTATCGACCTTAAAGAATTCAAAAGTCCCGCCATGACGTATGCAGTGACGCGGCATTAAATAAAACAGAATAAAAAAAAATGGTACGCACGCCCTGAGACTGTCGCTTCACCTCAGTGCACAGAAAAGATAGCGCTGTGTGTCGGCGTTATCTCGGCGACGACTATTGGCAATGAATCGACAGTTCTTCTAGACGTAGCGTGCCAGACAGCTCGCAGCATTCCGCACGAAATGTCTGGCCGTAATAGACGCACCCGCGATGCATCGAGAGAATCGTGTTTTTTATTTATTTATTTATTTTTTTATTTTCTGCGCTGCAGCAGCGGTGGAATATTGTAGCAGCATGCTGCTTACCGAGTTTCTTCTTGAGCTAGTGTGAAAGTATTATACTTGGGTATGAATAGGATTTTGTGGTTGCATAATAACCAAATTTCTTTTGTGCCCTTAGGTGTTGCTTGTTTGCTCCTTGCATTACCTCAAAGTAAAACCGGATAAGTTTGATAACGCTAGGAATGAGAGTAAAAAAATGGAGTCATTGATAGTTCTTTTTGTTTTGTTTTCATTTAGCTCTTATTGAAATCTGGCTGCTAACGCCAGCTTGGCGCCATCGAAGCGGGCGTGCGAAAATGATACAGTCGTTGAATATGATCGTTGAAATCGTTGAAAGTCGTTGAAATATGATCTTCCACACAATAAAATATGAACTTGGCTAGTATTTTTGTTAGGAATGAACGCATACTACAACACATACGACCGACTTGTCGTGTAATAACCTCTAGGTCCACCCTCTATCCCGCCCCCCCCCCCCCCCCCCAAAAAAAAGGCACCTGTATATTTCTTCTTTTTCTTTCTTTTCTCTCCTTTTTTTTTCTACAGTCGACTGACTCGTATGCTGGAGGTGATTGTCTTGAATCCGTTTGGCGCAGATACACCGAGCGGTTACACCGTGCCATGATCTCGGTGTCGCACGGGCACTTTTGATCGCGATCAGGGCCGGTATGGATCGAGTTCGGCTCGGCGGTTAGCCAAACAGCTATTAATGCCCGTGTTCATAAACCGACCTTATTTTAGGGGCGATTAGGGCCTAGCCTTGCCGTCGTCCGCGTCCGTTACGGGGATATTCGTGGATGTGAGACACAAAAAAGAAAGGCTTAACAATAGACTAATATCAATCATAATTATCACAGAACAATATAAAACACCTAGAAGCACAAACCCTTTACACTAGTGGGCGACTTAGGTTACAAATTATGGACCTTAGGACCTAGCTTTGTCATCGAAGTTCACTGTCCGCTGTCATGGTGGTAAGAAAACCATTGCTATAGTCGAAACATAAGTGTATGTGAATAAACAAAATATTTACAAGAGGCGAACAACAATTATAATTGTGAAGCAACAATATAAAACACCTACAAGCACAAACCCTTTATACTAGTCGGTGACTTCAACGTAGACATTATGGACCTTAGGAGATGTCACTTTATGTCACTCAATTCATATTATATGTGGCAACGCTCGGGTAACATATGTGAGACACAAAAAAGCTTTAAAAATACAGTTATATCAGTCATAATTGCTACAGAACAGTACAAAACACCAACAAGCACAAACCCTTTATACTAGTCGGCGACTTCAACGTAGAGATTATGGTCCTTGCGACCTAGCTTCGCCCACTCGTCATCATTCACTTCGTGGAGAAGCGTGGATTTTTTAAAGACGATAGTCTTTCTTGGGATACTTGAACGCAAAAATTTTGGTCTTTCTGTCTGTCTGTCCGTAATCTGATTCAGCTACTCGGCCAAAGTTGAACCACTTTCTGAACGCCCAGCCATCTTGAACTGGTGTTTGCCTTCATACCTGTGAACATATTCGATCAAGAAACAAATATTACGCATACCTGAGGCGCAACATTAATGTGTTAGTGTCAGGTCGTGTGTTTTTTTATTATAAAATACATAGGTACGCAATTCTAAACACCCTAGTGTTTTATCAATGCCAGCCAGATGCAGCCAATTCAACATAGAGTAGGCGCTGTCTGAGGCAAGGCAAAACATAGTAGTACGGCCGGCACAAGACTATCGTCTTTCGACGACATTTGCAGCGAAGCACGTAGATACGCGGCCAATTTTTTTTTTTTGTTGCCCCCCCTTTACCTTGTCGGCGCCTTACAAACAAACAAATCAATCCAACTTTTCCTTAACCTTACCGCCGCGCTAAGGTGGCGTTTCATAAGGTAGCCCGGGAGGTACCTTAAGGTGCCCCTTATGCGGCGCCGTACGGCTGATAAGCAAGCAGCTCTGCAAAGGCGATCGGTTTCGTCGCACTTTTACGAAAAGGTTACACGTACATACTCGGCGTCCATATGTGGCAATAAACACTGCGAGTGCTCGGGAACAATTAACTTCCATGGAAGAGTTCAGCGACGGTATGTCACTGAGCAGATCTCACTTTTCGAAGCGAGCACTACTCCAGCATGTCCCCGAGCTGCGGCTGGAAACGATCCCCATTTACGTCAGTTTTTCCGCACCACCACTCCTCTAGCTGTTGGTGGCACTCCGTTTCTACGGCGCAGTTACTTTCAAATTGTGAATGGTGACTTGGTGCACATACCCTAGGCTACACATTTCCGCATTGTTAAACGTGTGAAAAAATTGCTGCGGATACGGCACGTAATCGAACGTGTTTCACTGCAGGAAAGGATACATTTTTCTTTTAAACTCGCGGGGCCGTTCCTGGCAACCAGCCAGCATGAATAAGTAAGCAGATACGTAAGCACTCAATAACAAAACATGTATTACATGCACAAACATCCACTCACTCACACGTGCGCATAAACGCACAAGGACAGACGAGAAACAAACTAGGGGTGTGCGAATCGTGAAATTTCATCACGAATCAAATTCAAATCGAATAGTGCCGAATAGTGGCCAAAAATATCGAATTCGGGGCAAATACCGAATAGCATATTTACACGAAACGTGTATTGCCAGTTACGGCAAGACAAAAGAAAAAAATGGCTGCGTATCTGCGTGCTTCGCTGCAAATGTCGTCGAAAGACGATAGTCTTGTGCCGACCGTACTGCATGAGTACCACAATTTAATACTTGGGCCAGCCGCCGGGCTCGTTTTTCGTACGGTTCCCGGGCACGCTTGAGACGGACGCCGGCGCTTCTCCGCCGAAATTTGGTCGTCGGTCTTTTTCTCTGCGTTCTCTGATCATGTCTTGTTGAGTGGATCGTATTTCATCAAGCGGCCATATACGTTTTGCCTTGCCTGAGACAGCGCTTTTCCACGTTGAATCAGCCGCATCTGGCTGGCATTGATAAAACAGAAGAGGACGCCATCTGCAGCGCTATCGGGGAACATCGGCTTGTGTTGAACTATATATGCTGCTGCCAGGTGGCAGCACTACAGCGTCGAAGTTAAATCACTGGACGGAGACTTGTTTTATACACAGCGGCGCATTTTCAGCGCCGCGTAATAAACACTAGGATCTTTATAATTACGTATCTATAGATTTTGTTTTAAAGGAACACTGTGAATAGTACTAAGGTATTGATGATGTGCCTCAGATATGCGTAATATTTGATTTTTAATTGCCCACGCTCACCCGTATGAACACATGCTCCTCGGTAAAGATTGGAGGTCGTAAGGCAGGGGCTTAAACTTTGGCCAAGTTGCTGAATCGTGCGACGTGCCGACAAACAGAGAAGCAGACCAAAATTTGACATTGGCGCCACGTTCACCTCTGTTATTTGCCGCTGCTTTGAGAACTTTGACTTCCCGGATAGCTTTCACGATGGTCGTATTGTGTTAATTCCTAAACATGACCCTTCGTCAGTTCGCCCGGAGGAGTGGAGACCAATTACGCTTCTCAACGTCGATTACAAAACCTTTGCAGCAGTTGTTACTCGGCGCTTGAGAAGCCTGATGCCTTCCTTAATTGGACATCATCAGGCGTGCTCGATCCCTGGAAGAGAAATTCATAGCCTCTCCTTCGTTACACGTGACATCATTGCGTACACAATAGCGAGATCGGCACGTGGACTCTTGGTTTCCCTTGATCAAGAAAAGGCATTCGATCGCCTTGAGCACAACTACATATTTCGCGTAATGGCGGCGTTTGGCTTCTAGCAAAACTTTGTTGAGCTTCTCAGAAACGCATACAGAAGTATACGCAGCTCGTTGTTTCTTGATGGCTATGAAAGTGCCCCATTTCCGGTTACCCACGGAGTTCGCCAAGGGTGTCCTCTATCTCCAGTACTTTTTGTGCTTAGTATCGAACCATTCTTGCGCTCACTACTTCATGATTCACACGTTCGAGGCCTCCCACTACCTGGAAGTGGTACGGTGAAGGTGACAGCTTTCGCCGATGACATCACATTGTACTTGAAGAACGAGGACAGCCTGTCCCGTAGCCTACGGCTTTTTGCTGAGTATGGAAATATTTCAGGTGCTGCGTTAAACTTTTCAAAATGTCGATATTTATTCATTGGTTCCCCAGACACTTGCCTAAGTCCTGCTTTCCGTCTTCAAAAAAGCGACTCTATTCGCATTTTGGGGCTCGATTATACTTACTACGGCATATCAGCCTCCGTGTGGGTTTCAGTACTCGAAGAAGTAAAACGACATGTCCGGGAGGCGCTAGAGTACGATTTACCACTGTTGGAAAGAAGGTACTTAGCACAGACTGTATTTTGCGGCCGTGCATGGTGCGTTTGTCATGTTGTACAACCCCCATTGCGAGTAACTAGGTCGATGCAATCCCTTCTTGGCTCGTTTCTCTGGTCGGGTGGAACTGAGCTGGTTTTCCGGGCTGCGCTGGGGCAACCACGCAACCGCGGTGGATTCGCGTTTCCATCCGTGTCTGTTCGCTGCCGGCTGCTTGCTTTACGGTTCTTGCTTCGCTTGTTACACGGTGATCAGTGTCCCGCGCGTGATCTTGCCTGCTACTACTTAGGCATTAAGATACGCTATTTGTTACCGGAAGCACGACTTAATTCCGCACCGCAAGTTCTTAACGTACCTGCATTTTACTCCACGGCTGTAGCGTTTTATCGCCACGCACAGCAGGTTGATCCTGATGTAGACATACTAGAAAGCCGTGTTGTAGATGTAACGGCAGCCCTGCTACTCCCTCTGGTTCCACCAGCTCGTCTAGCACGCTCTAGCCCGGTCTCGTGGAGCGCTATAACGGCATCTTTTCTCCCTGGTCATCTCCGTGACTTTATGTGGCGCCTGGGATGGCGTGTACTCCCAACGCGAGATAGACTGGAGAGGTGGGGCGTGGTCCCATCTTCCAGATGCCCTAATTGCCCACTACAAGAGTCCAACGAGCATGTACTACAGCAATGTGTAATTGCAAGGGTATTTTGGAGAGCTGTGAACTGTGGTTTCCGTGGCCTAGGAGTTAATCGTTTCGTCACTTCTGGTCGTTGCTCGCGCAGTCGCTTCGCGCGACTTCTAATTGCTGCGGGGGCTTTTTGTTTGTGGCGCAACAGGTGCGAGGCCCTTGCAGCGGGTCACCGTCGCCGTGCTTTGTTTCCGATTTTGGAACGATTGTACTCTGAACTTCTCTCTTTCTTGTCGGAGGAATTGTTCTTCCTTGGGGAGGAAGAATTTCTACGACAGTGGTCATGCCGTTTCCTGTCCGTGGTTAATGGACGTGTGCGGCTGGTTTTTCGACTGGCCTGGTTCTTGTAGCCAGGGCATCACACAGTGGTTGCTACATGTATATAATGTGTATGTATTTACTTTTTCTGTGTCTGTGTGTCCCCGTATCCACGGGGGGTTTTGTATATAAAGTTTTCATGGTATCAATATCCCATTCTGTAAATAGCCTGCGCCATAACATCTGATGTACATATATACTTCCATGCTCGTGGACTTATGCATATTATGTATATACATCGTCATGAACATTGTGTGTAGTGATTAGTGTGTGTGTTAGTCCACAATAGCTTGTGTTAGGACGTGCTGTGGACTTGGACATATCTGTAATTTCGTTTCATGTTGTACTTAGTCGTTTGTGTGTGTTAGTTACTGTCCTTGTTATATAGACACCGTTTTCAAGTGTCTACGTACTTCGATGAAATAAACTTATTCTAAACACAATTTCTCCGTTTAGGTAAACGCCGGACGGGGTACTTGAGCTGGCAAAGCGGTTCTATGAGAACCTTTACGCCGAGCCAGCTCCCTCCTCTTCCGCTTTTCCGTTCGTTAAAAATTTAGAGGAATTCGAGCTCTGTGAATCCCCCCATCGTGGAGGAAGACCTCTTGGCAGCTTTAATATCTATGAAGCGTAATCGCAGTCCGGGTTCCGACGGCTTGACCATGGAATTTTATGTCAAATTATGGAAAGTTCTGGGGCAGCCTTTCACCGCTCTGGTGAACAGACTGCTCAGTGAGGGGACTCTGTCAGCAACTCAAAGGAATGGGCTGATCACTCTCCTGTGCAAGGACGAGTGGAGACGCACCGACCTGCGAGCCCGGCGCCCCATCACACTACTGAACTGCGACTACAAGCTCATAGCCAAATGCCTGTCCGTGAGGCTCACTCCAGTACTCAGTACTGTTTTGGGACCGTACCAGGCATGTTGTGTTACAGGAAGATCCTGCCAACTCCACGGATTCGCGATCAGGGACCTGATCGAGTGGGTGAATGGACGGAACATTCCGGCCATTCTGTGCTCATTCGATCAGGAAAAGGCGTTCGATATTATTAGCCATAAATATGTTTTCCAAGTTTTAAATGAGGCAGGATTTAGCGATAAATTCGTGAGCATGATTCGCGCGTTATATTCTCGTCCAACTTTGTCTGTCATCATACAGGATCGCGTCTCAGAATGCTTCGACGTGCGCCGCGGAGTTAGGCAGGGGGGACCCGCTCTCCGCTGCGCTCTACGTGCTCGCGTTCGAGCCGCTTCTGTAGAAGCTTTCCTGTGACAGCGGGCTTGGCAGTTTTCCCCTTCCACCGGGCGCCCCTTCAGTTGCGCTGTTTGCTTATGCAGACGACTTGTCCATTACCGTAGCGGGCGAGGCAGACGTCTGCCACGTGTTGGGCGTGATGGAGAGTTACTGCAAGGCAAGCGGCGCGAGAATTAATTGGTCGAAAAGTGCAGTAATGTACTTAAATTCAGTTCCAAGTAGCGCGCAACCAGTACACGGCTTACCCGTGAAGGCTCGGTTGCGCATCTTAGGTTTCCACTTCGAACCGGGAGGCCTGACTACTGAAAACTGGCAGATGGCTCAAAACAAGCTTGAAGCCAGAATTCAGGAGCTCGGAGCGCTCTCATGTCCGCTGACTGCGAGAGTAACAATCATCCGATCGTTACTCTTTTCGTTCCTAACTTATGTGGCTAGTGTTATGCCGTTCGCGAAGCATACCCAAAAGCGTTTGGAACAGCTTCTCTTCCGTTTTCTGTGGAGCGGCTCCTGTATCAACGTGTCGCGGCTGGTCCTCAAGCTGCCCAGGGATAAGGGAGGCCTCGGAATTCCCCGACCTGGGCATCATGGCCCGCGCGCTGCACGTTAGATGGACCCACGTAGTGTTAGGCTCGGACATGACACTCATTCGAAGCTTCGCGTCATTTTTTCTTAGCACGCGCTTACGGCAGTTCTCGGGGGGCGCGCCTCTCTCTCATTGCGTGCCCCGCGCGGGAACTCCGTCCCCCTTCTACGCGGAGGCAGCTAAAAACTTAGCAGAAATTAGGCGCGTCAATCCCGACATCTAGATAGTCGAGGTGCAACTTCAAGATTTAGTTGACACACTAACCCCGGCACTTTCCGAGCACTACAAGATGTTTGACCTGTCCCGGCATAAGCCGAGCTGGAAGCTCATAACTGCCAGCTTTCTCGACGCCAGACGCGCTACTTTCATGTATCGCCTGGCAAGAGGGTGTCTGCCTATCGTGTACAGGCCCTTACCAACCACCACCCAAAGGGGGGTTCTGTCCATTCTGTCAAAGTCGAGAGGACCCGGTTCATATCTTCTGGCAGTGCGCCATTCCAAAAGCCCTGCTCCAAAGAATAGCTGACTTGTTTAATCTCCCGGGAGTTCCGTATCCCACAGTGAGATATCTCAATCCTTTGCCTTCTCACGCGGTTAACCAGTTCGTGTTTCTTCTCGTCGAGTGCCTATACCAAGTCTGGTTGGCGCGCTGCACTGCCGTTTACGGGGGGAGGGTCGCGGGCCTTCAAGAAGTACTTGCAAAAGTACGGAAGGAGGTATGGTTCCATCTCTTCCGCGAGCGGTACCGCCTAGGCGTTACGAAGTTTCTCGAAAACTGGCATCGGCCGGCAGTGATCTATAGTCAGTCAGGAGGGACACTAACCATTAAATTCTAATGGCTTGCCTACGAGCAACACGACCCGGGGAGTCGTCCTTTTTCCTTCGCATGGTTTGTTTACGCCGGGCGAAACTTGGTTTCGCCGGCGCGCGCGCCAGCGCTCCTTCCTCCGCACAGTGGGCCTCCCCTTTCTGGGTCTCCCCCACCCTTGCACGTCACGAGCCCGCTTGGGCGCGCGCTCCTTCCTCCCCTCCCCCTCGCTCGTCTCCGAGCGAGAGGATCTACTACTTTTCGTTCCTTCTCAGAACGGGCTTCTTCGTCTGTTTTTCTTTTTAACGGCTCGCATGTTCGCCGCGCCTCGCGCGCTGGCGCGATGGTTGTTTGCGTGCGCAACACTCTTGCGCTCGCGATCCACGCCTCTCGCTGGAACGGAAACAGCAGGCATAACTTTGCTACGTCTGTCTCGTGCGCGCCGACCTTCGTCGTCGCGCCGGACGGTAGCGTACTCGTCCACATCGGACGGGAGCCTCGGCGGCCTCAAACTGCCAGGTGGTTCGGATCGGCTGCAGCTCCCTACGCGGCGACTTCGGTCGTTGTGGAAAAGAGCAGCCCCCCTTGCTTGGGGAAGGCACGTTGGCGTGGGGCCACGGGACTTGTCGCGTTTTCTCGGCGCTTTGCGCCGTGCGAGCGCGGCACCCTTGTCCGGGTAGGACCGTCTGCCCAAAACAAAAAACTCCCGCCCTGTGACCCGGGGCGGGAAGCTTGCCGGGGCGAACGTATTGGATGATGAGTGGTCGATGAGTATGTAAGCTCTGGGACGAGGCGCCTTCGGGATGCCAACTCCCCCTCCCTTCTGACAACGGCAGGTATCTCAAGAAAGACTATCGTCTTTAATAGAGATGTCATGGCGTGCTGGCAGCTTTAGTACGCACTTGTTCGTTGTTTTTTAATTTTTTTTTTCAGCTTTTGTGGGCCCGCAAGCATGTTAGAAGAGCCGTCATTCCAGTCAGCAACGCCACTCTTAACATCCTAAAGGTTCACAGAGGGGCTGCGGTAGCTAGTTTTTAAATAAGGAGCACTTTAGGGGCCTGGGCTGTCGTACGATGTCGTCTGCTGTCATCGTATGCTGTCGTAGCTTGGCGCAACGCAAGCAAAACTACGAATGGTATAGCCATCTGCAGCATGTTGAGCGCTCGTTCGCACCAAGGAGAAGTCTTCTTCCTCTTGTTTTTAGAGCGTCTTAATGATGATAAGTGAGCGCGCGCTCGCGCCAAGGAGGAGTCTCCTTCCTCTTGTTCTTAGAGCTCCTTGATGCTAAGTGAGCGCGCGCTCTCGCCTATTTCCTGTTGTTCTTTGAGCGCCTTGGTGATAATAAGTGAGCGCGTGCTCGCGCCAAGGAGCAGTCTTCTTCCTGTTGTTCTTAGAACGCCTTGATGATGATAAGTGAGCGCTCGCTCGCGCGAAGAAGTCTTCTTCATCTTGTTTTTAGAGCGCCTTGATGATGATCAGTGAACGCGCGCTCTCGCCTACTTCCTGTTGTTCTTTGAACGCCTTCATGATGAAGTGAGCGCGCGCTCGCGCCAAGGATAAGTATTGTTCCTCTTGTTCTTCGAGCGCCGGGATGATAAGTGCGGAGGACTTTAGGGGCGCAGGCTGTTGTATTCTGTCGTATGCTGTCGTCGCTTGGCGTAACGCAGGCAAACCACGTCTAAAAATAGAAAAAAAAGAGGAAGCAAGCCAGAAATATAAACAGAAAGAAAGAAAGGGAAACATAGCAAGAAAAACAGAAAGAGAAAGAAAGAGAAATAAATAGACAAAGAGAGAGGAAGAAATGAATAGAAGCACAGAGAGAAGGAAAATGGAGACAAAAAAGAAAAAAGAGAAAGAGAAAGAAAGACAGGAGGAAAGAAAGAGAAAACCTAAGTAAAACAATGAAAGCTACCAAACTCCGCACTCCCTTCAGGCTTGGCACCCCTAGTGCGAAGCTGCCTTAATTTGTTTGCCTTATGGTCGCGCAATACGGCTCATCTGACATAGGTAATGTTGTGCTCATCGCCATGGGCGCTCCGGGCCCAAAAATGTTCTGGCGCCCGTTCACAGCACCGTTTTACCAGTGCGCCGGAACAATGGGAGTTTGTGAACGAGTGGCGCGGTGCGTCAGTAGCGACTGCGCAGCGTGAACAAATTCTCACATGCGAAGCCAATCACCGAGGGAATCGCGGGCCAAAGTGTAACGGCGTTTGCGGCGTACGGCACTGAACTACGCAAGAAGCACGTGCCTTCGTTGCGGGAGCGGAGTTTTTGAAGGGTTTGACAATTTTTTGGATGTTTTTCTTACGTGCGGAAATCACACATTCTTTTTTTAAAATCGGCATGCACTCGCTCTTGAACCAGGATATTAACGCGATAGCGTTAAAGAGCTCGTTTCGCAGAAATTCCGGCGTCGGCGTCGGTGTTGGTTGTGGGCGTCGGCGGCGGCGTCGTTGGTTGTGAGCGAAAAATCATCATCTTGTCTGTGACCGAAAAATCAAGAAAGATGCAAATAAAATAAATAATAAAAATTTCCGGGTCCGAATGAGGATCGAACCCGGCTGTCTGCGTGGCAAGCAGGCGTTCTACCACGCAGCCACGCTTTTTTTTTCTCTTTCATGGTATTTATTATAATGTGTGTTAGAATGAACATAAACGGCACTAATAGGATGGATGGAAAGAACTTTATTGTTGTCCTGTACAGGGTGTTGCCACCTGCCTGACTAATCCCACGTCGGGACCGGGAGGTCAAGCCTCCTAGCCCTGTCATGGGCGTACTGGACAGCCAGGACTTGGGGGATATGGTCGTGCGACTTTATCATCCCTGTAAACTGTTCCCGGGAAATACCAGGGCCAAGCGACCCACACTCCCAGAGCATATGCTCAAGCGTGCATACTTCTTTCTTGCAAGCCTTGCAAATAGCATCCATATCTTTTATGTCGTATCATTCTTTTGTCTGTGGCGGTGAGTAATAAGATTGTGTCTGTAATTGTCTAAGTGTGACCGCTTGTGCTCTGTTTAGTTTATTGTGAGGGGGTGCAAACTCTCTCCTTCCCAGGTAATAATGTTTGGTGATTTCATTATATGTCGTGGGCGTATCCCTGTGTAGATTCTCTAATCCAGCTGAATCAAAGCCATATGTAAAAGCGGCCCGGTCCGTAAGTTCGCGGGCAACGCTGATGGCCGATTCATTTGGATTGATGGGAATGTCATCGAGTGAGCCAAGGTGCGCTGGGAACCAATATATGTAATGTGTATCATTTGCCTGTTTTCTATTAATTATCCTAGCGGCTTGTGGGGCGATCCTGCCTCTGCTGAAGGCTCTGATGGATGCTTTTGAGTCGCTGTAATATCGGTGTATCGATCGTCCGTCAGGGCCAACGCGATGGCAACGTGTTCAGCGATTTCCGGTTTGCTAGTGTAAACCGTGGCGCAGTTGGTGCACCTTCCCTTGTGGTCCACTAACACCGGTGTAGGTATCCTGGTCGATGGTAGGGTTGATCATGATTCTATCGAGGATAGATCTCCCCGTGCTAGTTGTAGACAGTCTTGCTATTTGTGATCTTTCTTGAGCCTCCGCGATTTCCATAGTCGTGTTGTGTACCCCTAACTTGAGCAATTTTTTGAGTGCTGGTGCGAATCGGGAGACCCAGCGCACTCTTGACGACTTTCTTGATCGCCGCGTCGAGCTTCTTCAATTGGGTTTGCGTTCAGTTATACATGGAAGCCGCATATGAAATATGACATAATACGAAAGAGTTGATCAACCTGATCAGATTGTCCTCTTTCATGCCTTTTTGTCTCCCTGCAAGTCGCCTGATCATCCGGTATGCGTTCTGTCTTGCAGATAATTTTCTTAAGGGCCGTGTGACTCCCGCCTCTTGCATCTATAAAAAAGTCAAGTACCCTTATCGTGTCAACTCTGGGTATATTAACTCCATTTTCTGTGACAATATGTAAGTCACTTTCGGATAGTGGCTTCCAGCCCTTACGTCTACCCCCTTTCTCTTTTCTTAAAGTAACAACTCCGATTTGTGAGGGGAGCACCTGATACCAGTGGGCCTCAGGTATTTCTCCACTGTCTGCACCACTTCTGTAAACGCATCCTGTATCTGTCCTTCACTGCCATCAGCACACCATATAGTAAGGTCATCAGCATAGATGGTGTGGTGAATGTTCCTGATGTTGCCCAGTTTCCTGGACAGGCCGATCATGCACATATTGAAGAGAACGGGAGAGATCACCGAGCCTTGAGGGGTTCCACGATCACCGAGTTGAACCACATCTGAGTTGGTGTCTCCTACCCTTAACCTCGCTGTACGTGCTCCTAAGAAAGATTTGATGTAATTATACATTCTCGATCCAAGTCCAATTTCCTCTATCGTTTGAAGTGTGTATTTGTGGCTGATGTTGTCAAATGCTTTTTCCATGTCTAGTCCGAGAATGGCTTTGGTATCTCTAGAGTATCCGTCCAAAATGTGGTGTTTAATCTGCTTCATAGCATCTCGAGTAGATAGTGCGGATCTGAAGCCTAGCATATTGTGGGTGTATATATTGTTGTCCTCCAAGTACTCCTTAAGCCTGTTGAGCATTGCATGCTCGGCAACCTTTCCTCACATGATGTTAGCGAGATTGGCCGCAAGTTCTCTAGACTTGGAGGTTTACCCGGTTTCAGTATTAGCATGACTTGAGAAATGTTCCATTCATCTGGAACTTCACCCGAATTCCACGCTTCGTTAACAAAGTCTGTCAGTGATTCAATAGAGGGCTCGTCGAGGTTCCTGAGTGACTTGTTCGTGACCCCCATCTGGGCCAGGGGCAGATTTTCTGTTCAACTCACTCAGCACCCTTCTGATTTCAGATGTGGTGAAGGGTCGATCCAGCTCCGGTTGAGGGGCTCCCCCTGTATTCCGATGGTGGAAGTTGTTCGTGCTCCCTAGCCACTGGGAGGTATTTGTCTATGAGGCGTTTAGTGACTGTTTCAATGTCTTGATTTTTAAGGACTATGTGTATGGCCCGAGCGAGGCAGTGTCTCTGGTTGGCCTTGATGCCTTGCTCATCCAGAAGGTGCTTAATGAGTTTCCACGCCTTGCCGTTCCTAATCTGCCCGTCAATTGTTTCGCAGAATTCATCCCACTGCTGCTTACATAGGGTGTTGCAGTGCTGTTCGATTTGTTTATTCAGTTCTGCTATTTTCTTCCTTAATTTACTCGGTTCCTAATAGTTTGAAACAATTACAATCACACAGCGACAATAAGCGCTCTGGCGTTTTTAAGGAAACACTCGACGACTAGCGAAGTGCATTAGAGCAGCGAGAGTTCATCAAATCATGTCATACGCAAAAGATGGTGAGGCCAAGCACCTCACCAAGATGGGGTACCAGTCCGGTTCCAAATCTATTTCCTCATAAATGTCCTTTAGGTGAACAACCATTCTAATAAAAGGCGTTCTCGAAGAAATGTTGGGTTCTGCGTTGCGGACTTGCATACGTGTCTTCCATAGGCTGTGCATACCCATGAGGAAAAACATATCAAAGGGCACTTCATCCAGTGATGTTGGCAAAAGATAACGTATAGTGTAAGAATTGGTTACAAAACTTTTCCTTAGAGCCCATTGAAAGACATCCCAGAACAGGATAGCATCTTTGCAGCTAACAAAGCAGTGTTCTATTGTCTCCGGCACATCACATAGGCGGCAGTTAACAGAAGAAACAAAAATACCTTTACTTCCTAACCATGTTTTTACGGACAGCGTTTCAGTATGTAGTTTAGAGAAGAATGTTTTTGAATTTGGAGGGACATACATTTTGCGCACTCGTTTCAGCACATCATGACCTGGAAGATCGGAGTACAGTGTACGGTACAACCGAGGCGGAAAGAGCATAGATAGTAAATTCTTTTTATAGTACTTTGCGCGATACTGTTTACAAGTATGCTATAGAAAAGCGAGCTTTAAGGAACCGAATTGCGGAATAAACTTCCTGCATGAATCCCCACAAACACGGGCGCTCGGAAAAGTTTGAAGAAATAACTAAGTCAAGTAAGCAATCAACAAATGTAACCTGCAAGAATGAACGAATTATGGGATGGGAATTGTCACGGAAAAAGAAAAAGCGGGAAACTGTTTGCCATAGATAAAGATGTACTAATCCCAACCCACCGTCACTAACTGGCCTGAATATGTTGTCACGACGCAGGGGCTCAAAAGTAGAAGACCATATGAAGGTTGCAAAAATCCGGTGAAATCGTTGTATATAAAATCTTGCACAGTGGATAAGTTGCAATACGTAGTAGAGCTTTGTTGCTAGAAAAGTATTACAAGCTTCAGCTCTTCCAAATATAATAATATCTGGGGTTTAACGTCCCAAAACCACGATATGATTATGAGAGACGCCGTAGTGGAGGGCTCCGGAAATTTCGACCATCTGGTGTTCTTTAACGTGCACTGACATCGCACAGTACACGGGCCTCTCTTCCAAATATTGATAGGTGGTGGGGAACAAATGCATGGGCTTGTCGTTCAAGCTTAGGGACGCTCTCCTTCCAGTAATGCGCACTGAATCTATACGCATCTAACGGTACACCGAGGTACGTTGGTGGAGTTCTTGTCCAATTAATTCCTGCGAACTGACTAGGCGTACTACCCCACGAGCCAAACCATAATCCTAAACTCTTCGAGGAGTTTAAACGAGCTCCTGATACTATGCCAAATTTGTCTAATGCAGATACCACATTTTCTACACTTGGTTTATCTGTGCAAAAGAATGCTACATCATCTGCATAAGCTAACACTTTAACTTCAATGCCTAATATATCGAAGCCACGAATACAACTAGATCGTAATATACTTAAGCACAGCGGCTCTAGATAAAGGGCAAACAGAAGTGGTGACATGGGGCAGCCTTGCTTTACAGAGGAGTGAATAGATTTAGAAGCACAGATATTTGGGCGAGTTTGTACTGATCCATGACGGTATTTTGGAGCGCGAAAATAGACACGATACACGAGCAAGACTGAACAGGACGAGCGCTCAGTCAGTCTGTTCAGTCTTTCTCGTGTATCGTGTCTATTTTCGCGCTCCAAAATACCGTCATGGAGCGAATAGAAACAGGTTTCGACAGCTGACCGTTAACAATAAGACGAGTCGAAGATCGATTATAGCAAAGTTTAACGCCTTTAAGCACAACAATGCCAACATTGGCATGTTCAAGAAGAGAAAAAAAGAAACGAATGACTAACCCGATCAAAGGCTTTCGCAAGGTCTACCTGCAACATTGCAAGCTGTTTTTGATGTCCATAACAGTACTGAAGAACTGTACGAGCAACGTGTATATTGTTTTGTATAGATCGGCCCATAATTCCACATGTCTGGTGAGACCCAATGAGAATGGACATCGCAAATTGCAACCTATTTGTTAATACCTTTGCAAAAATTTTGTAGTCAACGTTTGACAGTGATATTGGCCTGTAGCCCTCAACAGAGCGAAGTTTTTTTCTTGTCAGAACTTTTCGGTATCAAAACTGTGTGGCTTTTGCAAAAGGATCGCGGGAGTGTCTCCATGTCATAACTTATTTTAAAAATATCCAGCAATATGGGAGAGAGAGCTTTTTTGAAAGTTTTGTAAAATTCAGCAGAAACGGCGTCAGGGCCAGGTGTCTTCGATGAAGGTAAGCTGCCAATTGCTTGCTCAATTTCCTGTATTGTAATAGGACTACTAATGGCGGCACAATCGTCGTCTTCCAACGGGCTCAAAAGAGAAACAAAACTAGCTTGTGAGGTCGACATCAGGGTTAGAGAGAGCACTAAATAAACTTTCATAGTGCTTTTCGAACTTCGACGTTATGTCTCTTACATCTGTTACAAGAGCACCGTTAGAGTATAGGTTTGGAATTACTTTAGAATTTGCATGGCGTTTTTCATCGAGTAAAGCTTGACGCGTTGGCTGTTCTGAGTTTAAGGTCCACTTGTTTCGAGATCTAATACGTGCCCCTCTGTAGCGAGCAGCATCATATTTTTGTAGTTGACATTTAATATTTTCAATTTCATTAATGTACGATCCCGGTATCTCGCATTCCATCTCATAAAGGTTGTACAGGCTTTTAAAGAGTGTCTTTTCTTCGTTCTTCCTATAATAAGACTTAGTAGACCCAATCTCTATAGCTATAACCCGAACAAGAAGTTCGGGTTATAGCTAAATTGCAGTGCACATGTCGCGACGTTAATTGAGTACTTACACATCCATGTCATGCAATTATTTTACAAAGCGCCATTCACCGTGAACATGCGGAGCCTTCTCTTTCGAAGAGGATAAGATTTTTTTATGGCTGCCATCTACGACGAGGAAATTGCCACAAGCTGTGACTTTAGAAAATAGCAATTCGCAGAAGCTTCAGTCGAAGGAATGCAGACACACGCAGCGCTGCTATGCAGAAACATACCGCCGGCGGGACTTTCTTGCCAACCAGCACGTGCTCCGAGGGAGATGATTGGTGGCGGGCTGCTCGCAGTGACGTCATGCTGTTTGCAAACAGGGAGAGGTCTAGTGCATTCTCTCTTCTCTCGTCCCGACGAAAGCGCTGAAAGCTAAGCAGGGAAAGATGGCACGGGGAAAGAAAATACGTCACCCGCGCCTCGTGACCTTGAGCACTTTTAAAGACGATAATCTTTCTTGGGATACCTAAACGGAGAAATTTTGGTCCGTCTGTTTATCTGTTTGTCGGCACGTCACACGATTCAGCTAGCTGGCCAAAGTTTAACCCGACCTCCAATCTTGACCGATAAGCATGTGTTCATACGGGTGAGTGCGGGCAATTAAAAATCAAATATTACGCATATCTGAGGCACAACATCAATACCTTAGTACTATTCACAGTGTTCCTTTAAAACAAAATCTATAGATACGTAATTATAAAGATCCTAGTGTTTATTACGCGGCGCTGAAAATGCGCCGCTGTGTATAAAATAAGTCTCCGCCCAGTGCTTTAACTTCGACGCTGTGGTGCTGCCACCTGGCAGCAGCATAGTTCAACACAAGCCGATGTTCCTCGATAACGCTGCAGGTGGCGTCCCCTTCTGTTTTATCAATGCCAGCCGGATGCGGCTGATTCAACGGTAGAAGAGGGCTGTCGCAGGCAAGGCAAAACATACATGTCCACTTGATGAAATACGACCAACTCCACAAGACATGATCAGAGAACGCAGAGAAAAGACCTACGACCAAATTTCAGCGGAGAAACGCCGGCGTCCGTCTAAGCGTGCCCGGGAAACGTCCGAAAAACGAGCCCAGCGGCTAGCCCAGCTATTAAATTGTGGTACTCATGCAGTACGGTCGGCACAAGACTATCGTCTTTCGACGACATTTGCAGCGAAGCACGCAGATACGCGGCCAATTTTTTCTCTTTTTTTTTCAAATACGCCGCTTTTCCGTGCGATCGCGCACGCGTGGACAGGTCGCGGCCTCCGGCGGCGGCCCCACCAACGACCGAGCGCGCCATGCATGGCGCCATGCTCAAATCAGCCAATGGCTGATACAGTGGCTCTGACGAGTGATTTTTGAGCTTGTAGCGTCCATGAAGAAACTTGTAGCGCACAAAAACACGGAAGAATCAAGAGACAACGGGACGGCTTCACGGAAAAATGGTTTGCATTCTTGAACAAAACACAGTGGTGTGGCTCCGCACGTGTCCATGTGTAACACTTCATTCTGTGGCGGCAGCCAAGTCAAGCCAAGCCGCCAGGCAGCGCCACCCTCCGCTGCTCTCCGGAACCTCCAGAGAACCTGAATAAACAGTTGATGTTTGGGATCCACGCCGCGCGGTCGTGTCTTCTTCTCCCGCGCGTACACGCGTCCCAACAGTGGTGACCCGGACGAGGCTTACCGCCTTTTTCAAGCGATCGACGCCATGGAGACTCCCCCTGACGCACCGGCCATCTCCGCCGTCGACATCAGTCTCCCGCCGTTTTGGACAGCGGACCCGCAGCTGTGGTTCCTGCAGGTGGAGTCCCAATTCACCGCTCGTCGTATTGCCGCTGAGCTAACAAAGTACCACCACGTGGTCGCCAGCCTCCCACCGGCAATAGCGAGCGAGATACGCGATCTGCTGGTCGCTCCACCTGCAGAGAACGCGTACACAGCGCTCAGACAGCTGCTCATCAGCCGTCTCACGCCGTCAGAGCCTCAGCGACTGCAGCAGCTACTGCACGACACCGAGCTCGGGGACCGGACGCCCAGCCAATTGTTGCGCCACATGAGGCAGCTGTTGCACACGGCCGGCGCAGCCACCACCGATGCCGACAGCAGACTGCTTCGCGAGCTGTTCCTACAGCGACTTCCGGTCAACGTGCGCATGGTCCTCGCCTCGGCTGCCGACAAACCCCTGTCTCAACTCGCCGAGCTCGCGGACTCGGTGCTGGCGGTCGCTCCGCCGTCCGTCGCGGCGCTACAGCCAGACATCGCCGGCGGCGCGCCCACGACCACGCTACATGACATCCGGGAGCAGATATCCCGCCTCGCCGATACCGTCGCAGCGATGCAGACCCGCAGCACTCCCGAGGAGCGCCAGCGCCCAGCAGTGCAACAGAGAATCTGCTGGTATCACAGGAAGCATGGCAATGCTGCTCGCAAATGCATTCCTCCGTGCGACTATGCGGGAAACGGGAGCGGCCGGCACTGAGGACGACCAGTGTCGCAGAGGCCCCCGAACGTCGTCCATCAGTGTTTTTCCTCACCGACCGCGACAGTGGCCTTCGATTCCTCGTGGACACCGGCGCTGAGGTGAGCGTGCTGCCCGTTGGGTCCACCGATCGCCGTGTCCCCAGTGCGTCCCCGCTTCAGGCGGTCAACAACACAACCATCGCCACCTACGGACATCGCTCGCTGCCACTCGATTTAGGCTTGAACAGAACGTTCCGGTGGATTTTCATCGTGGCAGCAGTGAAGTTCGCCATCTTGGGTGCGGACTTTCTTCGGCATTTCGGCCTTCTCGTCGACGTGCGCAACCGCCGCCTTCACGATCCCGTGTCGCAGGCAACTGTGCAAGGCAATCCCTCGCACCACCCTCCGCTGAGCCCCACTCTGCTCGGGCCGTCCGGTGCAGAACGTTTTACTCGCATTCTGCAGGACTTTCCCGAGTTGACGAGGCAGCCGCCAGCCAGCGCCGCGGTGAAGCACGAGGTACGCCATTACATCGCCACCAGCGGCCCACCCGTGCACGCGCGGCCTCGCCGTTTGCCTCCAGAGAAGTTGAAGGTCGCACGACAGGAATTTGAACACATGATGGAGCTAGGGATCATCAGACCCTCGTCGAGCGCCTGGGCATCTCCACTTCATATGGTGCCAAAGTCAACGCCGGGAGACTGGCGACCATGCGGGGACTATAGGGCGCTGAACCAGGTAACGACTCCAGACAGATACCCGGTACCGCACATACACGATGTCACGACGAGGCTTCACGGTGCCACTATCTTCTCGAAGATCGACCTGGTGCGGGCATACCATCAGATTCCCGTTGCCCCGGAGGACGTCCCGAAGACCGCCATCGCAACGCCTTTCGGACTTTTCGAATTCCTCCGAATGCCATTCGGACTCCGAAACGCGGGTCAGACATTCCAGCGGTTCATGGACGGTGCTATACGCGGCCTCAGCTTCTGCCACGCCTATCTTGACGACTTGCTAGTCGCCAGCAGCACTCCGGAAGAGCACGTGAATCATCTGCGCATCGTCTTCCAGCGCTTAGTGGAACATGGCGTGGTCGTGAACATGGCCAAATGCGAGCTTGGTGTGCGACAACTCTCGTTTCTTGGACACGTCATCTCCGCCTCAGGAGTTCTTCCTCAACCCAACAAGGTTGAAGCCGTGCAAGGATTTCCGCAGCCGACCGCCAAGCGCCAGCTTCGGGAATTTCTGGGTTTGGTAAACTTCTACCGCCGTTTCATTCCCCGCTGCGCCCATATCCTTCAACCTCTTCACGACCTGCTGGCCACTTCACGAAATGGCTCGGACACCCTCTCCTGGTCTCAAGAAGCAAAAGAAGCCTTCTGCGAGGTCAAGGACGCTTTGGCAAACGCCGCACTGCTTGAATACCCCAGGTCCGGTGTCCCGCAGAGCGTAATGGTAGATGCCTCCGATACAGCCGTTGGGGCTGTATTACAGCAGCTCGTTGGGGGGAATCTGGCGCCCGATTTCCTTCTTTTCGAGGAAGCTAACACCTACCGAGCGCCGCTACAGCACCTTCGGGAGAGAACTGCTGGCCGTGTACGCTGCCATACGACATTTTCGCCATTTCCTGGAAGGTGTAGAGTTTTTCGTCCTCACCGACCACAAGCCGCTTACTTATGCATTGCGCTCGCTAAGCTCCGACGGTGGAACGCACACAGCACGTGAACGACGCCAAATGTCCTATATATCAGAGTTCACGACTGATATCCGCCACGTCAAAGGCGGCGACAACGAGGTAGCGGACGCCCTCTCACGGAATCCTGTGAACGCCATCATGCCCACACTACAGGTTGATCTTCCCGCTTTGGCAGCCGCTCAACGTGAAGATGACGAACTGAAACACCTGTTGACCGCGACCACTGCCCTGAATCTTGAGTGGATCCCGGTTCCCGGATCCGAGGACAAGGTTTGCTGTGACACAAGCGTCAGTAGAACTCGCCCGTTCGTGCCCGCGAGCCTCCGTCGCCATGTGTTCGAGTCCTTGCACAGACTGTCTCATCCGGGGATTAGAGCCACCCAAAGACTGGTGACGGCAAGATTTGTCTGGCCGGGCGTAAATCGGGACGTCCGACGCTGGGCACGCGAATGTGTAGCTTGCCAGCGCTCTAAGATACAACGTCATACCTCGACAGCACTGGGAACACTCCCCACTCCGGATTCTCGCTTTGATCATGTCCACCTGGACATCGTCGGCCCACTGCCACCCTGCCACGGAAAGGCCTACCTGCTGACCTGTGTCGACAGGTTCACCCGCTGGGCGGAGGCCATCCCTATCGCGGACATCACTGCCGAGACGGTTGCGAGTGCTTTCCTGTACCACTGGGTAGCCCGTTTCGGTGTGCCCTCCACGATAACAACAGACCGCGGCCGACAATTCGAATCAGCCCTTTTCACTGCCATCAGTCAGCTCATGGGCACCTCACGCATACGCACGACAGCGTACCACCCCATGAGCAACGGCATGGTGGAGCGCTTTCACCGCCAGCTGAAGGCTGCGCTCACGGCAACCGAGGAACACAACTGGGTGGAGGCCCTCCCACTCGTTCTTTTGGGTATAAGGTCCACCTTGAAAGAGGACATTGGCTGCAGCGCCGCTGAGCTGGTCTACGGCACGACACTCAGGCTGCCGGGAGAGCTCTTTGCGCGCGGCTCAGAGGAGGCATCCATAGCTTGCAGCGACTATGCACTTCGCCTACGCAACGTCATGAGCAAACTGCGCGCGGTACCTCCACGGCCCCCAGGGTCGCGTGTGGTGCACGTCGACCCACAGCTCACATCGTGCCCATATGTGTTTGTACGACACGACGCGGTTCGGCGACCTCTTCAGCCACCCTATGATGGGCCGTTTCAAGTCCTCCGCCGTGGCAACAAGCAATTCACAATCAAGAGAAACGGCCGTGAGGAGGTCGTGTCGTTGGACCGCATCAAGCCAGCACACATGGACCGTGACGACGCCGTGTTGCCTCCACTAAGGGAATCATCGCCAGGACCCCCAGCTTCAATGCCAGCCCAAGTCCACGAGGTGCCCTCCCGGCTGACGCACAGTGGGCGGCTATCAAGAGCACCCACTCGCCTGGACCTTTAACTCCGTTCGGCAACTCACTAGGGGGGAGTGCTGTGGCGGCAGCCAAGTCAAGCCAAGCCGCCAGGCAGCGCCACCCTCCGCTGCTCTCCGGAACCTCCAGAGAACCTGAATAAACAGTTGATGTTTGGGATCCACGCCGCGCGGTCGTGTCTTCTTCTCCCGCGCGTACACGCGTCCCAACAATTCATTATTATCAAAGCGATCCCGCCCCCTAGTTATCGTTCTTTTGATTTGCTCAGTCGGCCCACCCGGGTCTCTTTGCGCCTGCGCGCACAAGAAACGTATATGTTTCAGATCACTTCAATAAACATTCTCTTGGAAATCAGCGCATCGTCCCGTCGTCTGTCATAGACGTCTGTCATAGACGGAAAAACTTTCCGTCTGTCATAGACGGAAAGCTTTGTAGCAAGCTGCGAAGGTCACAACGTCGCTGTCTCTTCAACTACTGCGCACTGCAAGTACACGGCGTGCATCACCGCATGCTACATGCTGCGCAAAAGCGGACATTGAAGTTGTTATGAGTTCTTGAATTTTTTTACCGTCTTCATATGCACACATCATCCTTTTCTCGGACTTCTTTTCACGCCATCGTGCCATCACAGACAGTGCCCAAGCTGAAGTGGCGCTTTTCCCATTCTCCGGATCCGTGCTGCCACGCCCTTGCGCATGTAAAGCCGGAAAGCTCACAGTTGCATTCGACCCGGATGTACCGCCAGAAATATCTATCCTTGTGCCCGTATCTCGCTCCGCCACGCCAGACGCCACTGTAGGTTTTACGCTATCACCTATTTTTCTGGGTTGCAACGGTTTGCCTCTCCCGCTTGCCGTTTTCACCACTGCATCCCCATTGTTAGCTATGCTTGTCTGCTATCCGGTTAAGCACCCTGTGACCTTACTGCTCAGAGAATCACTAGGTTGTCTTCAGCCCATTGATCCTATTAACATTCTTGAGGCTTCCGATGATACGTCCTGTTATGCCGCTCGACGCCCTTACTGCTTCCGGCCTTGCACATTACATGACCATCAATTCAACCGTCATCGTCACATGTTACTGAGGTCGCCTTGGAGGCCTACATGTCGATCCCATACCGCCAGAAAGTACTCCCGCTTCAGAATTTTCCGGTCGTCCTCTGCTTGTGACCAACCATCCTTGGGACGTACGACGAGCGCCACTCAAAGGATCCACATTGGTTCCCATCCTGCATTACGCCATCGCCCATGCCCCGTGTCGGCAGCCGAACGAAGGGTAAGTAACGAGCAAGTTGACCGTTTGCTACGGCGTGGAGTCATTAGCCCATTTCGCAGGCCACAGACGTCTCGTGTAGTATTAGTAGGCAAGGAGCACATGACAATACTTTTAACTGGTGCATTATCGGCGGCTCAATAAGATCACTCGGAAGAATGACGATCGCTGCCTCGTATCGATGGTTCCTTCGACTGCTCGGAAGGCGAGAAGAACTTCACATCACTGGATGCTGGCTCATGCTATAGGCAAGTACGCTAAAGACGACTGCGAGAAGACAGCTTGTGTTACACCTGACGGCTTGTACGAATACACCGTCATGCGCTTCGGCCTCTGCAGCGCGCTTGCTACCTTCGAGCGTATGACAGATACCACCCTTCGCAACTACGCGCGGAAAACATGCTCCTGGTATGTCATGGCCTCCGAGATTGCGCGCCGGCGGGTTTCTCTCCAGCCGTCTCAATCGCGTAGGCGCCGCCTACGTCAGGTAGCGACCGATTTTGGCCCTTGGCCGCGGCATCCCCCGCCCGCACTGCTTGCCGCCGCTTCCGTTTTGCTTCTGCTTCGCGAACTGTGACCGCAGGGTCCGCTTGACGGCGCGCCCGCTTCGCTTCTGCTTCGCTAAGGTTGAAAGCTGGGCTAGTTGGTGACTGATCATTGTACCTATATGGTGAAGTAGACTGTCTAAATTGCGCTACTTCACCATATAGGTACAATGATCTGCTTCGCTAGCCCGCAGCTCCTGGTTTGCTTGACGGCGAGCCCTCTTCGCTTCTGCTTCGCTGGCCCGCAGCTCCGGGTTTGCTTGACGGCGATCTCTCTTCACTTCAGCCTCCCGGGCTGTCACCGCAGGGTCTTGGCGGCGAGCCCGAGCTGCTGCTGCGTTGCGAGCCCGCCGCGCTGCTGCCTTGGCTTCTGCGGTGTTTATAAGGCCGAGCGGTAACGAAGAGTGTTCACTGCGTGAGCTCCCGGCGAAGAGAAAGGAAGCGCACGTGCCGAGAGTGGTGTGCGTCGCTTTTAACGGCGCCGCCATCTAGTGAGCATTCTCGAAATCACCGGCAAGCCGGCGCCTTGAGCGGCGGCGAGCCATCTAGTGAGCATTGGTGGCATCACCGGAGAAGTGTACACGCCGCCGCCGCCGGACAAGGCGCGAGGATAAGAAGCTTGCCCAGCAAGCTCCTAAAAAATATAATGCGCCTAGCTCAACACACGCACCCGGCTGACGCGAGAAGGCGCGCTGACTGAGGATTGCGATTCCGGCGGCTGCGGAGACCGCGCGACAGAAAGCAGAGCAAACGCACGGCATACCAGCGTGCACATTGGTTCGTCCGATCATCGTTATTTTTTAAATGTGAATGCATTTCTTAGACGGGCTATATCAGGCGCATCCGGCATTGTCCGCGGAGGAGGAGGAGGAGGATAGGTTGAGGAGGTGTCCGCGCGCCGGCAGGTGTTATCTCTCCGCTCTCACTCCCTCTCCCATAGCAACAGCTGCGGGCGCGCGCGCTTATCCTCGCCCCTAGCAACCGGAGCATGTGGTGCGAGAGAGTGTAGGAGAGGGTAGGTACAGTGCTTCGCCGCTCCTTCTCTCGCCGTTCGCTCTCTCTCCTCCCTGCGCCCCACTCTCCCGTCCGCTAGCGCCTCACTCTCGACCGTTCGCTGGCTGGGCGCCTCTCAAGGCGATGGCAGAAGTCGGTGGAGGCGAAATCTCTCGGCGCAAGAAATGCATTCGCATTTCCTCACGATTCCCTTCAAGGAGGTGCGGGCATTTTCTTCTTTTTTGGATGTTCGTTCGTTCCATGTTCGTTTTTGCAACGCGCGACGTATCTGCCAAAAACTGTAAAACTGACAATGCAAATGGGCGACCATAAATGAGTAAAACGCGACTGTAACCTGTCCGCAGCCATCGCAGCACCGGCGACGTGCAGTCCAGACCACGGTGGTGTAGACCAGTGGCGTAAATCCATAAAGACCACAAAAGGGGACACACATCTTGCAATGGTGGCCATTTTGTTATATATATATATATATATATATATATATATATATATATATATATATATGTGCTGTATTTTTAATAATATGAAATTAAAATTATGCATTCACATATAATAGTAATAATAATAATAATAATATTATTATTATAAAACAAGCATCAGCATCGGCGCCTGGTAAGAAAAAATAGCACTGAGTATACAATAGTAAGCGACCACGCAAGGCGAAGTTTCTTATAGCAACTCGTAGGCAGGCGCTAGCATTTTTGCAGCTGCATCATTCAGGTGAAATTATGCAATAAAAATTGTACCACTTTCTGGGCTAGCGCATAAAGGTATGCCGCATCGTGTGTACCGGCTTGAAGTACTTAATTCCAATCGTGTGTACCGGCTAGAAGTACAGTCGCGCGCGATATGAAGGTTATCGCGCGAGCGTCTACCTGCCTAACGTCCCTGGGGCGTAGCGGCCCGTTTCGGAACACTGAAAATCAAGATATCGCCGCCTTCTCTCCCTCGTTGGCTGTTCCATGCTACCACAATCACCCCTTAGAGGAAGTCTACACCCTTTCTCTCTATTTTGAGCTTTCCATTCGTCGCGATCAAGCGTATTCTTCGTGGTCTCTTATCACCGCAGGCGAGTACAAAATTGCTGGGAAAGATGTGTTGCAGCTGGTGCTTGGCACTGCTTCGTTTAAACAGCTTCCTCAGACGGGAGTGATCGCAGCATAAGGAACAGCAAAAAGAGTCAGCGAAGCTTGCCTGACACCACCCTCTTTTCGAAAGGGTATTATGGGACTTCTTGATCAACGCTCGCGCGATAATCTTCAAACCGCGCTCGACTGTACTCAGTATCTGTTCAATGAAAGTGCTTCAGATTTCAGAGTTGGTTTAACGGAGGAGAGAGCATTGTCCTTGACTGTCAATAAATTCAAATATGACATTTGGAAGATAAATCTCCAGGGGGGACACTTGTACGGGGTGTCCCCCCCCCCCAGCCTGAACACGGGGTGGTCAGGACCCCCCTGACCCCCCCACCCTCCCCCCCCATGATTTACGCCACTGGTCTAGACTGTCTCTTGCTTCCACGGTACGAAATAAGGCAGTTGGAAAGGAAATCTAGGGAAGCCTTGCCGGCGAGTGCGAAGCATTGTGCGCTGTGCGAGCGCAGCTGTCGTGCCAGACCCGGTGGCCTCGCCGATATCGCGAGGAGAGAGCATGCCGATCGAGTGCTGCAGAGTTTGGTCGGCTCAGTTAGCGTTCCTCTCCAGCGTGCGCTAGACCTTGTTTCTATATAACGCGCTCATGCTGCGGCGTTGCGCGGTTACCTTGCGTAGATGCGTCGCTGGCGTTCTGCGAAAACGAGAGGAAATTTTAATGTCGCCGCTGTGCGCTCACCGTGCTACATGCAAACCTGTTTTTGCGCTGTTTGTGTCACGATTATTGCTTCTGTGGCATCTGTGAATGCACCGTGGAGCTCCGAAAAGTTCAGTTTCTATACCGCTGCAGCTTCCCGAACGTTGATGTGACCGGGACTGCCAGAATTTCTTTTGAATTTTAGTTAGGTTAGGCACAATTTAGTTGGCGGTTTCTTTTTTAACTGTATGACCTCGATCGTTGAACGGAGTTTATTGGATAGCATAATCATAGCGCGTGCGAAGCGATCCTGACAGGTAGTCTCACAGCGTTCGGTTCCTCCGCGTTCTTGCGCTCTAGGATACGGGCGAAGTATTACTTACATACTCGACGGTGCCAGGTTATTTTACTCGGAACCGCCGAGCGCACACAAGATCAGCCTTTGAAGGTGTGCCGGTCACATGCGTATTTGTATGCGCCGCTTTCCAGCACCTGGTGCTCTTTCGATCGTGGGATCGTTGGTGATCAGCCGTTTTCGATATAGCGATCTGTTGTTTTATCGAGGTGACTTCTCATGTCACGTTTCCACCGAGAACACGGAGGCGACAAGAAAAACACCTTTATTTAGGCCCAGCTACGACTGATCCGTCTTCAGCGGCAGTTCGAGCTCGAGCCCCGAGCGTCATCGCGCCCAGCCCAATAATCGTTCTCTCTTTCGTTCTCGTTCGCCAGCTACCCCATACTATACAGACCGCAAACTTCGAAGTATAGTGCGTTTACAGCGCATGCGGGTCTCTGGGAGAGGCATCGCCCTTCTAAGTGATCTAATATAGAAGACGCATATCTACAGCAAAAAAAAAAAAAAGAAAAGAGAGCGGATTTCAGTATAAATAGGCCCTAGCATGAAATTTGCCTCTCGTACACCTTGACCTGACAATTCCAAATGAGTGGAAAGTTATATAAAAGCTCAAAAGTATTTTTTGCTCGCCTCATGCAAGCCGCGCTAACAGCGAGGCAGCCTTTCCGACCCTCAGCGGCGAGCGCCGTGGCACGGAGGAGGAACGGTCCATGCCCACCTCTGAAATTACACTCTCTCCTTGCGATTGGGACGGCCGGAGAGAAACCCGCCGGCACCCTGTCTCGGAGGCCATGGCTATGTTCTCCATATTCTCTGCGGTGTCACGTTCAGCGCATGTTTTGCGCACTGTCACGAATCCAGTACGACAGAATATCCGCCGCACACAAAATAAAACATTACGATACAAAAATGTCTTAGGTTCATGTGTGCGCAACAGCTTCCTCTGGTGTTTTCTAGCACAGTGCTAAACACGCGATAGGTTGTCTGGACTACCGGGCCCTTTTCGTACGAGAAACTTGAAATATGCTGAGCATGTAATAATAGCATCTGGTGTTCTACGTCCCAAAACCACGACATGATTATGAGAGACGCCGTAGTGGAGGGCTGCGGAAGTTTTGACCGTCTGGTGGTCTTTAACGTGCACTGACATCGCACAGTACACGGGCCTCTACCATTTCGCCTCCATCGAATTATGACCGCCGCGGCCGCGATCGAATCGGCCACCTTCAGGTCAGCAGCCGAGCACCGTAGCCACTGTTCCACCGAGGCACCCCTGCTAAACATGTTCAAAGTAATTTTAAGAACTCATTCAAGTCAGAGTCCGACGGGCTTAGATGCTCGACTGTAGATCATATGATGTGGGGTGGCGACTTACGCGTAGCGGACATCTGCACGTGTATTGGCTACATTATTGCACAATTAGTTGTGCAATTCTCTAGTCACCTCTCATCATATTTGTATTCCCCCCCTTTTCTCCCCACCTCAGTGAGAGTTTGCAGGCTGGAGACATGCTTTCCAGGCCAAACTCTTCTTTCTTTCGTTAAGTATTAGCTTCCTGTTCTGTTTCATATCGCAAGGTGTAACCCCGGACTAATTGGTTTTTAGCGACATTAAGCATTGCGTGAGCGCGGACAGAGGGCAAATAGGAAAGCGTTTACGATGAAATTCATGATAGATTATTCGTGGCTGTGTTCGAAGCGGTCACTGCAATCTAAGTCTTTCTATTGCTTGGCCGAAATTATGGCATATTATACAGCTCAGTATTTGTTAAAGCTATGAATGCTTCACTCTACACTACCGCTGTATCATATAGAAAGGTGAAAAGAAGCACATTTATTTCATTAGAAGCATTAAGGCTTAGGGGAAGTCGTTGATGGAATGGAGGTTTCTTGAAATCAAAGCCTGCTAATGACGCCCAGACTTATAATGACGGTAGGATGCGTTATATTACTCATACCTCAACGTTCCCGAGTGATGCGAAAAAGATTGCCTCGCGAGTGCTAAATGTGCTTACCAGGAGCATCGGGGCGTACTTTTATAATGATGCATTTGTCGTCCGCGTGCAGGACAGTATACTCATTCTCAACATCAGGAGGAGGAGTGCCTGCAAAAGTTGTATAGGTAGTTGAATAACCAATATATCACAAACAAAAACTGATAGAAGAGCTAACAAATCTGTCGCTTCATGCCGATGCTCACTGCAGGCGCTACTACGCCTCGCGGAGATGTACGAACTAGCTGCAACTTTAGCCCGAAATGTCCAAACCCACCAAACTGCGAGTTAGAGCTTTGTACTACTGCGAAAAATCACCGGGACCAGCTGCCACAAAAACTTCCCGATGCTTTGCAAACGGTGAGGCTACGCAACAAGTGTGCTATCACGTTGTCTATCGCTTAACCCAGCAAAGTGATTGATTTATTAGCTTCTGGTATTCCAATGTTTTCACGCTAACTCTTTACGCTTTCAGTGACGCTTTTTGGTAAGCTATCTTCTTTTATCTAGTCATCGTCCTTCTTTCTTTCTTTTTTTTATAGGCTGCGAAAGTATATATTCCACCGTTGCAACGAATGAACCTCGCTTTCAAGTAGCACCGTTTTTTTTTTTTGTGTCCGCCTTTATTGGTCGTGTCTTTTCTGCGGCTCTACATCCCTGTATGAAAATTTTACATCACGAGCGCAAAACATTGTGCCTGCTTTATATGTATTATATGCATGTCGTGCGTATTACATCATCACAAGCCATTTAACCACTTTTGTCTTTACAAAACCACTCACATGACACATCAATTTGATAAAATGAACTCTTGTGCATTCGAAATAATGGTGAGTAGGATTGAGCTCTTACGGAGACGATTAGTCCTGATGACGTACTCCTTTTTCCTTCCGTTCGTGTTAACCACTAAATCAAGATACAGTTCTCCTTTCCTGAAATAGAAAATACATCTGAAATGGAAGTTCTAGTGTTTTCTACTGATACGCGAGTGTCGCGTTGCTCAATAAAAAAAGTCACATTTTCGACGCAAGGGCGAAGCAATGAATGCGATAGCAAGAAATTGGAATGTCACATTAAGAATGACAATGACGGTAGTTGTAGCGCGCCGCTAAAGCACAAAAACGGACGCTCGACAAGAACGAGCAGGTATACACAAGACAAGCGTGAACGAGCAACTGTCACAGTTGTTGTGTCTTTGTGTTTGAGCAACGCGCTGCAAGTGTCGACAATGCAGAACCCGAGGCTCTTATACTCCATCTCAGAAGTACCTTGCAGCACTGTGGAAGCTGCAGGGCTTGTTGGCCAATAGGAAATGCGACAGCCCCTGAAGACGTGTTCATCCGCGTCGCGTCGTCTGCTCGTCATGTCTCTGGCGTCGGCTCGAGTACCTTGTCGATAGCTGCTCCCCGCAGTTAATATAACAATCAAAAACCGCTTCGGGAACGCCACCTCGCCGTTTCTTTGACCATTTCGAAACCCACTTGTACACGGCGCGTTTGTAAAGAATGCGGTTCTTTTATTGCGATAGCATTTATATGGACACTCTCGGCTGATTTCTGCCGTCGCCGTCATGCCACGGATATGTATATGTATGTATATTGTAAGGATGACAGCGCCACTGGGGCGCGGGCGCGAGCTAAGCTACTGCGAGGAAGAAGAGAACGCGGTCAGAATAAGAACAGCAGGCCCACGAACTGGCGTTGTCTCTTATTTCTCTTACGATATATATAAAAAGGCATAAAGAAAAATAAATCAGAAGAAAATAATTCCTAGACACCCACCCGAGGATTGGAACCAGCGACCCCTCACTCCAAAGCGTGCTGCGTTAGACCACTTAGCCACACGCCATGCATGCGCCGGCATATTAACGGCAAGCTATTTATACACACCATTTACCGCTGGAGGTATGCAGATCTCGCAAGAACTTGAGCGTGTTTTCTATCACGCAACGCTCTTATATTTTCTTTAATTATGAAAACTTTTCTTGGGACGCGCATGAAAAAGGGGCTCTATTCTGTACCCACTTGTGATGTGGAACGAAAAAAAAACCACCACCCGCACTTTGCTTCAGACGCCACCGCGTGGCAGGAGACGCTGAGGGGTCATTTCACGCGCCGCACTTTAAAAGAAGAAGAAATGTTTAAGAGCGTCGGGTTCTGCGTTGTTGACACTTGCAGCGCGGTGGTAAAACACCCAGGCGTAACAACTGAGATAGTTGTTAGTTCGCGCTCCTCACGCATATACCTGCGCGTCCTTTTCGTGTGTCCTTCTTTGTGCTTCAGTGTGAAGTTGCGAGTATCGAGCTGCTCGTCAATCTTCGCGTGACATTCCCATTTCTTGCTATTGAATTCATTGCTTCGCCCTTGCGGCGAAACTGACTTTTTTTTAACAGCGTTCATATTGGCGCTTCCACCGGGTTCTTTTTTGACAGCACCAAATGCATTTAGCGCTGCTAATATTGCTTCTTTTGGAAAATACAAGATGTTTAACCTAAAACGCTCCGCAGATTCAGTCGACGCACTTTCAGCGGCCATCACGCACCATTCTGGAGTGGAATAGCAAATTATTGGCGCAGAAACGAATATAGACGTTCCGGGTGTTTCGCATCGTCAACGCATCACCGGCGCTAATGTTGTGGTGCCATCTGTTCAGCAGCCATCAAACCACTCTTACCGCTCAGTACCGCCTTGGTTGTCCTAGCAGCATCAAAACAAACAAGCGATCTAAATAAAAGCGAAAAAATATACCCGATGCTTTCTCCTCAGCGTTAGATGAGACTAAGCGATGAGATATTATACCGTTTATTTCTTGCTACCCGGACAGCGAGCCAGTAAGACGCACGAATTCGGATGGTATGGGCTTCATGGGGGCTGATATGTTGCTGTACGTAATCGCGGTTAGGGTGACTATTACGATTACCAGCCTGTAATATTTTGTAAAATGCGATGTGCATTCGTGAAGGGCCTAACGTAACACGTATAGCTATGACGCGTCATGCAAGAAGCGAAGTGAATACCCTTGTACCTTCTTGATAATGAAGCAATTACGCCCGCAACTATATTATGTGCGACGCAAGGATACTGCCTGTGTACTCCTCGTAGCTTTGGCAGTGCCGCAAGGTAGTTGTGAGATGGAGTATAGATATTTCTTTTTCTTTTAAACTACGGTGCGTGGAGTGACGCCTCTGCGTCTCCTGCCACGGGGTGGCGTCCGACTGTGGTAAGAGTGCTTCCCACAACCAAAAGCGAAACTGAAAGTGAAACGGAAAGCGAAAAACAACCGAAGAAGACCAAGGTGTGCGCGGCGACAGACGAACGTGAGCGCGTGAGCTGGAGAACACCGACGCGCAGAGCAAGAACGCGGCCAGCTAGCAAGAGCGCTAGACGTTTGGCCTGAGGGACCAAACAGACCGAGCTGGTGTCACCAGACCAGCCGGGACGAGCGTGGTGTGTCCCTGAGGCGAGTGGCGGTTCCGGGCCGTGCCTGACATGCTGTTCCTGTGGCGGACGAGCGTGCGGGCCACGGCGAGCGGCTGATCCTGTCCAGACTCGGGTCCGGCACAACCAGTCGCTGAGATCGTAGCCATGGTGCCACGTCGGAGCACAACCGACAACTGAAGGCGTGACCTCGGTGTTACGTCGGCCGCAGCGTGGGCCCGCCTGTTCCGGTACGAGCAGCTCATGGTCTGCTCGTGCGCTCCCGTGCACTTGACAGCACACCTTCCCGTGGCGAGGTTGCGTCGTCGACACCATCGTCTTCAGCGGTAGCGTGAGTGGCGTCCGACGGACTTTACAGACTTCCAAGTAGTGAGGACGCGTCGGGTACTTGCGTGTGCGTGGGCGGGAGGACTGTAACGACTGAGTTATAGACAGAGCTAGTGTACTGTACAGATAGTCAAAGTGTTGTAATTGTTTTGTTTTTTATGTGATGTCGATAAATGTTTTTCTTGTTCTTGGCTTGGTTTTTTGCGTCTGAGGGCCCAAGAACCACCTCACCGACCCAAGGTGTTGCAGGCGTTCTTTTTTTTAGATGCGAAGCATCTTATGCTCGGGGCTGTGTCCGTCCTTCCCGCGTCCGGTCACTTTCTCATGAAGTAGGGAAGCACCCACTATGCGAAACTGAACACTGTACTATTATAAGGCCGTCAACCACCACCACAGTCATCAGAGTCTTGCCCGAGAACAGAGAGTGGGCTCTTAGCAACGGCTAGGCAAGTGGTGGGTGCAAGCAAAGAATAACACGCACTACCAGGGGTGTCTGTCACCCACGTTGACTCCAATTCCTTGATCTTGCTCGCATGCGCTTGCGGGGGCTTTGTCTGTCCCTCTTTCCCGCGTCCCGCGTTCCACACCCCCTCTCTCTCTCCTCATCTACGCTCCCCCCCTTTTTCTCCTCTAGGAATCCTCTACTCTACGGAGCGGCTCCCGCGTCCCGTTGACTCCATTACTTGATCTGGCTTGCATGTGCTTGCGGGTGCTTTGTCCGTCCCTCCTTTCCGCGTCCCACACCCCCCTCTCTCTGCTCTCCTACGCTCCCCCCCCTTTCTCTCCTCTAGGAATCCTCTACTCTACGGAGCGGCGTCCGCGTCCCGTTGACTCCATTCCTTGATCTTTGCTTGCATGTGCTTGCGGGGGCTTTGTCCGTCCCTCCTTCCCACGTCCCACACTCCCGCCCCCCCAGCTCATGCACGTCCCCCCCCTGTCCTCTCCTCTAGGAGTCCTCTACTCTACGGAGCGGCGCGCACGACAGGTGGTGCGACAGCTGCATATTCCGCTGGGGGGCGCCACATTAGTTCCGCGGTATGAGAATGACGGAGCGCGCGCCTCATTCTCTCTCCTGTGCAGTGCCGCGATCAAGACGACGAAGACGCGCTTCCCAGACGATTGTGGTTACAGTTCGACGTTCCCACAACGGGGAAGCTCAGTCGACTTCGCTACAACCACGCAGTGAGCGAGGCAAAACGTTCGGGCTATGACGTTGACACGACGTGAATACCCATAGAACCGCGCCACGTCACGTTGACGATCCACCGCAACAGCGGCGTCGCGTGCAAATGAGCACAATTCCCCCCTGGTCCAGGCGAGCGCCGTAACCGTACACAAATCCCAGGGAGGAACTTACTCTTCCATCGTATACGAATACTCGAAGACGCACCCACAGAAACTCGTGTACGCTGCCTTAAGCAGGTGCACCAACATTCAGAACCTCTACCTGACTAACGCTGCCGGTGACCATCGCTTCCACCACAAGAACGACAAAGTGGACAAGAACATGATCGACGAATTCAAACGCCTCGACAACCATCGTATCGCGCTTTCCGAGAAGACGTCGACCCCGAAACGGAGTTCACTATAGCACTGCTAAACAGCCGGTCTCTCAACGCACACGCCAGAGATATCGAACGTGATCGCGTCCTAACCAAAGCAGACGTGCTCTGTCTCACAGAAACGTGGAACGACGCAAGACCGACAATCAACGGCTACGAAGCGATCGTGTGTACTGAAGAGGTAGAATGTCTTGCCGGTGGTGTATCCATGTACGTCAAACGCCATCTTTACGCAAAAGCCTTAGATCTACAACCTGCCGGCCAAGGACACAACGGAGAGCACTCGGCCGTTAGATTATACTTTGACAACGACAACATCGTAATCATGACAATGTATCTCGCACCCAACATCTCCAGAGGGACCGTCGAATGTCACGGTGCACACAGACATATAGACACGCGGCCTCCGTACTTGCGGGTGATTTCAACGGAGATATAACGACGAACGAATGGTTGGTCCACCACACGCTAGACGTGTACTCGTTGCGATGCGTTTCCTGTATGACATATTTCCTCTAATAAAACACACACACAAGTGAGACACAAATAAGACGACAAAACGGGCGGCACTTCCAACTGATTTATTTCAGGCATGAAACATTGACATATATACACCAGTGACACACACATGCGCGGAATAGCCAACACTAGCTAACCTGCCCACCTCTCAAACAATCTAATCTCTGAAGACCGCAACTGTATGGACGTGTCACTTATACAATCGTCGCCTAACTTACTGATATAGAAGGCTTCTAATAACTCACGGGCTGTCTGGTATTTGTTTTTGCCTAGGATCGTCACCTCCTGAAATCGCGGTTTGCATTTGCAGACCTTGCAGTGCGCGGGAAGATGCGCAAGTTCATTTACTTTTCTTAGATTTCTGTCATGCTCCCTAGCTCGTACGTTCATCCAGCGGCCTACGACCATAAAAAACAAACACCATTAGGGTAGACCTGATCTTCGCAAACTTCACAATGAAAACTCTGGAAAAGCAACCCTTGACGCTACACTTCACCAACCACAAGGCCGTCGTCTTCAAAACACAATAAAATTACACGATCTCCCGCTAAAGCTAACCATCTCTCCGCTGCTTCGCATCCACACATGATTCCCTTTAGCGGCGCGGCCAGGCGCGGCCAGGCGCGGCCAGGCGCGGCCAGGCGCGGCCGATTCAACATAGAGGAGACGCTGTGTGAGGCAAGGCAAAACATATTAGTACGGCCGGCAGAAGACTATCGTCTTTCGGCGACATTTGCAGCGAAGCATGCAGATACGCAGCCAATTTCTTATGGGCTTACTACGCACCTCAATATGTTCTTTAGGGTACCCGACAATGAGTATTGGCAAATTATTGTCAAAAATGTAATTCTTTGCAGGCCCATATTTACAAGTTTTTCTTGGGATTTTCGCCAGTCCACATGTAAACAATGCCTACCGCAACTTTTCATTGACCAACCTGTCCACCTAGCTACATATATTTAGTGCAGTCAGCTTCTAAGCTGCCCAACTTACAGTTCCCTCTCCTCAGTACTCCCGCACCACCTCTTTTCTCTCACCTACTCATCGGTTGACGCTTGTCCATATGCAGCGCTTGAGAGGAGACCACTCGTCCACGTCTCGTAAATGTGTTTCGGCAAAGCAAGCAACTGACATATTATTTTTTTCCATTACATTGACTTGTTCGTCTGATTTTACCTCTCGTCGTCTACTCTTCCCGGTTAGCTGGAAAATTGCGACCCTCTTGATCTTTCTCTGTTGCGTTTTTCTCTTCCGCGTCCCATTATTTTTAACACCTATAGCGCAAAGAAGGGACAAGACCACAGAGATACGACGTGGACGCAGCGCTACTCGTATCTCTGTGTTCTTGTCCCTTCTGTGCGCTATAGGTGTTAAGATGGGTTACCAACATGGCCAAGCTCACGTTCTTTCAAGTCCCATTGTTGTTTCATGGACGAGCAGTTGTGGCAATATGGTCTACTGATTTCCCTATCTGCCACGTTTTCCTCTTTGTGCTTGCCTGTGGTCTACTTCCATCATCAGTAGGGGGCATGGCCAAAAGCAGCCATGCATAGATTTACAGAAGGCTGTCGGTTCTTACATATTCTGCAACAGATCCTTGGTACCTGATCTTAGCCGCGAAAAAGCGCTCAGTCTCTTGTCTAAGTTCTGTCGAAGCTCCTCATCCAATCCTGCAGTCCATATTTCTGTCGTTGAGCATTTCGTGGTACTATGTTTGTGTTCACAAATTCAAATCGGGGCCTCAGCTTCCCGCAAATATGTTTCATGCTGTCACTCCAAGCTATGTACTTGCTCTTCACAGGTTCCTGTGAGTGTGCTGTTTCTGGTATCGCATATACGACATGAATTCAATCTTTATCTTCATGTTTGGTACATGAAGGATGGCTGGAGTGAAAGCTGCACTAAAGCAGCTTGATTAGTTCCCGCTGCCTAAAAGCCAATGACTCAGAAACAGTGGCACTAATAAGCAAAGCATGATATACGAGATATGACAGTGTTAACAAACTACACTACCAGAAATCAGAATAATTATATTATTTAACCGTGAAAAGGATACCATTCTTATTATGGAGAAAACAGACATCACAAGCTAGAAGATACTATGTATATTGTCATGACTAAAAGCCGGCAGGAAGAACGACGAAGTGACGAGCACGAGCAGCAACTACCGTTCCTCTGAGGAAGACGACGTTGGCGCGTCTGCTCTTGTGATACAGCGCTCAGCAACTGATCGAGTGATCTTGTGATATTTTGCAATGAAATCAAATCAATAGAACATTTCCTTTTATTTTGTCGCCGCTATTCTCATCAGAGAAAAAAGGTATCTGCAAACGCCACTTCAAAAGTTAGGATTAGCTGTAAATGTTCCAGTGATTTTATCATTTGGCGCTACTTCATTAGGTTACAGCCACAGGGATGTCTGCTCTACTGTGATAGAATACATAAAAGAAACAAAAAGATTACCGTGTTAGCCTATTTTTATCATTTATTATTCTGGGTGTATAAAACTCCGATAGACTGACCACTTGCTCATTAAGCATTTTCATTTATTAAACATTTCATTAAAAAAAGAAATCCAGATTGGTTTAGTTTCAGACCATTATTCTAAGCCTATCCGGTTCTTGGCCAATCCCCCCAGCGTGGGTGTGCGCCACAGATTCAAGGATCTACTCTACTCTGCTCCTGCCGCCCGGTTCTTGGCCCATCCCCCTTTGTGGGTGAGCGCCATCCATACGAGGACATCATCATCATCATCATCATCATCAATACAGACCTTCTCTTTCCTTGTCGCACCGTGGTCCTGCGTCCTGTTCTTTCCTCGTTGCGACACTGCTGGAGGTGCTGGACTTCAACGCCTGATGCTCAACACTCCTCCACGGAGCGGCACTGACAGTCCAATCCCGCAACCCGTTCCTGCAGTGGATACGCCTGTCCACCGCTACAGTCGCCGACTGCGAGGCCTTAGTCCCGAGGCAATCCCTAACGAACTTCCCCAGCCAAGGACTCCGCCTGGAGAAATGGCAACCGCCGGCGCTTCACAGCTGACTGTTGAGCAGCCTCGGATTCCCGAGACTTTCCGCGGTGAAGTTTACGAGGACGTCGAAGATTGGCTCGAGCAGTATGGGCGAGTCGCCAAGGCGAATCATTGGACCATAGACCAGAAGCTCTCGCGTGTCTACTTTGTCCTGGCAGACAGCGCTCGTACGTGGTACGAGAACCGGAAAGCCACGCTGACTTCCTGGAATGAATTTCGGCAGCAACTCCTCGGAACCTTCGCAAACAGCTACCGTCGCGATTCTGCTCAGCAACTGATCGAGTCGGGCATACAGAAACCTAATGAGAGTGTCGCCATGTTCGCGCAGAATATGACCCACCTGTTTCGCCGAGCTGACCCCGAAATGCCCGAAGCTAAAAAGCTCCGACACTTGATGAGAGGCGTCAAAGAACAGCTGTTTACCGGTCTCCTACGCAACCCGCCAAGAACCGTAGCGGAATTCATCAGAGGCTACGACCATCGAGCGAGCACTCCAGCAACGTTGCCGACGCCACGACCGGTCAAACAACGCGTCTGTCACCTTTTCTGCTTTGACTGCCGGCATTGAGTGTTCCCTGCGTGAGCTCATTCGTAAGGTCCTTCTTGAGGAGATCTGCAACCTCCTTGTGACTCCGCAAGAACCTGCAGTTGCTTCTGTTGCAGAAGTTGTGCGGCAAGAAATCCGCCAAGCATTGTCGTTGCCCGAAACGCTCCCAGACCAGCGGTCTGTAAACTACACATCGGCCGTCCGTCGACCCTCTCCAGTAACAACTCGTCTTCCCTGGCTTATTACAACGTCACCACAGCGTCTTACAACGTGCCATTGACCCTAGCGTACAATCCGCTGCTGCCGACTCCACGGCCCAACATCGCTGCTCTACCCTCCACCGACATCTGCAACTTGGTCGCAAAGGATGACCAGCGTCGGCTATTTGTTTCGTAAGACGGACTTATGGCGCACCGTCGACCTATGTCCACTTTGCTTTCATTGCGGAGAAGTCAGCCATGTTTACCGCATTTGCCCTTATCGTGACCATAGATATCAGGTCTTTCCACCGACCTTCTCTCGTGCTCGTTTCGATAACCGACGTGACAGCAATGTCGCAACGAGGAAAGAACAGGACGCAGGACCACGGTGTGACAAGGAAAGACAAGGTCTGTATGACAGATCACAAGAGCAGACGCGCCGACGTCATCTTGCTCAGAGGAACGGTAGTTGCTGCTCGTGCTCGTCACTTCATTGTTCTTCCTGCCGGCTTTTAGTCGTGGAAATATGTATACGTATGTTCCAAAAGTACAGAGTAGGTTAAATAAACAAAAATGGTAAATTACGTGCACAGTACATTTCATAAAAACAACGATACATATACAACGAGGTCATATTTTCTTAATTTACATCAAAACCGCTTAGATTATTTAGCATTCAGGGAATAACACTGCGTCATGTAATAACATATATTACAAACATATGCTTCTTGGATTTCTCCAGCCAGGCATGCAGATGTGTTCGGCCGACTTTCGTAGAGTGAGCTTGTGACTGGTTATTCAGCATCTCTCTGCGGCCTGACTGAATTGCCAGTTAACCTCAGGAGTGGCCCATATTGCTTCGTTCAGGATTATTGCTTCACAAGTCTCGAGCAGGGTTGTATTCTATTCGTGCGAAAATGCACTTGTTTGCTGCACGCAACATATGGCATTACAGCGGTAAGCGGGGCTGTCATAATACTTAATGCTTTTAGATCTGTGCCCCACGAGCGAAATTCCTTGTGCTGCTTGCAGTTTCTGCGGACATCTTTCATCCGAGTCCGCCCATTAGGGGTTCATGGTTGGCTTTGGCTTTGTATTGGGTACAAATTTTGTCGCACTCCTGCTCAGCACCAGTGTTGGTCTCATTTCCTGTCTCATTTGTCTGCCTAGCTGAGTGCTGGGAAAGATTTCCTGATCCTCTATTTTCGTTTCCTTGCCGTACATCTCGTTGTTCTGTGACAGGCATGGGTTCGAGTTCTTCATGAACGCTTCTTTGTCATCAAACGCCTTGTGTCTTGTCCTGTCGTATTGAATAAACTAAGCGCATGAAGACAGGGCCAATGAAGACGGGATACAGAGTGATCTGTGTGTTTTCATTGTCCTTGTCTTCATACGTCTATTAGTTTCAATGTGACATAGCACCAACTATCTAGGATCCAGCCTCTGATTCGTTCTCTCGATATGCAGTAGGGTCTCCAGTTGCCATCTTCCATTCTTTCGAGCCAAAAAATTGAAGGACACTTTGTACATTCTAAAGTGTGTTCGGCGAAAGCGTGTGGCCGTTCCATGTCTTTTTTTCTTTTACACTCTCAGTGGGATAACACACAAAGCGAATGTGTGCATGTTTTCTTTTTTAATTTTTACCGCGAGTCGCAGCGAAACGCCAGACCTATCTTCCTCTGTTCGCATGCGTTAGTATTTTCTCGCGCTTTGTGCATCGTGCAAACGCCATAGCGTTCCAGCGCTAAAATTGACGGGCCCTTTGTAAATTCGAAGGTGTATTCCGTGAACGCCTGCGTCCATTGAGACGGCGTCGGTCAGAATGATTGCAAACGCTGGGCCCAGCGAAGCTACACAAGCAAAGAGCGAGCGCTGTAGAGTCCGACGCGACCGGCGTCCGTTTGCGCATCCCGGCAGCCACCTGGCTCCGTGCCAGAGCTCAGATGGACGGGACGGATGGACATGGACGGACGGACGGATGGACAGACAGACAGACAGACAGACAGACAGACAGAGAGACAGACAGACGGACGGATGGACGGGTGGACAGACAGAGGGACGGACGGACGGACGGACGGATGGACAGACGGATGGACGGACGGACGGATAGATGGACGGACAGACGGACGGACGGACGGACGGACGGACGGACGGATGGATGGACGGACACCGGACGGGCGGACAGACGGACGGACACCGGACAGACAGACGGACGGATGGACACCGGACGGACGGACCGACGGAAGGACGGACGGTCAGATGGACGGACGGACGGACGCACACCGGACGGACGGACAGACGGACGGACGGAAACCGGACGGGCGGACGGAAGGACACCGGACGGACACGGGACGGACGTGAGCATGACATTAAAGGCTTTCGCCTTTAAATATCTTTTATTCTAGGCCAGGCCCGTAGCCAGGGCGGGGGGGGGGGGGGGCTAGGGGCCCGGGCCCTCTCGAAATTCGGATAAAGGAGGTGTTTTACCGCGAATAATTAATGAAAATAGGTGGTTTTCAAGGTTTTCAACGGGTGGGCCCCTCCCCCGAAAAAAAATTTTTCGCTACGGGCCTGTTCTAGGCGCATCTTCACGTTGGCTATTGCGAGCTCGTTCTCGGACATTCGCGTGACGAACACCATCATTTTGTCACTAAAGAAATTCAACTTCACGCATTTACAGCACCGGGAATCAGGAGTTGATTCTGCTTCTTCACAGGAAAAGAAGGGTACATCCTGGAGCTTGGCCAGGAGTCGCACTCCGAGCACGTCTTCTACTCTGATTTGGTGGCATCTTCTGAGCCAGTTTCCCGACTCTTCATCGCCTCCTTCGTCGTCTCTATCATTTACCCAACAAGCTACTTCTGGTTGAGGTGCAGTCCGTGTGAAGCAGCAGGCACACACAAACGAAAACGTCAATGAACACGCAAATAAAAGCTCTCTCTCCCTCTGCGAAAAAAACACTGAAATTAAGCTAACATTATCAGTGTTTCGTGCTCTATTCTTGATTCTTGCTAAACACAGGTTTCTATTGTGTGTCAATGTTTTCCGCATTGTTTTTGATATAAGTAAATATATAATGAATAAGTGCCGTCACCCCACCTATGCGCCAACCCTCATTTCATTAGGCCATAGAAGCATTTCAACAATGAAATCATCAACGTTCGAGGTACAAATGAACCCGTAACCCCAGCATTTACTATCGGGATTGAACTCGTCCTATTAACGCTGCTCTACACATTGTAATGCAACAACCAACCTTGTCTTATGCGTTATGGTCTTGAAGTTGTTGGGTTATTACTGTCACCTTGAGTAGCTCCTGTTTTTACCGAAATTATTCACAATTTCTTCGACAGTTTTCTCCTGTATCTTCATTCAGTAACTTCGTGCACCATAAGGCCTGGAGCTCAGCAAGGGCACTTTTCAAAAACAACACAGCGAATGTATCAAGGTAGTGCCGTACATCTTCTGTGGGGTACTCCAGAGAATAGAAGCTGAATAGAAATATAATGGTTTATGTAGTGTAAAAATATATTTTGGGCACTTACACTTTCTCCCAGCTAGATGTGGGTTCAAACTGTAAAAAAAACATTTTTTTTATTTATTAGCTCTTCGTATAAACGCCCGCTTAAGCATCTGTTACACACGAGTAGATAATAAGCTTTATGACTAAAAGTTGTTATGCAAAAGGCACACTAAGAATCTAAAACGATGTCGGAACAACGTCGCAAGTTGTCACACACGAGCGCTTCATCAGGAGCGCGCTTCCGCTTTCAGGCAACAGCATGAAATCACGGCGCCAACGGTTCCCTCACCGAGCGTACGCAACAAAACAAAACGTGTGAAAAGACGCCACGTGCGGGCTTCCTCACCCTCTCGAAATAGCCGCAGACAACCAGCCGACTCGGATGAAACGCCAAGCTAAGTCTGACAACATCCCGAAAGGAAAAATCTTGCAATGCCGAGTGACGCCATGATGAGTGGAACCAGCGAGAAGAATCTAGCCCTTTCCCCAAATTTTCTCTGTGCTACGCACCGAAGGATCACGTGGAATATTCGAAAAACCCTTGCGAGAGGCAATATAGACGACAGATTCTGGAGTTTTACAGACACGTAGCGCGACCTGTCGGAGCAGTATTGGGTAGTATAAAGTCCCACTCCCTTGCACAGTTCCCTGTGCAACCAGGTTCAACTAGCGAGGGCGAAACAAAAATTGAGCTAAATATTGCGTGTATTTGCACATGTAACACCAGAAAAAGATAAACGAATTTCTCTCCGCTAGTCGGACGCCCCCCCCCCCCCCCCCCCGAACCGTCATGAAGTGCTTCTTCGATCACTCGCCAGAACAAGTTCTTGTACACTCTACCAGAATGATGGCGAAAACAGGAGCAGACGCAACAGCTCCGCGCTACGAAGAAACGCCGCAATCGACTCTACTGTTGCGTTGTGATTTGCCGCGGACGTGAAGCACTGAACAATAACGTTCAGTTTTACCGATTTTCGTAGCTGTCGCACAAAGCAGAACAGCGACAGCGCTGCATACGGGCCGTTGCGAACGTGTGGGGTAAGAGAATTACTCGTGTTCTCCACAGCCGGTCGCATGAGAAAGTGTGATAATGTGAGTCGTGTGTCATTGTTTTGAGTAGCCTTGACGGAGAACCATGGTAACCTTGACTATAAAGCTCAGAAGAGCCTCTGAATATGGTAGACGCTGTGCAATAGTAAAAAGACTGGTCACACGCACGATAAACATCGCGCACACAGCGACCTCCCATCATCTGAACTGGTCGTCACCACATAGCATCGTGCACGTGCATTTTGAAGGCTCAAAGTTCCGGCTTTAACTAGCAAGTGCTAACACCTGCGTTATACAAGTAAGTCGCAATATGTTGGTCGTGACCACCTTCAGGTTTGTTTTGCCCGTGGCCTCCACGATTGCCGGAGGTATCTCAGAGGCCACGGTTTTGCCCTTGGTTGTACCCAGGGGAAGTGCACACACACATATCCCCATTTGCATAATATATAAATGGAAGACAACCGCCAACAGAACGTTCGGAGGACGCGTCATAAAACAGTCCAACGCACAGGAAGCGAGAGATGAAGGAACAACGCAACTGCAAAGGCTAAACGTGCCCGGGGCCATTCGTGCCGCCTGATAAAGCGAACTTTGTACCACTGATCCTAAGATACATTGCTCGTGTATGCACTTCATTGCTGTGTATGTACTTCACAGGACGCACATCGTAATGCTTGCCTCGAACTCGCTGTCATGCGATGCTCGTTGTACTTGCGAGATGCAGTGCGCCGAAATAGCTGAAACATCTTTTGCATTTTACACGCAGTTCGCTTTTATTAGCTTCCTACTTTTCCGAAGCGTGCTTGGATTGACAGAAGAAGCTTTCAAAGTCCTTGATTTTTAGGAAACTCCGCCTCAACACCAACGAAACAGGGGGGGGGGGGGGGTTCATGGGGCCAATGCACACTCGCTTGCGGACGGCTCTCTTTGCACTGTCCAGTTGAAGCCCGGGCGGCGATGAGAGCGCTGGTAGCGGAAATTTTCGCAGCGCTGCCGGGGCAGTCTGCGTCTATAACTGCGCGGCGACGGAGGGTGAGCAGGATGGTGAAGACAGCGAAGGAGTTATGCTGTTCAAGTGAGTCGTGTTTTATGATGTAGTGCGGCCAGTGGATCTTGACGTATCGAATGATGACGCCGAGGGAGCCGACAAAGATTTCGAAGAGTATCCCCGAGGAGACATGTAACGCACCCACGACCGAAGAGAACAACGACGATCAGCACTGAGGTTCGTGTGTCTCCTGGAAAAGAAACATTTCATATACGTTCCATGAAATGTGGACTGCACACGCTTGGTGAATATTCCAGTATTTAACTGTTCTTGAATAGTTTGTAATGCATGAGATTGCACATGTAGCGCGAGTTGTTTGTTTCCGCTGTTTTCAACTCCATCTGATAGATATTGTGAGTTGTATTGTGATTGATACCAGCAGAGTGTGCATCTTTAAGTGAGGCTTGTACTGCCTTAACTGATAATATATTTTGTTTCTGTTATCAACTCATCTTTGGAACACAACCGGCGTTCGGTGGCGCACTAAATCGTCCATGCTTTCGTGGTGCGTTTCGGGCGCCCGATACGTCAGCCCTCGGAACCTGTCCCGCGATCGCCTCCCTATGAACGGGATCACTGAGACAACTTCATAACAGCAAGGAAGGCGCCTAGCCACAAGGACGCATTTGAAGGTTGCAGGTTCAGTTTCTACCTGCGACAAGCCTTTTTCATCGCACTTTATTTCTTCACATTTATATCGTAGCTACTAAAAATAATATCCAGTAAGCTTTTCTTGTTTTATTGCCAATCGGTTCTCATTGTCGTTGTCTCACAAAGACTAACGAGCCCTTAAAAAATTCCCTATCTCCCGCTAAAGGGAACCATGTGTGGATACGAAGCAGCGGGGAGATGGCTGGCTTGAGCGGGAGAAACGTCGCCGCTCCCGATTCGCGGCAGCAGCCTGGGCGCTCATCGCGGCGCTGCACAGGAGAGAAAATGAGGCGCGCGCGCTCCGTCATTTTCATACCCCGGAACTACTGTGGCGCCCCCCAGCCGAGTATGCAGCTGTCGCACCACCTGTCGTGCGCGCCGCTCGGTAGAGTAGAGGATTCCTAGAGGAGAGGATTGCGGGGACCGTAGGAGAGGAGAGAGAGGGAGAGGGGAGGCGCATGCGCTGTGGGACACGGGCGCCGCTCCGTAGAGGAGAGCATTCCTATAGGAAAGGAAGGGGGGAGCGTCGGAGAGAAGAGAGAGGGGACCCGGGAAGGAGGGACGGACAAAGTCCCCGCAAGCAAGGTCAAGGAATGAAGTCAACAGGACGCGGGCGCCGCTCCGTAGAGTAGAGGATTCTTAGAAGAGAGAAAGGTGGGGTGCGTAGGAGAGGAGAGAGAGGGGGGTGTGGGACGCGGGAAGGAGGGACGGAGAAAGCCCCCCGCAGGCACATGCACGCAAGATCGGGGAATAGAGTCAACGGGACGCGGGCGCCGCTCCGTAGAGTAGAGGATTCCTAGAGGAGAGAAAGGGCGGGAGCGTAGGAGAGAGGGTCTGTGGGACGCGGAAAGGATGGACGGACAAAGCCGCCACAAGCACATGCAAGCAAGATCAAGGAATGGAGTCAACATGGTGCGCGTTATTCTTTGCTTGCACCCACCACTTGCCTAGCCATTGCTAAGCAGCCACTCTGTGCTTTCGGCAATGACTCTTGTGACTGTAATGGCGGTTGACGGCATTATTGTACTACAATGCTCTGGTTCGTACAGTGGCTGCTTCCCTACTTTATGAAAGTGACCGGACGCGGGACGCGGGAGGGACGGACACATCCCCGAGCATAAGATGATTCACATCTAAAGTTCCCCTTCTTAAGTTCATTGATAGCAGGGGCCTCGTACTGGTAGACATAGTGCATTCAGGACGTATGCAAGGAATTGATAGTGAGCTGCGAGTACGTAAAAAGATCCCGTGCTATCCGACGCCAGCACGCTAAAGAAGTCTTCCACACTCGCAGTCATCGGTATGTGCGGTGCTGAATAACACTCCCAGGTTTAAATAGACAGATATGCTCAATAAAATGGGTGGGTGTACGACCGCCGGCATATCGGGAGTGGTAGAGCATCGGCGTATGTACTACAAATAACATCTTCTATAGTTTCCTTGACTTCATTGTCTGCTGGCTTTGAATAACGCTGTGTGTTATAAAGGAAAACGAGCCCTTAACATTCCCCTTTTGTGAAAGAGAGTAGGTGAATAGCAGTAAAAAAGATGCAGCATTTACTAATATGCAAACTACACCTGCCCTTCGAGTCGAATGGAGCAAGAAAATCAGTTTGGCCGCAAGGACACAGCACTGAATGCGGTGGCAATAAATTGCAATTTGAAATTGTGAAGCCCTGCAGCCAACTCTTTTTTATTATATCTCGCGTAAGTCAGCAGAAGCATGGCCTAAGGGAATATGTGCGCTTCCGGGACCGAAGTGGTTTTCGTGCTGTCAGTCCTCTAAACGCTAAGTAAATTTCGAGAGTACGGCAAGTTTAGGAGCAGTCTCCTGGTGTCTTCAAAGACTTGAATGTTACCCACCTTTATATCTGGGGATTAGGTGCGTGCACGTTCATCGCGCTTCATTGAAAATAATCGTGCATGAAATCTGAAATTTCTACCCGCCTCGATGAAGTACATGGAAATGATGCAACAAGAGCGCGCATCTGTTGCACAAATAATGCACAGCCGTTTGAGTATTGAACGGCGGGATTTATACGCGGGATTTATCCCAGCGAGAAGTAGGTAAAGAGAAGCCGCAGGAAGCTTCCGCAGCCCTGTATTCGACCGACTGATATCGCGAGCATGACACTCGCCTCTGGCACTCAGGTAGTTCGGCCCACCAGCTACACTTCCCGTTTTCCAGCTCACGATGCGCTCTCGATGTTACAAAGTCGGCGGCGACGCCCAACGCCGTTCTAGCGCAATGTTACACTGCGCATACTTCGTCGTCGGGTCTGCCGCGGTGGAATAGCGGTTACGGTGCTCTGCTACTGACACGAAGGTCGCGGGTTCCACCAATCGACGAAGCTGCTTGCAGGTTTATAACAACACTTCATAAAAACACGAACGAAATACAAAAGACACAAAAAAATGAAAAGCAAACGCAGAAAAAAAGAAGAATTAACTAACAAAAGTTTCTGTGGAGGGAAGCGTCTTGAACACAGTCGGTCTCGGCCGACAGAGGGTCACCTACTGTGTGGAACGCTTTCTACAATACGAGGTCTCGAGGTGTGATAACCAGCGACGCAGGGAGGCTTTGGGGAGGTGAGCGACGGCTTCAGAAACCTGAACAAAGACCTGCAGCCTTGTAGAAGGGGGCGTCGGGGAAGGTGGACGTCAGCGGCCATGTGAAGCCCATAGCTCCAACTCATGGACCGCGTCCCGAAGAGTCGACACTCGGGCCCGGTCACCCGACTGCATCGAACACCCAACACGGTCTGCCCACTCTTGTAAGGCGAAAGCCTTTAATATCTCCTGCTCCCGTCCGTCCGTCCGTCCGAGCCCTCTCACGGCGGCAGGTCGCCCCCGGGGCGCGCGAACGTATGCCGGTCGCGTCGGATTCTACAGCGGTCGCGCTTTCCTTGCGTAGCGGCGCTGTGCCCAGCGTTTCCAATCGTGCAAGGAGGGAGACGCGCGCATCGCGATCCATTCTGACCGACCCCGTCTCAATGGACACAGGCGTTCGCGGAACACACTTCGAAATTTACAAAGTGTCCGTCAATTTAAGCGCGGGAACGCGGATGTCGTCTGTTGCACGATTCGCTAAGTGCGAGAATATGAACGCATGCGAACGGAGGCAGATTAGTATCGCGTCTCGCTGCGATTCGCGAGAAAAAAAAATAAAAAATAAAACACGCACACATCCTGTTTGTGTGCCATCCCAGTGAGAGTGTAAAAGAAAAGAGACATGGCATAGTCAGTCCAATGGCCACAAGCTTTCGCCGAACACTCTTTGGAATGTACAAAGTGTCCTCCAGTTTTTCCCTTCTCGCGCGCAAGCGACTCTTTTTCTTCCCCGTTTGGACCCATGCCACGCTCACGCATTTTCGCGCGAGCACCACAGTCCTCGTTTCTTTCTCTTCGGGCATAACACACACAGGCACTAAGAATCTTATGCGCACACATCACAGACGGCGTGTCGGCATAGGAAAAGCTCTGTTCCTGCGATGCACGCTGTCTGCGATGGGTGCTCGACGCTGTCTCCTACTGTACCTTAAGCGGAAAGTCTACAGCCGTTGTATATGCTAACCACTCAGGCGCAAAATGTGGAGAATAACAGGGAATCAATGGATAGTCCGATTCATGGCTGGTCCCCCGGGGTGGGTTGCTCCAAGTCTCAGGATCAACAACATCTTTATACAAAAGCTAAAAATCCAGCAGCATACGGTGGAGAAAACAATAATGGGCCCAATGTTAATAATAATATCTGGGGTTTAACGTCCCAAAACCACGATATGATTATGAGAGACGCCGTAGTGGAGGGCTCCGGAAATTTTGACCATCTGGCGTTCTTTAACGTGCACTGACATCGCACAGTACACGGGCATATATATGGGGTATATATGTGTACTTACCATAAAGTGAACGGGGAGATGACCGCCACCGTAGCTCAGTGGTAGAGCATCGGGCGCGTTATTCGAAGGTCGCAGGTTCGGATTCCTGCCGGTGGCAAGTTATCTTTTCGTCCACTTTCATTTCTTCCCATTTACATTACAATTACTTCTAATAGCTTCCCCTATACTTTCCTTGGCATCTTTGTCTGTTAGTTCTCATTAATACTATGTTTAACAAAGCAAACGAGCCCTTAAGTTTACAATTCCTTCCTTCATAAACTTACGCTGGGTGTTTATTATTTGTTTGCAGAACAGAAATCAAATGTACGTAAACAAGGCATCAGACAGAGTTAAAGAAAAAGAAATATTATTGAAAGGAAGGTTACGATACCGCTATATGTGGGATGCTGACGCCATCCACTCCTCCGTCGTTCAGCGGCACGCCCTGTAACACAAAAGTGCATGACTGCGTGCAACACCTTTTGGAATACTGCGTCTGGAGACACACCAAAATTTACAAAGTATTGACTAGAAATCAAGACGTAGACAATTACGGGAATCGTACCTCGGTTTCGAAAATCGTTCCGGTTCTTTTCTGATATTCTAATCCACGGTAATAGGTTGAAAGACCTGAACCAATATATGTAGACTTGAAGCATTTCAAAAGCTTCGTGAAGAATACACCAGTAGACGCTTTCGTCAGGTATAGTGTCTCTGAACTGGAAAGTATCTGAATTGAAAGCATAAAAAATGTGTTAAAATAATTCGAGAGCACATAGAAATGGCTCATCTAAACATTTCACATTGATTTCAATGCTGTATGGAAGGCGGTAGAAATTGTGCCCGCTTGCATTTGATCTTACGAAAGCAGAATGCAATACATGGCTGCGAAGCTTCCACGTGCATTCTCGTAATCACATTTCGGCGAGCTGTATCAAAGAACATTTCAGGATTTTATTCTTGAAAACACACACAAAAGCAAAGCGAGCGTAACGGTCAAACGGCCTGACTCGGCTTCACTATGAGAAATTAACAACATTATACATCCAGCAAACAGTGCAACATCATATAATATAGAGCAGCAAAGAATAATTAGAAAACACTTCTTTGAACAACTTCAACATAAGCGATATGGAAATACAAATATACAAATCTCAGACATCCTAGCTCTTGCCATGATATCCAAAATGAAATACCAAAGACACATCAACAATGCAATTATGTGTCTATATATATATATATATATATATATATATATATATATATATATATATATATATATATATATATATATATATATATATATATAATTAACTTAATTTAGGAGCACGAACACCAAGCGCCTCTGTGAGGACGATAAAGGCCGACGCGAAAACATCGGCGTCGTCGACGCTGAAAGTCAAGCGCTCCCTGGAACACGCCAAGCCGGACGAGGTTCCAGTAACCATGCTAAGCAAACGATAACCGTAATTGTAATTGAATTTGTCTGCAGTTCAAGTTTTAGTTAATGTCACTCACCATATTTTAATTTAACCAAACAGTGCACAAACGCGTATTTGCTAAATTTTAATTCATCATGCGCTTATTCTTCACTGGAACTAAGGGCTACTACATAATGAAGGTGACATTATCTAAAACTAAAGATTGCGAGAGTCGTACCAATTTACAAATCTGGAGATCGAGAACATCCGAGCAGTTACCGTCCCACCTCGCTCCTCAGCATTGAGAACACGCTTTTTGAAAAATTAATTAGGATCCGTCTCTGCCGATTTCTCACCTCAAACGACATAATCTGCACGGACATGGTTTTATCACCAATAGGTTAAAAACTACAGCTGTTTTTACTCTAGCATAGTTCGTCAACTCAGAACTTCATGATAACGAAATTGCCGTCAGCGTTTTCTTGGGTGTAAAAAAAGCTTTCGATACGGTTTCGCATTCCATACTATTAAAGAAATTAGAGTCTTATAATGACTTCACCAAGAAGACACTTTAGTTTTTTGTTTCTAGTTAACCGGCAGATAGAAAACAATGTGTTGTGTTTGATCGCATATCCTCAGACTTCAGGGAAATAACATGCGGAATGCCGCAGGGAACCGTGCTAGGTCCTATGTTGTTTTCGTTGTATGGGTCATTCCACGCCAACTGTCCCAACCTTGGCGCTCAATCATCTGCGATTTGCTTGGGAAAAATTCAGGACTATCTGTTTAAAACGAAAACTCTTCCCTCAAAATATTTCGTGCAAAAAAATTTTTCCAGTACCGCAAGCGGCATGTGAATTTTTTTCGGAAAGCTCGAAACCATGGCTCGTAAAACGCGCTGTCCAAAAATCCTTGCTTTCTAAATTAGGTTAGGACAAATTTTTCCCTTTAGAACGATGGTAGGCTTTTTATTTAAAATAAGTTTTACGGACTTTTACGCTTTCGTGTTTTTTTTTATGTGGCCTTGAATACGCACAATATGGTCTATAATGGGGATTTTTTTAAAGAAACATAACATTCAGCTAAATGTGATATTTTGCGTTAGCGTGTTGCCACGAGGTTGCACTGCAGACAAAAAATAATTTGAGACACTATATAGTGCGAAATAAAGTGTCCATATGGGGACAAATTTGCAAAAAAGTTCACTTTTGGTCGTAAGTTCAACATTGAGGTGGTCCTAGTAAAAGTATGCTCAATAGCGCATTTACTTGGAAGCATCATCGGCTACTAACTGAGAAAGTTTTATCAAATTACTATTTGTTTTAAGAGAGAAAAATATTTTTGAATCTGCGTTCTATCGCTCTCTGTGTTTCCACGTGTTTATGAGTCGTAGCGATGCGTCCTAGCGGTAAGTACAAGCTGCACGGACGTGACGAGAGTCTAGACAACATAATCAAGTTTGTTCGTGCTTATTTAAATTATTTACCAGCTATTGTTAGCCTGAGTCAACGAGAAATGTGAACCCCACTAGACTATATTTAACCATATGCAGCTGGCCGCTGACAGCCTGCATAGTATCCTTACGCAGCACCGGGAAGCGGTACCGATGCGTGGAACACACCGCTACCTACATGCTCAGATTTAGAAGTAGGAACTCACCCAAAACCAACTCAAACCAGCTCGCCCAGCTCTCCATACTTTTATATTTACAACTGTTGCAAGTACAGATATATGTTGAACAGTCGAATACGTTTTATATAACCAGTTGTTTACAGCTGCGTAACAATTCCAACAGCAGCATGGGTAACAGCAACACCAGAAACGGTAAGCTGATATGTGGCGCTTGTGCTCGCGAGGATGGCAGCCCTGGTCACTGCTACATAAATCAACTTCAGTGGATGACACTTAACTACAATTGACGTCAACCCGACGTGACGGCTGTATCATAGGCGTACATATGTATTGTTTATAAAATTTGACAGCCATCACTGCAACCACAATTCGCGTTTCACGAACTTTAAGGTCTATTTAAAAGCAGTTCCAAGACCTGGCGCGGCTCTGTGCTAGAATACTTGATTGCCACGCAGAATGCTGGGGTTCGATTCTTGCTTGGACCCTGACATATATTCTTTGCATTCGTCCCGTCAATGCTGCTGATGTCAGATTTGTCATAACGCTATCGTGGTAAAATCACAAATGTGTGTTCTCGCCGTTCCTGGGTAGATATAAACTATCAATCACCTGCGGCACATAGCAGCCCGTAATATACGGGTATGTGACACAGGTCTTTGGCTGAAAGGGTTTCACGACGTACGCGAAGGGATTGTCGCATTATTCATGTCATGATCAGCGAGTCATATTCGTCATACCATCTTACCCTCCCATACTACTTGTGGTTTACCCCAAGTTCAGGGGGTGATCACGAGAGCACCCAGATGTAGGCGGCTAGATAGATAGATAGATAGATAGATAGATAGATAGATAGATAGATAGATAGATAGATAGATAGATAGATAGATAGATAGATAGATAGATAGATAGATAGATAGATAGATAGATAGATAGATAGATAGATAGATAGATAGATAGATAGATACGCTAAAATTGCCTGGAGTACGCAAGGTAATACTTCGCATTTAAAAACCTCGCTTTCGCATGCTTCACGCTCATTACAGCCAAGTGTTACTTTCCATATAAAGTGCTTGGATCATTATACTCCTCTCTATTCCACTCTCAACTCAGTTATTGTAGCAAGGTATGGGGCTTTACTTAACCAACGTACACCGAACCGATCATACGATTACAAAAACGCGCCTTACGAATCATTACGTCCCCTCACTCTTGTTGCCCAAGCTCAGGCTTGTTTTCATCTTCTCGGATACTGTCTTTCACGTCTCAACGAAATTATAAAACCGCGGTATTGATTCAATCTATAATTACCACAAACTTTCCACTAACTGAGAGTATGTTTTCAGCACCGACCCGTAGCACAAGGCATGCAGGCAATGGCAACTTTAAGCTTCTCAATTGTAGAAATGTATATGGCGAACGGTTAATCCAGTTGCTGGTGCTAAAATATGGAACGTCATTCCACTTGAAATTAAACTTGCACGCAACTTTACTTTGACTTGTAAAATGCATTTCATAAACCACTCCTGTTCTTAACTACAGTTAAGCTCAGGCCCGTACTCTTTTTAAGACTAACCTTGCATATATTTCTGTCTTTTTTTTCTTTTTAGTAAGTTGGGCTGTTTTGATTCTTCAACGCAGTCTTGTGCACAAATTCTGCATATCTTTTTCTAGTATCCCTATATTCTGTATTTAATTAGTTATAATATGCCTTTGAAGCTACTCTGTCATTGAATTGATAGAAAGATTCATAGTCATATTAACTGCACCTCTGCTCCTGACATGAAATAAAATACTCATGTAAGAGATTGCACCAGTAACTAGCCACACAGGCTAATGGTCCAAATACTTTTGTAACCAATTTTTTGTATTAACATGATTGAATAAACACTCATAAAAAACAAAAATACAAAACACAGACATAATAAGCGTGCTTTTACCAGTGGCACTTTGTATTCAAGAATCTAACGTAGGTGAAAAACGTAGTCAGATCATTATGGGCTCTACATTGGCCCTAAAGTACTGCGAATGTTCTAGCCGCGTTCCTGCGTCGTCCTGGGTGGCAGTACTACCCCAGATGGCCAACTCAATGCATCTACGAGGCCGTAGCCGTCACCATTCTATCTTACAAAGTCATCACCATTCGTTCGCTCTATATTCCAACCCACGTCCATTTCACCATTAAACACCTAGAAAATCTAACAGAACAGTTACCAAAGCACTTATTTTAGTAGAGGATTAATGTACAATTTACTCCTTGGGGTAGTCAGAAAACTTATCAAAGATCGCTGAAGATTTTCTTCTGTCAAAGAATATCTGCTTTCGAAACTTAAACGCATTTACTTACTTTCTACCATCCTCGCAATTTTGATTGCTTGGACTTAGTTATCTGCTCATCAGCGTCTTTTTAGCGATCTTAAATGGGAAGTCCTCGAGACGTCATATGGTAGTGATCACTAGAGACCCAATTTTAGGCAAACACCTATTTTGTCCCTTGCATTCCTATCACTCCACTTTGACATATGAGCATGACTTAGTGCCTAAAAAGAGCCTTCGTGGTGTTTTTGTGGTCCCTATAAATGCCCATTTTCAAAAATTGGCGCCTAATGAACACTATTTAACCTCAAATTTCGCTTTCGAGTGCAGTGTGAGACCATTATTCATGTTACCGGGCAAGATTGATGGCTCGTAACACTATGGGGTTCAACATTGTCCTTTACTTCAACCAACTTCGGGAAAACAACCTCTAGCAGCAGTGAAATGAGACGCGCCAGCCACTATACGCTGCTGCGCCGACATGGCGCGAGAGGTTGGCGAGGAGTCCATACGTCGGCAAAAATTCAGAGCTAACTCATATTCACTCATGAAGCATACCTCGCCCTCAGGGCTCACTCGGACTCACACTCACCGATGTTTTCCTCAAACGGACTCAGTCGGACTCAGACTCACTTGAATATTCCTCAGTCGGACTCACTCGGACTCAAGTTCACCAAAAATATCACTCACTTGGATTCACACTCAGACTCACGCCTATCTTTGAGTCTGACTGAGTCTGATTGAGCCGACTGACGAGTCCATGAGTGTACTATTAGCTTTCTCGTACAACGTGTCAGTGCTTTTTTAACACTAATATTTCGCATATTCGGTGCTCTACGTGGCGTTTTTGATCTCGTATCTTTAAATACCAGTTATCAGAGGTTGCGATCAGGATAGTTTTATTGAAAGTGATGACTCACACCGTGCATAGGTCGGCAAACTCACTCATGACTCGACTCACTAAGACTCACTCAGACTGAAATCGGCCCGTGAGTGAGTCTGGGTGAGTAATATTTTCGTGAATTCGAGTCCGAGTGAATCCCTTTGAGAAAACTTTTAGTGAGTCTTAGACCGAGGGAGTCCGGTTGAGGAAAACTTTGATTAGTGTGAGTCCGAGTGAGCCCTAAGGGCAAGGTATATTTCATGAGTGAGTCTGAGTGAGCTCCACATCGTTTTGCCGACCTCTCGTCCAATCTACTGAGCTTCAGAATTACTATTAGTCTTATGTCGGCTCACGTTTATACTAATTATGTGTACTAACACATCAATGCAGTAGCGTTGACACGCCAGCTCAATTTTAATTGAACAGATGCATGAGTTACGGAGGGGAGGTGGCTTGACCCTTCCCCGATGTTTATTTATAGGAATGTCTTGTTAAAAACCTCTCGTGTGAGCATAGGTCGGCAGGAAAACAGGAACTCACTCAGCCTCACTCAAGAAATATATCTTACTCTACGGGCTCACTCAGAGACATTAAAGCTTTCCTCAACCAGACTCACTCATACTCAGACTCGCAATACATTCTCTGGACTGGGCTCACTCAAACCCAAACACACCAACATATTACTCGGCGGGACTTACTCCGACTCATGGCTTCACCTCAGTCTGAGTGAGTCGACTCGTGAGTCCGTTAGCGTAAAGAATGTCTCCTTAGACCATGGGGTCAATGCTCTTTAACGCCAATACCTCACATAATCGGTGTTCCATAAAATGCGTTTCGATCATGCACCTTCGAATACGAGCTATCATTCCTTTCAATCGAGTAATCAGATTTTTATGAAATACACGAAGACAACACGCCTGACAAGAGATAGTTTCATCAAAAACTTCCCATGAAAAAGTTTGCGGGGGAAGGCTCATGCAGCCCTCCCCGCACCTTCAAAACTCACAGCTCTTATCGAGAAATATTGAGGTGAGGCATGAACGCCAGTGCGTTGAGATATTTGTGAATCTTGAGCATAAACTTGAGCATAAATGTAAGCCGATATAAGGCTCATAGTAATACTGAAGATGAGTAAATATGACCATATGTCGGCTATATAAGGTGGAGCTCACTCAGACTCACTCAAGAAACATAATTCACGCTTGGGACTCACTCGGACTCCGACTCACTAATATTTTCCTCAACCGCACTCACTCGGAATCAGACACACTAAAATTTTCCTCAACCAGACTCACCAGGACTCAGACTCAGTAAAATATTGTTTACCCCGACTCACTCATGGATTCACGGCCCGATCTGGATCTGAGTGAGACTGAGTCAGTCGACTCATGAGTGAGTTTGCCGACCTATGGTTGTGACCGCAGAGTACACATAGAGCTCCGACACAGCAACGCTCTGTTGAGGATGTTGAAGCTTCTACGTGGTCGGAGAATGCGACACCACAAAGAGGCATCAGGGGAGAATGGTAAGGAAATGAAAGAAAATGTGATATGCACGCGATTTTTGTTTGTAATTCACTTCTTACGGTGTTCATCGACTGGGCAGAAATTGACCCTACGTTATCAGACCCGGCCAACACGGGCATCTTTCCCTTCTGGTCTTTTATAGCGGACTGGCTATGTACTCATTTGCTGCAGTTTTCAGCCATGCCGGAAAAGAAGAAGACCCAGGAGTCTGTTGATTCGACAGTGGCCTCTTGACTCACGATTTATGACTCAAATTTGAGTCGATTTATGACTCGATTTATGACTCTTGACTCACATTTATCGTGCCTACATTTACGATAGTGGAGGTCTGAAACGTGTTTTGCGTACCTATGTTTTGGCTCCTAAAACATTGTTTTGCCTGCATATTTCTGGCGCCTAAAACGCACTTGGTTGGTTGGTTGGTTCCTCCCTCTCGTGGCGCAACCCACTCTGGAGGATAGGTGATGAATCGGACGGTGTGCCTAAAAAAATGCCCCCCACCTCCCCGAAGGGAATCGTGATGAAATGCGAATGCATTTCGCGCGCGCTTCACTCCATTTATATATACGTGCGAGCGAGCGGACGGGAGTGTGGGGCACAGGGAGGAGAGAGGGCGAACGGCGAGAGAAGGAGAGGCGAAGCACTGCACCTACCCTCTCTCCACACACGCGGGAGCTCCGCCGAGCTTCCGCGATGCGAGCGCCCTCACACACCGGAGCGCGCTCCTCCTCTCCACTCACTCTCCGCTACTCCGCCCGCACCACCTGCTCCGGTTGCTAGGGGCGAGGATAAGCGCGCGCGCCCGCAGCTGTTGCTATGGGAGAGGGAGTCAGAGCGGAGAGACCACCATCTTCCGCTAAAGGGAACCATGTGTAGATGTGAAGCAGCGGGCGCTAACACTTACACTGGCGGCGGCGTTGACGCTGGCGCTCATCGCAGCGTTGCACAGGAGAGAAAACTGGGGTTGCGTAAAGCACGCAGCGATGGAGCGGTGTTTCCTACTGGAACATGCCAATCGCTGCTAATGCGCAATGAGAGACAGAAGACTCCGACTGGACACAGAGACTCGCAGTGCGCTTTTAGTTAACGCGCACGCTGCGAATTTTTATTGTTCAACAACGCACAGGAGAAATCTCCCACCGGCACCACCTTGGAGGTCAAGATCCATTGCCATATATACGGGGTGGCCAGTGAACGGTTGTGCAGCGCGAGCAATCGGTTTTTTCAACCAAGAAACTCGCTAGCAGACGGTGCCTGTGTCGGCGTCGCGAGGCGAGAGAGGGGGGAGCGTAGGAGAGGAGAGAGAGGTGGGACGCGCATGCGCAGTGAGGGTGTTGTTTCCGCGGGGAGGGATGCCTAGAGGAGAGAGAGGGAGAGAGGAGGTTTTTTTATTTTTATTTTTTTGAAAGGATTTGCGCATGCGCAGTAAGGGTGGTCACGCCGCACACCACCACCACCGGATTAAGCTTCGCCATAAGATGCTTCACATCTAACACCTGCCGGCGCGCACACCTCCTCAACCTATCCTCCTCCTCCTCCTCCGCGGGCAACGCCGGATAACGCCGGATGCCTGACATAGCCCGACTAAGAAATGCATTCGCATTCAAAATCCGGCCTGTAGTCATCGCCAACTCACCACCATCAAACTCCTTCCATCCTTTCAAGCTTTAGCTACCAGGCCGCGTCGTTGAAAATTGCAGCTCGGTCACCGGCTAGGTTCTACATAGAACGCAAAGCTCCAAGACGTTGTTTCAACAGAATATGCCGTTCAGGTACATAACAAATTTCATTCAAGTTATAATTTCAGCAGCAGAAAAGACGATTCCGCAGTCGTCTGGCATTGTGCAAGCTTCAATTTGGGCTAGTTGGTACGGCATTGTAACGTAGCTGCGCTGAGCGACAAACAAATGACGGAACAAGAGGACAGGATGGTTGGTGCGCAAACTTTCAACTGTTTATTTTCGCAAAGCACGTCAAAGATATACACATAAACATTAGATAACAACACTGTGTTACCACGTGTTCTTCATGGAAGCAAGGCATTTTTGGCTATCAGTTCCGCGTGCGTAGTCTTAACTAATCTAGCGGTTCTCAATAAAGTTAAAAGCGTCCTCACTGAGGGTGATAGATGGAGAGCTCACGTGATTGTGTCATTTAAACATGAAGTATGCCTCCATAATTTCGCGAGTTCTTTTGGAGCTGCCGTGCGCCAACGTCTGTGTTTGGTTAAAAATGAGATCGCATCCGCATCTTGATGTTTAAATCACACAATCACGTGAGCTCTCCATCTATCGCCCTCAGTAAGGCAGCTTTTAACTTTATTGACAACCGCTAGATTAGTTAAGACTACGCACGCGGCACTGATAGCCAAAAATGCCTTGCTTCCATGAAGAACACGTGGTAACACAGTGTTGTTATCTTCAATGTTTTTGTGTATATCTTTGACGTGCTTTGCGAAAATAAACAGTTGAAAGTTTGCGCACCAACCGTCCTGTCCTCTTGTTCCGTCATTTGTTTGTACATTTCGCTCAGCGCAGCTACGTTAAAATAAATTTTTTTGTAGAGAAATTTGCGCACGGAAGCCAAGAAACAGCAAAACAAGACTCCTGCAATCTTACGAAGGTACCCTACCAACCGCAACCTCATAAGCTTAAAACAGGCAAGAGCCAAAGCACGATATATTCCAAGGCAAGCACAAAAGTGTTCATCAAAAGGTATACATGTCATCCACTAATAGTTCGGCCACATCTAAACGTGTTTGGGACCAAGTGAAGAAGTTCAGGCGAAAGTAATCGTACACAATACCAATGCTTACTCATCCAAACACGCAAGCGACACTATCAGACCAGACTAACCTATTAGGCGAACACTTTTACAATGTCGCACGTTCAGAAAATTACACAACTGCATTCCTATTATACAGACAATCTGCTGAAAAACAGACTACTAAATAGGCACGTTAGTTTCAGCTGGCAAAAAAAAGACGGCAACAAAACTAGGCCATGTACACCACACAGTGCTGGCGCAACTATGTCAAGCATCAGTGGAGGCACTTCTCTAAATGTTCAACAAAAATATGCGAATCAAGAATGATGTCTGAAGATAGTATCAATGAAATATTCGTACTTTCAAAAGACCTGGTAAACCCCCAACATTTCCGAGCAGCTACAGGCCCATTTTATTAGCAATTTTTGCTTACAAATAGATAACAGGGCATTATGAACACACGGCTTACTTTCATTCTTAGACCAAGACACCTAATAGACTAAAACCAGTGCGGATACAAAAGGGGCTGCTCCACCACTGACCATCTCGTCAGACGTGAACACGAAATACGAGCTGGTTTTCTACGAAACGTGCACTGTCTCGCAGTTTTTTTTGTTTTTTTTTTTTTTTACTTAGGGAAAGCGTAGGCTACGACGTGTTAATCTGGTGTTCTAAGAGACCTTGCTGACTTGGTGATTCGTGGAAGAATGCTAAGCTGCTTATGTGATGTCCTATCGAACAGAACATTGCAAGTGCGTCTCGGCAAAGTACTGTCATGAAGATTTGTTAAAGTAAATGGCGTGACACAAAGTTGCATTCTCAGCACAGCACTTTTCAAAGCGAAAATAAACTCCATTAAAGGGACTGTCTACTGCTCGGAAAAAGTTTTCTGATTGTGGCGAAAATGAGAAGATTGTTTATCACATCTGCGGCAACGAGTATCCTTTTGTCCCATAAAAAAGGAATTATAATTTTAATTTGATGTTGAAAGTCGGCAAAGAATTACCGCTAGCGTCACCCAACAGCGATGCGATTCAATCTACTGGCAGGACCAGAAATCCTCGCAGGTAGACTCATACTTCTTAAAAACAAACATGCATAACTTGAAATTCAATTTTACGCACTCCAGGCAGCTTTAGGTTGCGCCAGAAAGTAACTTCTGCTTTTTTTTTCTCAGGTGTTCAAAGAGGTGCCTGATGGCGCTGCCGGCGGCGTGTTCGCCTGCCTGCATGCCTGCCTGCCGGCGGCGGAGAAAATCGAGCACTGAATCTGGCGCCGCTCATACAACAACAAAAAAAAACGTCTTCGGCGAATAGCAACGCGACTGACTTCAAGGAATTTTTGGACCATGCCCGCGAGTCCAACGTAATCTAATAACGTTGCGCGAGTCCTCGGTGCACACCAGTATTCACCGAGGTTCTAAATTGAAGAAGATTTTGCCATCACGTTGCGCTTCACCAAGGCGTCCATGCTGGCTCTCATATCGCATATGAAACGCAGAACACCTAAACACAACTGGAAGACATCAGGGACCTTCTGTTCTTTTGTGAAGCACGTCTCATGTTCGTTTTAGTGGCACGTTTGGCATGAGTGGAACCACTACAGTCCGTTTCACAACGCCCGCGTAGCAGTGTTGCTGAAACAGACCAACTTTTCCGCTCGACTGCGATGGTTTTTCAGGCTGACTAAATAAAGCTGGAAACACCGTGGTAATAGTAGCTTATCTGACAATTGGTGTGCTTTAAATGACCACTATGGTATTTATTTTATTATTAAACAACACTTGATGAAGCCTGCAAAAACTGCACGCGGTTTCAGTTTTCGACTTTCACTGGCCCTACAATCGTCATCGCCTCCACCAACCAGTGTTGTGTGCATTCATCACGCCAATGGAAGGAGACCGAAAGCAGATCGAAAAATTATGTTTAAAGAATTTCTACTCACTTTCTAGAGAAACCGCTGCAAAGTTGGGCACTTCAGACGGTACGCTTTTTATTGCGATACAAAACAGAAAAGCGATGAAGAACAGTAGACAGCCCCTTTAACAGGGTTATACCCGTCACAGTCATGTACTCTACCAACGTTGGCAATCTTCTAATTGCCTGCCGTGCTTTTCACCTGTCACCATGTGAACTTCAACTCCGAATTACAATCAATAGGCTGATGCAACCTTGTTAAGCTTGCGGTAGCCAACGCAAAAACGCATCGTTCTGTCTTTCTTTTTCACGAGGACCAGGGGCGACGCCCATGGGCTGGGGGGAGGTTGTATGATGATGTCCGCAAGCATTTGTTTGACGTCTCGGATGGTGTCTTGCTCCGTACGAGAGATGCGGTAGGCACGTTGGTGTACGGGCGTTTCATTGCGGTTTGTGATTATCCTGTGTTTCATGATGGGCGTTTGGTTCACCCTTTATGTTGAGGCGAAACAGTCCGCAAAATATTCTAAAAGGCTTCGAAGCTAGCCTGTTGCACGCTCGAGAGTTTCGAATTCACATCGATCTCAATGTGGGTCCATGCAGCACCGTGAGAAAATGAGCCCAATCATTGATTGTCTCCAAATGGGCGATCGCAGTTCGTGGGGTAAAATGCTGATATTCATGGCTGAAATTTGTCACTAAAATCTGTGCAGTCCCTGACGAAGCTGCAGGATGCCTCGCACTACGCAAACCTGTCGAGCCAACGAGACTAACAGATTACCCTCAGTGACGCCGAGAATGGGAGAGTTATCGTCGGTTTGAATGTAGTTCTTGGGGGTGGTAAAGTAGAGCAGTCACCCGAAATACGTAACACCGTAGACTGTGCGTGGTTGTCAGCCGCACCAGTTGCTCGTTCCCTGGAAAAATTCACTAGCACCTCGCGAACGTTTATAATCGCCCCGTCCTCCCGAAGGATGTCCATGCCCAGTATAATCTGCCTGGAGTACTCGGGCAGTATAATAAATGAACCGACAAATGTATCTCGACGAATTTGCGCTCTCGCAGTGTATTTGCCGATCGGCCGGAGAAGACGAGTGCCTGCTGTTCGAAGCCTAGGCGTCGTCACCTTACGAAGTGCAGTAGCCGGTTGCCTGCTCATAACTGAATAATTTAGCACCAGTGTCGATGAGAGCCGTGACCGGGCGGTTATCAACAGAAATGAGTATGTCGGCTAAAACAATGTCGCCGTTCACAAGCGAAGGCTTTGAAGGCGAACAATCGCTGCTGTCGTTAGTGTCGTCGTTATCGTCGTCGTTATCGACGGCATTATCGTCGTTGTTATCGCCATCGTCGTCTATATTATCCTCGTTATTGTTGTCGTTAACCTCGTCGTCGTCGATGTCGGATTGTCACTGCAGATGATGTTTCGAAGTGCGATTGACAGCGGCCCTACCCCCGGAGGTCGCTGCTCCTAGTTCCCCCGACTTGTGCTCGCGGGCCGGTTGCCCACGGAAGCGGGAAACGTAGGGTAGCGGCTAGGTGACGTGGATCGTCGAGGAGGTGGCGATCAAGGCTGCCGCCTCTGCGGAGAAGATCTGACAGTCGGCAGGGACGGTTCGAAAAGCGCGAACTGGTCATACGGCGATAAATGCTGGTTGGTCAGATATTGCTGAATCTCCCTCGGCCCCTCTCCTTCGCGTGGACGACGAGCATTGGCGTGAAATCCTTGGAGTCCCATTCTTCGGTAATTTCAGGCACGATACAAGTGACCCGCTTCACCACAGTGGAAGCAGTGTCTGATAGTCAGTCGTACGCCACACGCATGACTTTCACTTATTCTGTCCGGTGCTCGTGTACTCGTACGTACAGGTATATGCAGAGGGTCTCTGGAACTGGTGCAGTGATTCTTCAGAAGGTGGAGGGTAATGGTTGTTCATGGGCTCCGCGGGTAGCCACAGTGCTTGCGCGTACGTCAGCACGGGGGCTTCGGCTCTCGCTCGCACGAACAGCTATGCCGCCTGGCGAACGTCTTTGCGGACATTCATCTATGAGGGACATTACGGTTGGCTGAAATTATCCTCCCTGAAGTCGAACGAGTTCCTCACGCACGCCACTGCGTACAGGTTCTCGAAGGGCAACAGTGTCGCACGGCAACGCTGGAGCCGATGCTGATCCCAGAGTGATGTGCCGGTCGTATACTGAAGAGCGATGCTAAAGGGCTCGTTCCATAGATGTCGCTTCACCGACGACCTCAGCTACTGCAGCTGGACGGTTTTGCATCAGTCCAGCAAACAATTGCTCCTTTACGCCGCGCATCAGCAGACGGACCTTTTTCGCTTCCGTCATACTTGGATCATCACGCTTGAAAAGTCGCGACATGTCCTCGATGAACATGGCTACGCTTTCATTCGGCTTCTGAGACCTGCTCTGAAGGGCCTGCTCTGCTCGCTCTTTTCGTTCGGGACTGCTGTAGGTGTCGCGTATCTACCGATGGAATGCCCTGCAAGGTACTGACCGACAGCTAATGGTTAACGAACCATATGCGGGCAGAGTCCTCAAAGGCGAAATACACATACCAGAGCTCCTTTCGTCCGAACAGTTGACACCGGCCACTAGATTGAAGTCATCATGCCAGACCACCACGTCCTCATAGGGGCCACCGTGGAAAGGCCGCGGCAAGCGTGGTGTGTTGAGGACCAGTGACGTAGGTCCCTGTCCCGTTCCGTATGTCTCTAGCGTATGACTTGCGTTTGTGGTCGGCATACTCGGTAGATCTTGCAGGCCGTACTCCGGAGGCGGTCCTTCAAGCCGTCGGCTTTCGCGTAGGCTATCTTCTTCCGATGAGGTTGAACCGGAGTCGAGGGCTTCCATTACCTGGGGGTCAGGGTACACAGACATCTACCCAGCACATCCGCCAGTTTGCCACGGACAAAACAACACAAGACCTTGGGTCAGTATAAGTTTTGTTTTGTTTGTTTTGTTTTGTTTTGTCGCCTACGAGAGGCTGGCTCATACCCACAAGGGGGGATTGGCCACACTGATTGTTATGTAGGGAAAAAATAAAGGCTGCGCAACATAAAAAAAGAGGATAAAATGCAATGTAAATGAAAAGTCAGATAGGTAAAATGATTATAAAAATTCTATAAATAAAGATAGGAAAAAAAAATTTTTTTTTTCCAACGGTCGGCAACACTAGCAGCGTAACCTGTTTACTCAAAATGCATCGTCGTTCTCTTCTTCGATCATTGCCCCGAGCCGTCATTAGTTGTGTCAGTGCCATGGCAATATAGACTGACTCTTTAAGCGCACTAGAAGCTCTACATATGTACAGTACTTTCAGTATGAGCCCTTTCTTGGCGATATTGTAAATATTGGCACACACGCTCCTTTCTGTTTCATGTTGCCGGCATATTGCATGTCTTGATACTACTTTGCGCACTCCGCGCCAGAATGTCTGAGAGTATTCTGGACAGTTTTCGAATCATTTGTTTGGCTTGAGCGCGCAAACACGAACAGTGAGTTTATTCTGGAATAAACTCGGCCACCTGCGATAACGCTTGAACGGTCGACGCCGTGTGTACAAATGCCGACGCGCGTTGCCGCGGATCAGATTATCGACGGCCGACGCTCTGTTTGCCGCTATCAGTGTATCAGTGCACAGCGAGCATTTCTTGCTGTAGTCTGACTTTCGGTTTCCCGGCCAGAAGCTCAGACAAATAAGGAGTTTCAACTTGGACAAGCCGACTGCTGCCTTTGTCGACGTCACGAACACGTGAAATCTGGTGGAGGTGCTGTTCGTTCATGTTCCGGACGCCTTCGTCGGACCGTGAGCCCAGCCCACGTCGCGAAGACGCCGACACCATCAGTGACAGTCGCTCCAGCCGCAGGCTGAAAGGACTACCCCCACAATATGGACCCCTACCGGACAAGCCAAAGGCCACGGACACGAAGACAACAGGCACGATGACGGCCGAAGTGTCCCCTGCAGCGATCGTGGTGCAGCCGCCCAGGGGAACCACTGACATTCCGTGGATCGCCGTGTGAAGACCCTGAAACCTGGCTCGAGTCGTTCGAAAGGGTTTCAACGTTTAAGAACTGGAACTCCGAGGACAAGCTGCGCCACGTGTACTTTTACCTGGAAGAAGCAGCAAGGACATGGCTCGAGAATCGGGAGTCCACAATCCGTACCTCGGGCCTCTTTCGCAGCTTTTTTGGAGACGTTCACGAGCGTCGTCCGAAAAGACAGGGCCGCGGCCTTGCTTCAGATACGGGTGCACCTTCCGAACGAACACGTGACCATATTCGCAGAAGAAATGACGCGACTATTCCGCCACGACGACCCTGTCATGCCCGAAGAGAGGAAAGCTCGCCTCCTCATGCGCGGGGTCAAACCGGAGCTCTTCGTGGGACTGATGCGGAACTCACCGACCAGTGTCAAAGAATTTCTCGCTGAAGCAATGACAGTTCAGAAGACGCAAGACATGCGGAATAGGCAATACGATCGTCGTTCCACGCCACACATCACTGAAGTCCATGGGCTCCGCTCCGACGACCTGCGCGATACGATAAGGGCCATTCTGCGAGAACTGCGCCGCATGTTCCCGTCATCGCCTCCTTAGGTGAATTCAATCACTGACATCGTTCGTGAGGCAGTCCGACAATCTCGGAATTCCCGAACCACCGTAGCCTGATCCGGAGGCCATGAGCTACGCTGCCGCAGCTCGTTGTAACGCTCCCCCGCTGCGCCCACGTGAAGACGGCGCAGCGCCGCAGTTTCGCCTCCAGACACCGCCACCGACGCCATGCCGTCCAACCCCCACCCAACGCTACGCACCGAGAAAGACCGACGTTTGGTGCGCCCCCCTGACAACCGCCAAACTGTGCTACCACAGCGGAGAAGCTGGCCACACCTACCGCAAGTGCTAGTACCGACAGATAGGACTACATGGTTTCGCCGTCAACGCGCCGCGTCCGCAGCCAGGTGAACGACCTCGCGACATCGACGACTGCATCACCGAAGCACTCTGGCAACAACGACGACTATACCGTTCACCGTCGCCCGGCCGCTACAACCCGCCGCACCGCACGCCGTACACCGGCCCAGCCCGGGGCCGGTCACCTTGCCAGTATCCAGAAAACTAAGGGCAGCAACCGATGGAGGTGCGGTTGCTGTACGACGAAACACTGAAGATGCTCCGCCACTGACGATCACGTCTCAAGAAAATATAAAGAACCCGCCACAAGCCGAATTGGGCCCTGACGTCGAAATTTCGCAGCCCGAAGAAGATCTGACGACGCCACTTTGGAAGCAGTGGAACCAACCGACGCAGTCTTGATCCGACTACACGACCTAACCGCAGCGCGAGACGACGAACTAGCGATTTCGACATTCTTATCGACGGTCACAGCGTGACAGTTTTCGTCGATACTAGAGCCGACTCCTCCGTCATCAGCGGGCCGTTCACCGCGAAGTTGAAGTAAGGTACGACTGCTTGGGAAGGCTTGGGAAGCTGAAGGTCACCTGCTTGTGACATTCAGCTTCCCAAGCCTTCCTTACTAGATGCCTATCTACACTCTAAGAAATTATCGAGTAAAAAGGGTGCCTTTTTGCTACGCAACTATAATCGTCATCTACCCCGCGTACTTTCCTGGCGTTATCACCGCCGTCCCGGCACTTCCCGGTCACGAACGTCCCGCGCCTTATCGGCGTGACATAGCACTCTTGATAGGAATGTGCCGAGAGCCGGGTTTTCAAGAGACGAAAAGTGAGCAAGCCAGATGACGATTATTGTTGTGTAGCAGAAATACTCCCAAAACACTCGACTTTTTCTTAGCGTGTAGAAGCCTATCTACTTAGACTTAGGTGTACGTTCAACACAACCAGGTGGTCAAAATTTCCTCAGCCCTCAACTGGCATCCCCCATAATTATGTCGTGATTTTGCGATATCAAAACCCCAAATATTTATTTTTATTTTTCTAACCTAGTAGTTTTGCATCTTTAACAACTAAACAAACGGTGCTACAGTGAACGTATACGCTACGGTTGGCTCAGCGGACCCGACGTTTTCTGACCTTATCATAAATACACGTCACGAGGCACAAAAATAACAAAACAATCCTTAATAGCCCGAAGTGACGGCGCTCATATCTCTTGCAGGAAATCGTCTATACATCAGTGATTGAACCATCCAGAGTAATCTCTGGTGCTCGCGTAAGCTCCAGAACAAGCTTTGCTACTCGTGTCCTGCGTGTAATCTTAACAGAACAATCTATAACAATCGCGAAGCTGGCCTTCGGTGCTGCCTGCGCCGAGCGCTGCTTGCAGTATTTTGCGCCTCCCTTTCTGGAGATGCACTGAGGCACGGGGGCGGAGCCACTCTTCCTTTTGCTATTGTTTGTCTTGCGACATCATTTCCGTTTCTTTTTTTTGCCACCTCCAGCGCCAAGCTGGCGGCGGCAACCACACTTCGATAAGAACTAAATGAAAAAAAAAAACAAAGCTATCTTCTTTTTTTTACTCATTCCTAGCGTTCTCAAACTTTTCCAGTTTTACTTTGACGTAACGCAAGGAACAAACGAGCAACACCGAAATACATCAAAGGAAGTTTGGTTCTTATACAACCACAATATACTGTTCAGAACCAAACATAATGCTTCACGCTAGCTCAACAAGAAACTCGGAAAGCAGCATGCTGCTCCAATATCCCACCTCTACGGCAGCGCATAAACTAAACAAACAAACCAACAAACAAATAAAAAAAGACGATTGTCTTGATGCATCGCGGGCGCGTCTATCACGGCCAGACATTTCGTGAGGAATGCTGCGAGCTGTCTGGCACGGTACGTGTACAAAAACTGTCAATTCATTGCCAGTCGTCTCCGTCGAGATAAGGCCGACACACAACGCTATCTTTTCGGCTCACTGAGGTGAAGCGACAGTCTCAGGGCAAGTGTGCCCTTTCTTTTGATTATCTTTTATTGCGATAGCAATTATATGGACACTCGGCTGGTTTTTACCGTCGGCGTCGCCGCCGCCGTTGCACGCCGCCGTCATCCCCCGTATATGTATATGTATATATATAACCAGCCCCGCCCGTCGTTCGTGAGCGTGAAGAGACACGAGGGGGGGGGGGGGGGGGGTCCCTCGAGCGACATTCGATTTTGCGAGCGCGGTCGTCGCGGGCGCGCGCGTTATGTTATCTCCCCTTTTCGGCGGCCGACAGCGGGGAGCCGGTGTACCCCCCTACGTGCTGCCCTCTCAACGCGAAGAGAATGTGGTGAGCAGCGTCCCTGGAGCGGCCGTACGCTCTTAGACCAGCGTTTTCTAGAGCTGCGTGAGGTCGGATCCAGAAGAGTTAGCTGCCAGCCTCACTTCGTATAACATTACAATTTGTTGCTATCGCATGCATTGCTTCACCCTTGCGGTGAAACTGACTTTTATTTAGTGTCGCGTCACTGCATACGTCATGGCGGGACTTATGAATTCTTTAAGGTCCATACGCCACGTGGTGTCGTTCACGCGAACTAAACCGCTGGCGTCCAGAAAAAGCTGCATAAGAGTAGATGAGCGGATTAAGAATATTCCAAATATCCCAATAATACATGCTAAGCCTTGCTGAAAATAACATATCGCGACGAACTTTTATGCACGCAGACGTCTTTTACACAAAATCTAGTCTCAAAAGGTTGAATTGAAAAGCCTCTTATGTTTAGTGCTGTTACGCTATTGAATATTTCGAAGCAATAACACTCAGATTTTGTTGCTCTCAAAAGTCTGCACGCGAAGAAAATGTTCTGCAGTTAATGTTACCCAATCGCCAACACAAGTGCGCTGGCTAAGACGGAAGCTGAAGTGCTTTTGGAACTCGGTAAGACTTCCTGCTCTTACGCGAGAGCGCAGTAAAACTGCGAGAGCGCGCTGTTCTGCACGGGCGTCTCATGTTAGGTATAAATACGCCAAATATTTTGCCACGGGTTTGCAGCCTCTGCCATAACGACGGACAGCCAAGCCGAGCGTCTATCGTGTCTTCAGCCATGGTCACCGTGAATAACTCCGTCCGCGCGCCGTTAGCGGAGCCGATCGGAGAGGCCGCGCTGTGTGTGTTTAGAGAAATTTATTATCACAGACGGTGGACATCAATAACATATCAACAGAACCGAACATGCACAGACACACAAAAAATTTGTTACAAAAAAGATAAGTATACATATGTACATTACGTGGTAAACAAAAAGCACAAATAAAACATGAATATGTGCAGTTTGCGTTTCTACGTGGCGTTTCTGCCGACACCAATAGAGACATCAGCCTACCAAAACCAGGCTGGGCGAAAAATAAGTTTTACGCGTCTGTCGCAGACCAACACAAAAGGGCAAGACCAGTGCCGAAGTAATTCCTCTTCACTGAGAAAGAACTACTCCTCCGACGAAAGAGATAGCAGCTCGGAATGCAATCGCTCTAGGATCGGGAAGCGAGCGCGACGGCGACGGCCTGCTGCAACCGCCTCGCAGCGGTTGCGCCCCAGAGACAGAGAGCACCGTCAACGATGAGAAGGGAGGCTAAGCGGCCTCGAGAGCAACGCCCAGAAGAAAAAATGCGATTTACCTCCGAGAATGGGAAATCCAGCATGCACGGCCCTCCAGAAAACACGAGCAATGACGCATTACCTCCGAACATGCTGATTTGTTTCCCGCAGGCAGCACTTCGGTCATGTTGCTGACTGGACCATTCTCCACCTCTCGAGGCGGTCGAAAGTAGGAAGCACACCCATTTCCAGCCACCACAGGAAGTCTCAGAGGTGGCTAGGCAAAAAAGATGCTGTCAGCGTGCTCCAACACACACGACTAGAGCGAGCGCGGCGGGCCGGAGGAACCAACGGGGAGCAGCGCCTGTTGTGTCAACAATAGGATTGTTCAACACATCTACCCCAGGACAGGTCGACTGGACATAGCGAAAAAATGCAACGGCTGTTGCATAAAATGAAGGGAGTGTTACTGACTGTGGGCCCCTGTTAAGATGTACATAAGGCATCAAATGCCGGAGGTGAGTGCCTAGAAAATAATATGCGAGAGTTCGCGCGGGAGATTCCTCTCCTTGTACAAGGCGCAACAGGAAGCACAGGGCCAGCAGCTGGCAGCGTATGGACACCGAAGAGAAAGCAAATCCTCCCTGGGAACGCTGCTGTCCTGGTGCCGCACGAGAGACCAACTCAGTGCCACCGGACCAAAAACAGGAACACAAAGCCGACTGCAATGATCTCACGATACGTAAAGGCGGTTGCACCACATGAGAAAGGTACCAAATGCGACTACAAAAATAAAGTCTGCGCAAGGTACCTCCGCTCAAGAAGGGAGAAGTCGAAATCCCGCGCGTCCTGAATTTTTTGTCTTACTTCGTCGCAGGCGTTTAACCAAACGGAGTTAAAAAATGCCGTAGTGGTTGTATAAAATACCTAAAATGCGAAGGGACGTGGCCGGTCGAATAGAGAAAACGGAGCTAAGTCCGGAGTTCATTGAACCAATGAACAAATACCGGGATTCGGAAAAGTTCACTGCTGCACCTGAAACGTCACCGCATTCGAAAAAAAAAACGTAGGCTGTGTGAAAGATTGTCTTCATCCGAAAGATACAGGGTTATGTCGTCAGCAAAAAGCTGTGGCTTTCACAACACTGCTGCCAGCGAGCGGAAGACCCTCGGACGCGCGAATCCGAGTCTAAAGCACACGACAATGGCTCAAGGCTGAGCACAAATAGCACAGGGGACAAATGACATCCCTGACGCACCCAACGTGTTATAGGAAAGGAAGCACTTTCCCAGCCATCCAGAACCAGTGTGCTTCTCATAGCAGAGTAGGTATTCTTGATTAGTTCTGCAAATTAATGGAGACAGCCGAAGGCTGTGAGCACATTAAAGATATACGCGTGCTCCAGTCTGTCAAATGCTTTCTCCTGGTCCAAAGGTACAAGAAGGCCACGTGCAGACCGTGACAGTCTATAGGCTATGACATTACGTGTGGTAAAGGACAAGCTGTGTATTTCTTGTCCGCGCACTGATGAAGCCTGGTGATGACCCACCAGGGTGTTCCGCAGAGCCGTCAGACGTTGAACGATTACAGTCGCGAAAATCTTATAGTCAACATTAAGCAGCTTGATAGGCCTCCATTGTTCAGGATTAAGAGAGGAAGCGTCATCTTTTCGAATTAGTACAATTCGGCCATTTCGGAATCTGGATGGAAGGACGCCGTGCTCAAAACACCACCGATAACCGTTGTAAAGGCACCACCAATATCATTCCAAAATATCAGGTAAAACTCAACTGGAAAACCAGCTGGCCCAGAGGCCGTTCCACGTTTCATGGATACAGTGCCGCTTTTAACTCTTCGGGAGACCGAGGGGCATGCAAAGAATCAGCGGCTTGTTGAGGAACACGGGGCAACCATCTAAGCATTGGTGGTATTATATCACAGTTTGCCCGCATGGCCGAACACCACATCGCCTCAAAATGCGCCAAGAGATCGATCACGCGTAGGAAGCGGCTGCGCAGGTGGTATCTGTGTGGTCATAGAGACAGATGGCTGTGACTGCCGAAAAAACGATTGCCTCGCATATGGTAGCACCTCAGGATGTCCACAAGAATTGTGCCTACAACGCCACGCTGCCGCCGCCAGAGACGAGGCAGCAGTCGAACGCTGGAACCGTTCACGCAGTTCACGCGGCCAAGCTCGCATCAGGGGAGACGGCGTTTCGGCCCGCAAGGCGATGCGTAACTTTGCTGAAGTATCGGCCAGCTCCTCCAAAACGCAACAACGAAGCGAACGCCCTTCAACTGAGCAGTGCAGATGCCACTGCGTTTTAAGCGCATCCTAATCATCTGGACAAGACGTAGCGAGTGACACACGTTTGCACTTGACAAATCTGACCGCGAGCGCGCGTCCTGCAGGACGCGAACATCAAGACGCCATGGTTTCTACGAAAAGAAAATGGAATGTCGAGCTCTAAGAGAATCGGACCATGGTTAGAGATGTTCACAGGAGAAGGTGGGCAGGGCGGAACACGTAAATCGGGGACAAACGCTTCCAAGGCACGTAGAATATAAGCCCGGTGGAGCCTGCTGGAGGATGGTCCGCGTCGCCATGTCCAAACAAAGGTGTTTCTGTGCACGACACTGTGCGCATCCAGTAATGAGAAGTGCTGGACAAGGCGCCGCAGCTCGCGTGAATTCCAAGCAGATCGACCACAGCCAGGACCTTGTAAATCACTTCGCGTATTTGACACAGCTGAAGTCGCCCGTTAGAATAACCTGACGACCGTCGAGAAAAAAGACATTCAGGTCTCGAAAAAAAATCATTAGATTGTCCATCTTGTGCTGGCCCATACACGCACAGTATCGTAAATCTAAAAGAAAAGTAGAAGCAATCTAAAGCCAGAACCCTACCCACACCGTCATAAAAAACATGGTTACCCCTTAATAAAGTCCGAATTAATATAATAATGCCTACACCCGTCAAACCAGTTGTATCGAAAGAGAAATAACAATCTAGGTTGAACTTTCGTTTGAAAGCCATCACGTCAGATAGCGAAAAGAAATTGGTTTCCCTGCAAGCACAAAACATCAAAATTCGAAGCACGGGCTGTACTAATCACGTCGGCCTGCTTTGGCGCACTGCGAAAACCTTGAACGTTCAATGAAATAATATTCAGTATAGCAGCCACAATGAAAAGCAAGGAATAACCTGGAACACAGTTCTAGACAGTTCTAGCAGGCGCGGAAGCGGGTGCCCGGCGAGCAGCTCAGCAGCAGCCGCTACTTTTTTGCCATCCAGTTCTAGTTGTTTTCACTTTTGAAAACTATCGCATCGGTTTTCAAATTTAGCATGGATCTGACTGCGATTACACACTCCGCATCCTTAAAGTGTTTCATCTTCCCTTTAGCTGACAAGACTCTCATCAGAACAATATACTGTGATAAACAGTCTGAAGCCTGTTACCGCTTTCATGCAGCCGGAAAGGAACAAAAGTTTGTACACCTCCCTCGTCAACATATGAGCCGCTATAGACTAGCGTGCTGCAGCTGGTGAGCCGTGCGCGAGCTGAAAGCGTGGCGCCTGCGTATACAGCTTGAGAATCGTGTGCTAAATCTCTATACTCACAATACCAATAGACATCGGTTGGTCCCAGCGCTTCCACATGTTCACTGCATACGCAGCGTCTCGAAGCTTTGCACACCCACCCATTTTAGTACAGTTGGGTTTTCAGAAAAGACGTCATTGTGCAAGGAGCCCTTTCTTCTAGCCTGGCCTTTCTCGTCACGGCGCTTTTGTGATCACAGTTCACAAATCAAATGCTGCTCGAACACCTCAGTGAATGATAGTGACCGCAAATTTAAAGCAATAAAAATGCTAACAATTATTGGATGTCATTCATAATGGTATTGAGCGCAAACACCAGACAACAAACATTCGAGACGACGTAGACGCAGCGCATGTTACAACTCGCGCAAAAAGTAACGTTGTGTTTTTGCATGTGACCAGGCTACCTCTGGAAACAGCACCTCAGAAACCTGAACACGAGGGCCCGCTAAATCGGAGCTAGTCAAAATGAGCTGCTCGAGGCGATCAAAGGCATTATCTTACCTGAACAGATGATCCTAAAGTAATCTATAGTCAGTTACAAGCTAAGAATAAAAAGTAAAGTGTACCACTATCTATGTGTGTTATGCGCGTCCAACTAGAGCTGTTCTTTGCTATGACGTAATGTTTAGGACGAACCAATAAAAAATTCAACTGTTATCTACACGCACGCAGCATCATTGTCGCCGGTCGTCATGCGATACAGTTGAAGTTTGTGATTGTGCCGCATTTGACGTGCATGGAAGCGGCAGCTGATCGGAGTATGTTGCAATGCTTTATCGCGTACCGTCGTTTCCGGAGCGTGAGGCAGCAACACCGCGGAAGCATGAAAAATAAGGGCAATGCTGCCTCGTGGGCGGATCCTATATTTATTCTTAGGCTGTCACCGACTATAGTATGTTCCCACACATTCCGGTACGGTTTGCGCAGGCAAGTGTCCACACGTGCAATGGGCCGGTAACATATAAAGGGGCGTTTGAAGCATTGCGCATCTCGGAAAAGGCATCATGCCGAAGCTTGAACAGGACATAGAAGTGCAATAATGAAGCAAGAAAGTACAAGGACCAATAAGTAAAAGAAAGAAAGTACAATAAAAGCCGGCAGATCTCACGCACTGTGGGAATCGATGTATGCGAAGCAGCCAGGGAGGAGCAAATCATCATTTACATAATTTGCATGTCATATTTTACATGTTAGTCATTCAAGTTCGTCATACAGTCACGTCGCTCAATACCATTTTTGGTGTATATCAAGCTAGCGAACTGGACGCAAGCGCACCATGAGCGTGCATGTAAATGGCGTTGTAGATGACACGCATGCCAAGATTTTCATGTTACCACCTGCCACTTATGTTCGTTATAAAGTCATGTCACTCAATACCACATTTGGTGTCTATCAAGCTAACAAAACGGCCGCGAGCGCGCCATGACCGTGGAATGCAAGTCATGTCGCTCATGACATGCCATGATTTCCATATTGTCATTTATGTTCGTCATACAGTCACGTCACACAATACCAAATTTGGTGTATATCAAGCTAACGACATGGCCGCGAGCGCTCCATGAGCGTGGCATGCAAGTCATGTCGCACATGACAAGTCATGATCTCCATATTACCACTTGTAATTTATGTTCGTCATACAATCACGTCACTCAATCCCAAATTTGTTGTATATCAAGGTAACGGAATGGCTGCGAGCGCGCCATGAGCTGGCACGCAAGTCATGTCGCACATGACAAGTCATGATTTCCGTATTACCACTTGTCATTTATATTCGTCATACAGTCACGTCACTCAATCCCAAATTAGGTGTATATGAAGCTAACGAAATGGCCGAGAGCGCGCCATGAGCGTGGCATGTAAATCATACTTTTCACGACAATTTAGTCATGATTTTCATAATATGACTACCCATTTATGTTTGTCACACAGTCATGTTATGCCATACCAAATTTGGTATAAATCCCATCAACGATACGGCCAGGAGAGCACAAAGTCGTAGGCGGCTAGATAGATAGCTAGATAGATAGATACGCTCAAAGTCGCCGAAGTTCGCTAAGAAATGCTTCGCATTTATTAAAGCAAAACTAGAGTCCTGAGGTTAGCTAACGCGGATAAAACGGCTTCAGGCGCATGACGTGGACGAGTTCAGTTGAGCACGGCGCCGTTGAGTTCGTAATGCCGTCCGGAATAACCTCGTAGTCTAGAGCGCCGAGGCGTCGAAGCACTTTGTATGGCCTGAAGTATCGCCGTAGAAGCTTCTCGCTAAGTCCCCGTCGGCGCACGAGCCTCCAGACCCACATATACGGTCACCGAGCTGATATTGCATGTAGCATCGTCGAAGGTTGTAGAGACGGCTGTCTGTCTATTACTGGTACTGGAAGCGCAGACGGGCTGGTTGTCGGATTTTCTTCGAGCGCCGAAGGTAGATGGCGACGTCGATCTTCTCCGCATCGGTGACATTGTGTAGCATGGCGTCGAGCGTTGTTGCCGGGCCTTTTCCATGGACCAACTTGTCTGGCGTCTTCTGCGTCGTTTCTTGTACTGCCGTGTTTTATGCGAAGGTCACATGTGGTAGGATGGCAACTCACGTCTTGTGCTCAACGTCGTCGTACATTGCCAGCGTATCGGCGATGGTCTTATTTAGACGCTCGGTGAGGCCATTGGTTTGTGCGTGGTAGGAGGTGGTCCAGCTGTGACTTGTCTGGCTGTATCGCAAGAACGCCTAAGTAGGGTCCGTAGTAAAAGCCGTACCTCTGTCAGTGTTGAAGACTGCTGAGGCACCACGACTCAGGACGATGTTCTCAACGAAGAAGTTGGCTACCGCGGCGGCGCTGTCCTTGAGCAAGGCCCTTGTTTCGGCGCAGCGGATGAGGTGTCGTTAGCTACGACTATCCACTTTTTTCCGACATTCAACGTCGGGAACGGCCCTAGCAAATCCATACCGATTTGCTGGAACGCTCGGCGAGCTGGTTCAAGGGGCTGCAGAAGTCTCGCTGACCTTGTCGGTGGTGTCCTGAGACGCTGACATTCCCGGCATGTCCTCACGGCACGTAACGAATGACGTCGGTGGTAAGGCATGGCCAGTAGTACACTTGCCGTGTATCCTGGTGAGCATGCGGGAAAAATCGGAGTGGCTTGCCGTCGGGTGGTCGCGCAGGGCCTGCAGAAATTCTGGTCGCAGTGAAGAAAGTACAACAATAAGGTAGTTCACCCGGGCCGGCGATCAGTTCCTTTAGATGCGAAGCATCTCTTGCTCGGGGCTATGTCCCGCGGCGTCGGCGACGGCGTCTGCACTCACACTAAGCATGCGCAACTCTCCTCCTTCCCTCTCTCCAACAGCTGCGCGTTACTCTCTTCACTTCTCTCCTACCACCTGCTTGCGCTTCTCCTGCGTTCTCACTTCTGCTCTCGCGGCACATGCGCTACTCTCCTCCTCTAGTCTCCTCTCCTTCAAGTGTGAATATAAAGCGGGTAGAGCGCTCCTCCTCCACCGCGCTGCGGCCGCGCGCTCTCCTCCTTTACGCGGGCGTTTACGCAGGCGTTCGGTCGCCTTCTCTCCTCTCCTCCCCCCGCGCTGCAGCCTGTAAACCCACTCCATCCTCTCACTTCCCCACTTCATGTAACCGCGTGCGCTCGGTCGAGGAAGTACCACTTGAATCGTGCGGTCGCTCCGTCCGTTCCCGGCCGCTGCAGTTGTCTCGAAAGCCGACGGCCGAGTGAACGTAAACGGAAACTTGGTGTGCACCCCCCAATGCTGCTTCGCATACCCTCATGGTTCCCTTTAGTGGGAGATGGTGTAATTTTTTCACGAGGACGCCGTTTTTCAAGAAAAATGACGCCAATGTTCGCCTAAACACTTTTGGAACAACGGCAGTCCTGTCCTCGATGTATGCCATTAGGCCCCTGAGTTCCGGGTAGGATCCCTGTCGTTCAGTGAAGTCGTGTGCACTTGTGCTTCCCAAGAAGCAGTCACCATCCTGGTCGTCCGGCGTTGGGTCGACGGGGGTGCGAGACAGGCAGTCGGCGTCAAAGTGTTTCTTTCCACACTTGTAAACGACGGAAATGTCTCCATCGTGCTAGGCGACCGGATGCATGCTTCAAGTTATACTCGGCAACAAGTTTTCTTGGCACTGGAGCGAAGGCTACGGAGGCGGGGCTCCTGCACATGTACTACTACGCGAAGTAGTCCGGTATGTCATGCGTTCCGTACCGCTGTAGAAAGTGATGGCTGTGCGCGATCAGCATTTCATATCGACGTAGACGCCGCTTGGCGTTAGAGGTACACGTAAAATGCGCGTCTTTTTCACGCGTTCAAAAAGGCGAAGTGACAACTTAAGAATTAAAACAAATACGGATATCTTACTGGTGTGAGCTGCGTCCTGTGTCAAAGAGCTACATGCAAAAAATGAAGGCAGTGTTTTTCATATCTCACGTAGAAAATAAGGGCACAATAGTAGGACTACATTCATAAGCGGTAGGATACGCGAGATTTGGCTCTGTAGCCTTCGCTACAGTGCCAAGAAAAGTTGTCGCCGAGTATAGCTAGCGAACACAAGGAGTGGTGGTCGCTCAGAACTTTGAAGAGCCTGCCGTAGAAGTATCACTCTTAAAAAGAAGTTAGCAAAAAGCTTGTAACCACGAGCAAAAAGTTAGTAACAGCGGCTGTTACTAACTTTCTTGGGCCATTACTAACTTTTTTCCTACTTTTTTACTACCTAACTTAGCAGACACTTTTAGGTTGCAACGGTTACTACCTCTTGTGTACAGTTACTAACTTTTTTGCCATGCACCTGTTTAACGAACTTGCTAAACTAACCTTATTAGTAATCATTACGAGCTTTTTGCAGCCTATTTACTAGCACGGGGACCCAATCAAATTCGCTGAGGCGATATTAGTAAGCTTAGTACCTCGTCTTGGCTCTTGATTATTAAGCCATGTTGAGGCGGTATTATGCAAAATAGAGATAACATATTGTTTGTCTTGATATGCTTGATTAAAAGTTCTACGCTGTGTTACCTCGCACACCTAATTAAATGGTACGCTATATAAATATAGGCGCGTACCTTAAATTATTCATCGTAAAGCCTAGCTGCTCACCGGCACCAGCTGTGTTCTCCAAAGGTAGGGCTATAAATACTCCTGGAACCACTTACGAATTACACGTGTCGCGTAAACTAGTGGTTGTGTATCTGTGCTGTTCTCCTTCACGACATTATATGCATAATTACCCATTGATATATTGTAATGATCATGCTTGCGAATTCAACCGTTATAAAAACGGGTGACTAATGAGGCGAAGTGATCGCGGTTACTACTTTTTTTGGGGGGGTAGTAACCGTTACTACCTATGTTTTACTAGTTAGCAACGAGACGACAGCAACCGCTACTAACTGAGTTTGTAAAAACGAGGGTAGTAACGGTTACTAACCTTCCCGTTACTAACTTCACTTACTAACAGGGTTGTAACATATGTGACAAGTAGTTAGTAAACCGAAGTTAGTAAGTACTACAACCTTTTTTTTAAGAGTATAGCCGAGTGGATGTGTCCGAAACATTCTGCCACGGTTTGCGCAAGGCGGTGTCTAAAGGTCCAATGGGCCGCTAATATACAAATCAAGGAGCGTGTGTGGCAATATGATTATGAGGGACACCGTAGTGGAGGATTCCGGAACTCTCAACTATCTGGTGTTCTCTCACGTGCACTGACATCACAAAGTTCATGGGCCTCTAGCATTGCGCCTCCATCAAAATATGACCGCCACGGCCGGGATTGAACCCGCGACCTTCGGTTCAGCAGCGGAGCACTGTAAGCGCTAGACTACCGCGGCAGACTATCATTGTGCAAGCGCTGAGCGAAAATAAGGCCATACTCCAAGAAAACGTTGTAGACAACGTTTTCTTCTAGTACTGATATTTTTTTTTTGTTGCTCAACGACTGCACAGTAATTCCACACTACCAATAAAAATTTAGCAAGCCTTTGAGAAAACTACCTAATATCCATAAACTCTAAATTGTACAGGCATACGCTCTAATGTTCATCCGTGGTCATGTAGAACTGGAAAGATCCTATGTCGACGCTGAATTAGCTATGAAATGGAGGTGCACCCATTATAACAAAGCCATGAGTTTGCCACCTGCAGACAGTTTTTCGAAAAGCTTACCTTAATGGATTTGTGCTTCGGCTCAACTTCATTTTGCAGATTGTCGGCAGGGCAGTTATGCAAATAGAGAAAAATAAAATGAATGGGAGTGAGTATTACTTTTGAACATGAGCAGTGTTACAAGTGACAGCTACTGTATAGGGGCATGCACATGAGTTATACTGGATAATCTTAGGCTCTAAATATATATTGTGATTAAAGGCACTTCTCTAGTGCGGACGCTGGAATGATTTTCTCGTAGCTTTATAATTATTATCTAAGAGTATGTCTGAGAGGTTTAGTTTCTTTGTAACAGCGAGGCAGTTCTCAATCGACCCTTCGCCGTCCGCCAGTGTTCCTCAGCGCTGGCCGCGAGCTCTTTTTGTGTGGCGAAGGTGAGGCATGGTAAGAAGAGGGAGGGCTATTGCGTGAATAGAAATGCGAGAGTGACGCTTGGTTGTGGAGAAATTGGATGGCTAGCTGAGGTAGTGGCGAGGGTGATGCTTGGTGGAGAGGGTGAGCCAATGGGAGGCGCATCTGCAGTGTCCAGGGTGACGCTCGGTGAAGAGGGTGAGCCAAAGGAAGGTCCGCCAGGAGTGGCCAGGATAATGCTCGGTGGACAGAGTGAGCCTATGAGAAGCGTGCCTAGAATGGCGAGGGTGATATTCGGTGGAGAGGGTAAGCCAAGGCACATTCACACATTACCTTGAAGTGGGGAAAGGGACAAAACTCACCACAGATGTGCTATCTTCGCCGCCTAAGCTGCCGGGAAATGACTAGGCGAGCGCCATGCGGGGCGGAGAAATCAGTCCGGGACCGATTTTTCGGCCACGTGGAAGTAGAACGCCTTTCTCCTTCACGGGCAGAAGACAAACTTTAGCTGCGCTCACTAGCGTACAAATCACGTCATACAAACACCCGGTCGCAAATTCAATTTGGAGGCCGTGGAGTCGGGGGTGGTTCGCGTAGGCGCAATCACAAGCTACCTCAGCTGCACGACAGAAATCACATTCCTTAAAAGGACGCCTTCCTTAAGAGCCTGATTTGGATTAAGATTGCCGAAAAGACTGGAATTTGCAGAAGAGGCAGCAGCAGCAGCGAGTCGGCATGCCTAAAGTATCTCGCTTTTCCAGAGCCAGGTGAATCCACCACTGCCAGCGTGACCGCTTATGTAGTTCCTGATGGTGCATTTCCAGAAACAATGGTTTCAAACGGCGAAAACAATTTCTTTTCCGTGAATTGCACGGGTAACTTTCATTCGGTACGAAACTAAACCCTCAGGAAACAGGCAAAACTGACTGAGTTCTAGTATTTACGAATGTGGCAGCGGCATACAGGAAGGGTAGAAGAAATGTACGCATCGTCGACACCCGCGACCGTGGTTTCCCGACAGTTCTGCCGCTTTCGCTTTCTTTTCGCTTCTAAAATTTGTTAATAATAATATCTGGGGGTTTACGTGCGAAAACAACGATATGATTATGAGGCACGGCTTACTGGAGAGCTCCGGAAATTTAGACGATCTGGTCATTTTTAACGTGCACTGCCCGCGCATAGTACACGGGCCTCTACCATTTCGCTTCCACCGAAATGCGATCGGCGCAGCTAGGATCGAATCCGCGACCTACGGGCTCAGCAGCCGAGCACCGTAACCACTGTTTCACCGAGGCGGACCTTTTAAAATGCGAATGTGCCGTTATGGTGGCGAGGGTGATGCTCGTTGGAGCGGGTGAGCCGATAGGTGGCGCGCATGGGGTGACAAAAGTGATGCTCGGCGGAAAGCGCGTTAGAACGCAGCTGTTTGCAAGGGTCGGAAGGTGTTTAAGAACTCATGTCTGTTAGCAGTAGTCTGAGAGGGAGTATATAGGCGGGTGCCGGCTTTTGTGTCGTGCCCTCTTCCAGGACGGCCAAGACTCGTACACCCGAGGAAGAAGCATCCCAACTCGTAAAACAGACCTGCAAAACAGAGAAATACTAAGAAAGACCTGCAAAAATTTGAAACGACAATAGTCTAGCGATGGGGCATCAGCCTCGCTGTCATAACGGCTTCCACGGAGTGGAGCTGGCAAAATATTTTTTTTAAAGTTTCTCCAATTTTGCTGCCACCACATGTACTCGTCACGGACGGGGCTGATAGGTTATTGCAACCTGGAGCAAGTGTTCACCTAATACGCTAAATTACAATTTTCACATTAAGTTAATTTAAAAATATATAGGCATTACTAAACCAATACAACGAAGAAATTTTTGTAGTTATAAAGCGAAGCCTTCTACGTTTCACTAATATGGACTTGAGCGCCGAAAACGCACTGCAGCAAAGCCGCCTTACACAATTAAACATTCTGCGATCACAACATTGAATAATCTGCACGCACAATAGAACAACGGCACACGTCATACGGATCGCTGAAGACGACCATTTACACTCGCAGTTGTACCGATAAGAAGAATTGGAACTGCAACGCCACGCTACCCAGACTAACTGTATATATAGATCTTCAATGCCTTACGTGCGTCACGCAGTCAATTACCGACCGTCACCATGGGTAGGCCATGGGCGCAGCGCACGGCATAAACTGACGCTGCCGTACGCGAACGTAAGCACAAGCCCGATCGTGCCCGTTAGGCCGACCTTGTGTGCCGGCAATGGTATGCAGAAGCCATGCGTATCCGTCGACGATACAGTAAGAATGTGCGCATCAACGAGACAGAGGTCAGGCATCGCCGCCACGCTGAGCCTAAAGCTCGAAGAGGGAGAACGCGGCCAAACGCCACAGACGCAATGTGGAACCACCTGAAGAGACGGCACCAAGCGCGGCACCAGAACCACCAGAAGCGCGATAGAGGGACCAGAAGGAGGTCTTTACGGCAGCAACGAGTTGGTTCAAGCAAGATTTCTAGGTCCTTGAGTTCTTGACGCCGTACTGCGTTTGCGATCGACTCTAGTTCAACAACCAGGTGTCCTCGCTTTAGGCATTCGCTCTGATGACCAAGCCGCTAGGTGTTTAACGTGATTCGCGAGTACGATCCCGGTCTCAGTGATCCAGCTGAGATTCGAGTGTACGACACGGGCAAGGGAATCTGTGTGCGGTAAGCTACATACTTTAAAGAAATACTAAAGACAAATAACAATTTACGTCAGAGTGAAAGATGAATGTTTGAGAACGTCTAAAACGTCAATATTATCAGCAACAGTCTCTCCTAATCGAGCAATTAAGGTGAATGTATGACACCATATGCGCCACGAGTGGGACATTTTGAAATAATCCCAATGACGTCAAGAGTCCCGAATGCAATTAATCACTAGTAATCAAACCAGTTGCAGCAAAAAAAAACTTCCCCATCTCCCGCTAAAGGGAACCATGTGCGGATGCGAAGCAGCGGGGAGAGTTAGCTTGAGCGCCATAAACGTCGCCGCTCTCGTTTCACGGCAGCGGCCCGGGCGCTCATCGCGGCGTTGCACAGGAGAGAGGATGATGCGCGCGCGCTCCGTCATTTTCATACCGCGGAACTACCATGGCGCCCCCCAGCGGAGTATGCAGCTGTCACACCACCTGTCCTGCGCGCCGCTCCGTAGAGGATTCCTAGAGGAGAGGACGGGGGGGGGGGGACCGTAGGAGAGGAGAGAGAGAGGGGGGAGGGGACGTGCATGCACTGTGGGGATGTGGGACGCGGGCGCCGCTCCGTAGAGTAGATGATTCCTAGAGTAGAGAAAGGGGGTGAGCGTAGGAGAGGATAGGGAAGGCGACGCGCATGCGCTGTGGGGGTGTGGGACGCGGGGGGCCGCTCCGTAGAGTAGAGGATTCCTAGAGGAGAGAAAGGGGGTGAGCGTAGGAAATGAGAGAGAGAGTGTGAGGGGGACGCACACGCATGCGCGTGTGAGGATTGAGGACTGCGACGTCCTCACACGCATGCGTGTGAGGACGCATGCGCGTCCTCACACGCATGCGCGGTGGTATGGGACGGGGGAAGGAGGGACGGACTAAGCCCCCCTCCAAACACATGCAAGCAAGATCAAGGAATGGGGTCCACCTGGGCGACACACACCACCTGCCTACCATTGCTAAGCAGCCTCTCTGTGCTCTCGGCCATGACTCTGATGACTGTGGTAGTGGTTGACGAGCTTCATATTACTACAGTGTTCTGGTTCGCATAATGGGTGCTTCCCTACTTCATGAAAGTGGCCGGACGCGGGACGCCGGACGGGGGACGCGGAACGCGGGAGGAACGGACATAGCCCCGAGCATAAGATGCTTCGCATCTAAAAAAGAACCTTCCTTGCATTACAACACGTAATTAAATTATTCTCGTCCGTTTCTGTTTGATTCATGAAGAAAAGAACCGGTTGGCGTTACCATGGGCATAGGCGCGCGCACAGGGGGGTAAGCGGTGGGGGGGGGGCAGGGAGGGGCGAGAAGGTGGGTTGCAAAGCCAGCCCCCCCACATTGACATAATAGGTAGGGGAGGCGATGGGGGGGGGGGGGGCGCAAAGTCAGCCCCATACCTTGACATAATAGGGAGGGGGGTCACTGCGACGAACCTTCCCCCCCCCTCCTCCTTGACGGGGAACCCTGCGCACGCTTATGACCATAGGGAATGGCGCAAGTGCTTCAAAAATTTCTTTCTCGCTTGGTTAGGCGGTGCCATCTAGCGTGGCCAAGTTGAACCAGAGAAGCACAATTTTGTTATTGGAGAAACATTTTGCAGTTTACTTCTGGTGTGAACGCCTTGCAGCGGCGTAATTACAAATCAGCTGCCGTTTTAATCGTTTTTCTCTCAAGAAGGCGAGGCAAATACGATCATGTCCATTACTGTGATTGCACAAGAAGATGCCGGCACTGTCGTCCGGTAACCTACATTCTTAAGACTCTTTACGCCGGTATAATGTACACGCTAAAAACATCGCATGATTTTGCCTCAGCGGAGATTCAATCTTAGAAAAATTAAATATAGTTTAACAGCGGTTATCATCACCATTTAGTAGTTTGTGCAAACGTAAAGGCATACGTTTACGAATGGGGTGCTAAAACTTTGCTCAAACTTTACTAAGGTATGCGTTCCGGTAACACGGTAAACATAATCCATTATTCTGGTTAACATGGTAACGTTAAAAAGTTTACATACAAGCTAAAAGCCCCTAATGCCGCGTGCATGTAATGTTGCCGGATACCCGAATTGTGTACGTCGCTTGAGCTACAGCAAAGAAACCGACTTGACTTTCCACTTGGTGCCGCAAAACGAACCCCTACGCTCGAAGTGGCTGAGTGCTGTGCCTCTGCGCCAGCGCCGCGAGCTAAAGTCTCGTTGTCAGGCTCACCGACGACAGCCATCGCGGCAAGCTTCGATGGCCGTTGTTGCTGCTGTGGCTCCCACGCCTTTCGCTCCGCTGCAACTAGTGTCAGTGGTCGCGCAGTAAAGGCGGGCAACGTTTGGCAAAGCAAGTGCTACGTCAGGAGGCCCGTTTTCATGTGGGTGATTTGAACTGCTCTAACGCCATGTAGACCACTAAAACGTGATTTTATTTCAAAATAAGCATTTCCTTGGAACGAAAGTAGCACTACGAGGTTTCTTGACCGCTCTTTCAGGAATCAACGTCGACTTAATATTTGTCTTTAGTGTCCCTTTAAGTGCCGCCAAGGGTCACCTGCACCCTCCGATGCCCGAAGGTCTACCCAAGCAGAACGCCGTACAGAGTGGATGCGCCTCGACTACTCTTCATGTGCTACCAGCAAGCCCCGTAGCCTGGGGGGGGGGGGGGGTGCCTAGACCCCCCCCCCTCCCCCGAAGTTCAGATGGCGAGGGATATTTTACCGAGAATAAATAATTAAGTTGGGCGGTTTTCCAAGCCTTCAACAAGTGCCCCCCCTCCCTCCCCCCCCCCCCCCCCCCCCGCCCCTCGAAAAAAAATCCTGGCTGCGGGCATGCATCCAGCACCTCACTCACTGTCGCGGTTACTGCGTTATCATGGGACAGCCGTACAGGTTCTGATAGCGTGCAGGACACGGCGCGATCGCTTCCGCGCAACATAAGCGTCGACGTTGCGATCGATGTTTACCTGAAGAGACGCCTTATAGCCAAGCCATCTTAGGTTCGTAGCGGGGTCGTTATCTTTGGCCTTCGACTTTGATTCAGTTTTCATGGGAGACGACTGCATTCAACGATTAAGCAGAAAGGCGCTTTCATTTCTCACCCTCCCGTCGTTCGAACTGCACCAAAGAAGAACAGCCAGCTCAATATTGTCAGCTGCTATCCCACTAAGTGCCGATATAACATTGCATTACGTGTGTTACTGCCACGGGTGACAGAAAACGTTAAGCTTTATTCCGGATTTAAGGGTGGTTTGCTACCCTATAAGCGCGACTAACTTGCTCGAACAACTTTCTACACAACAGAACGCGGCGACGTTAGGGTGTACTAGATTGTTTTCAGGGGCGCAACCGAAATCACGGCGCCTTGCTGGCTTGCACTCCTTTAGATGAGGTAATGCTGTCGTAGTTAGTGTAGTGTAGTTTTGACATATTGTGTAGTTTTGGCTTATTGGGCTCAACTGTACGTAGGTAAAACAATCGAATCCGCAGCCGTCCGGCCCGGCGCCGACGAAACTCGGGAAGGGTAGCAGCTTTGGCTAGTTGGTATGTAGGGGCTTTCAAAGTGGTGTGTCCACTGAGTGCTGAAGCGTCCATGTTGTCCCCGCCAAGTCACATTGTAGGGAACTATTCCTTCTCACGGTCGGTGGCCCTCTGCCACCCGGTCGTGTGTAAATTTATGTGCGTATGGCATGGGCGTCGGCAAGGGGGTGCAAAATGGGCACTTGCCCCCCGCAAGCCCCACCAGTACTTGCCCCTCACCCAAGCAATCTAAAAACGTTGCCCAAGCTAAACGAACGCTCCGCCCCTCCCCCTCCCCCCCCCCTCACAAAAAAAACAAAATCCTGCCGACGCCCATGGCGTGTCGCCACCGGACGAGGCGCCCTTTAATATGATGACCGTTCGATGACCTGTCATCGCAGCAACGGCCACGATGAAATGTTAGTGCCCTTTGCCGACGAGACAGCTCTCGCCTGGCAACACTTGGCTGAGCTGTCTCTACTGTATTTAAGTGGCATCTCGTTCTACAGTAGGACGGTTTAGCCCTCGAGTCGCGACACGAGTCACACGAGCTGCAGTCTTGAGAACGGCGACGACGGGCAAGGCACCACCGAAGCACACGTCACAAGACCGAGCAATAGCGAACGGTGAAGGCCGTGCAGCACGGTCTGTACCGGATGGCACGTTATTTGAACCCGTAGAGGATGGATCCAATGCTTCGGTGCTCAAAGCAGAATGTAAGCTTTGCGGAAAAGTAATTTCTGGTTCGCGGACATCGACGTCAAACCTCAAAGTCCATTTCAAGGTAAGAAACGTGTCTTTTTCCCAGTTGTTATAGTTGTGTCTCTATAATTGCCATACGTTCCTTTGAGCTCGAATACGTTTTATTTATTCCCAGAGGGTACATCCAAATGGTATATCCGAATATGAGCAGTACCTCAAGAGGCCCCGGAAGTGGAGTTCTGGACGCGAGAAAGCAAACGACCGCGAGCGCACCAAGCCGCTAGAATCCACAACAAGTCTGGATTTCGGTTTAGCCAAAAACCGTCCAGGTCAAAAGAAGTTCGATGATCTTCTGCAGAACTTGATTGTCAAGTCCATGTTTCCTCTGCAATTTGTGGAGGAAGATGCTTTTCAGCATTTCGTCAAAGGTAAGGGACGGCGTTCTCGCTGGAACAGTTCTTGCTCTATTGGTGTGTTAGGCGAATAACGCTGCATGTGACATATTTTCAGGAACCTGCCCTGATGTGGTGCTTATGTCTCGAAGGACACTCGGGAGAAGCATAGATGACGCATTCGAAGACAAACTTCGCAGCATCAGAAGTGAGCTACAAGCGACGACATATGTGTGTACCACTGCGGGCGTGTGGTTTACTTCAACAAAAAGATTCTTGGGTGTAGCAGCACACTGGGTAACTAGGCAATTTCAATTATTTTGTAGGGCATTAGAGTTATGAAGTTTTGCACGTGCTATTGCAGGCGGGCGTTGTTGCACCGTGCGCGACTCCGCACACGAGACAGAAAGCATAACTTTTGAAAGAGGTTGACCGAAGCGTTGACTCAGAGTAAATTTCTAGCTTTGGGTGATTTTCTTGAAAGGCTCGAGTTCCACTGAACAAGACAATTCGCCCTAACAACCGCGCTCGGATTGGCAACGAATTGGACGTATCATTTGCCTCAAAGATTACTCAGTGCTGTTCATACCTAAAATTGCTCAGTCAGTGGATTCTGTAACTAACCCTGTGCAATTTACTGTGTCTTTTCAGATTGATTTCGACACGCTTGAACGCAAATCGACAGCTCTAGCTTGCAAACGCTTTCTTGGAACGCACTCATACGACCGAGTAGCAGAGCTGCTTTTGGATGTCTACGCAGACTTCAGCCTGGAAACGAAGCAAGTCGTAGGCACAGTGGCCGACAACGGAAGCAACTTTGTAATGGCTTTCAAGGAATTTGGAATCGATGACACCACTGACGGTACGCATTAATGTGTCTCTTCGAATATTTTTCTCTAACATATTTCGCCTGATCTGTGGTTGAAGAGTTCGTATTTGTTTTGGTGAAGGAGGGAACGGGAATTTACTGACCCCTCTTGTTTCTTTACAGATCGGAAAATCGATGTTACGTTTCCCCTTGAACTGTCGGGGTCATCGCTTCCCCGTCATCTGCGGTGCGCGTGTCATACTTTAAGCCTCGTCGCCACGGCTGACGTCAAGAAAGAGAAGTGCCACGTGCAGTCGTCTCCACTACAGTGCAATGGCGAAATTCGCTCAGTATTCGGACTCATCAAATCAGCCAAAGTCTGCAGAGACGGTGCTATCAGTTCTCGGAAGACAGCTGCCAACACCCTGCATCACGCGGTGGAGCTCTCTCTACCACGCATTAGACGAACTTCTCACGAACAAAGAGAAACTCAAGACACTCTCACAGAAGCTCCACCTACCGTATATAAGAGACGCAGAGCTGGACTTTCTGGACGAATATCGCCGGATTCTCTACCCAATCGCTGCAGGTGAGGTACTTTTTGTATAAATGTTTTCAAGAGTCGTCTACGTTTATTAATTACAAGTTATTTTCAATCACCATCACTGGAGAAAATCAAGCAGCTTACATTATAAAATATTTTTTGCAGCAATCGATATCTTGCAGAAAAGCAGCTGCGGCTACTACGGAGTGCTTCTGCCAACACTTCTCACAGTAGAAAAGCAGCTATTTTCTATGAAGAAAAAAATTCGGCACGGATCTATCATCTCAGACAGCTGTGCAGCCGGTCTCCAAAATCGCTTTTCTGCGTTTTTCAGTATGCAAAATGATGAGGCAATACTTGCATACTGCTCACACCCATTCTTCAAGGTGCGGTGGACCTCAAGCGAAGTCGCCAAATCTTCAGACTTTGAGAGCTTGCTCGTGGGAGCGGCTGAGGCGCATGCACCGCTCCAAACGGACACGTGCGACGAGTCGTCGTAATCGGTGGTGATTAATGACGGTTTTCACGACTTTGAAATCTCCCCGATTCGGCATCTGAACGGTCAGAACCGATCCACGTGAGGGCGGAAGTTTTCCGCTATTTAGATGACCCGAGAAAGGATATCGCCATGCTGCAGGACTACCCGGCCATGAAGGCGGTATTTATCCGCTATAACACGAATTTATGCTCCTCTGTCGCAGTAGAGAGACTTTTCTGGTTCGCAAGTCTGGTGTTGAGGCCGAACCGACAATGCCTTGATTACGGCCTATTTGAGAAGCTCCTGTTGCTTAAGTGTAATTAACACACCAACCTTTTCAGCAAAATATTTCTTATGTTTTCAATAAATGTATACTTTTCTTTCATTCAGTAGTATTCGTTAGTGATTCCGGCGATTTGCTTGAACTATGCTATTTCTGGCGTAGCTGATATTCTTGCCACCAAGTATGTCCTTGTCGGTGTACAATGCGTGTTACTATTGTAGAGGAAAGGCCAAGCCACCGTCCCCATGGTGAAGCCCCCCGATAACCTCATTCTTTACTCGAGCCGCGATGATGATCTTAATGATAATACTGCCACTCCTCGTCGTCTACACTATGTTCAACATCCTCCGCGCCTCCGCAGTAGTGGCACCTGACGACGAAGAACTCTAGTACGCACGGGCTCTAAATACACATTGTTTGTACATCAGAACTTGTCCAAGTCAATCCATGTGGGACAATCCGGGTTTCCTCCTGCACCTTGTCTTCCAGATGTGCTTCCGTCGCTTGTTCCATGTGGGTGCTTTTGAACGCGTCGCCTTCGGTGAACTTGCGCTGTCTCTGAGGTTTTCTTGGCATGAAAACACGTACTGAAGACTCTTCCACAAGGATCTTGCGTAGCTATTTCTGAGGAACCTTCTCCTTGGCTTTCTTGTCCTGGCTGCGAGACTCTTCCACGAGGTTCCGGTGTAGCTATTTCTGACAAATTTTCTTGATTTCCTGGTAGTGGCTGTGTTCGCCTTGGTAGCGTCAGCTTTCTGCATCCGCCTTCGTCTGGTCTGTCCCATTCGCCGCTGTGTCGCTGTCTCGGCATTTCGCACTTGCATTGAGACACGCTGTACGATCGACATTCTTCTCCGCCTTCTCGTTTGTAGCTTACACGAAAGGCGGCAGTTATGAGAAGTCCGGACGATAGGCTTTGGTGTCTTCATGTTCTTCCTTCCACTTCCTTTTGCTTGATCAATTGGCCTTGATTTATTTCCTCCGGGCACGTGTATGAGCGAAAGTGAGGGCTGCATAAAATCCGAATCTGTCGTCTTCGACATGCACTCGTCGTCAAGACGTGTAGGATCGCCTTCCGGATTTCCAAGTGCATCCTGCTTTTCTGTCGCACAAGTATCTTCCTCCAGGTGCACCTGAGTTGCAGTCGCTGTCTTGTCATTGGTTTCGCGGGTAAAGTACGCTGACGAGAATTCTAACGTCGTGGAAGGTATCCTTAGACCTTGAGGTTGTTCTTCTGTGCTGATCTTCGAGATTGCATTCTCTGCAGTGAGAATGCTAGTGTGTCTGCTTCCAGTAGGTTGCAATATTTGTCGTGAAGTCGACTCGTTTAGCTTCTGTGCGGCAAGATTGATGTTGACGAAGCATTCGCTAGATGGTGGTGCCATAGACGAAGAGAATATTTTCGCTTCTACGTCTCTCTCAATCAGTTCCTCCAAACGAGCCTGCCGAGCCTTTGATACGTCGGCTTTCTTATATTCTGTTCTGGCCTTCGCTAGAATAACCTGGTGCACATAAACGTCTGCTTCTTGCATCTCAGCTTCCAAGCAATCCATGTCAACTGTGTCCTCTACTTCCTTGTCGATTCTTCTGAGCTGATCGTACTGGTCGATGAAAATTCGGTGAATATTTCGTAATTCGCTTACTGCTGGCGATCCACGTGCAGAAGACGTTCGATCTTTGCGATGGCTTGCGTGACGGCCCTGCGTACTTGACTCCGCCTTTCGAATAGGGCCTTCATGATCCGGTCCAGTGTCGAAAACGTGACAAGTTACTGGCCGGCCGCGTCACGAGGCGAAGTCGGAGTCAACATGGGATCCATCACAGAGGTTTCACACAACAAAGATCCGTCAATTGTTGGGCTGTCATTCTTCACGATTTGAGTCTCGGGGATGGTTAGGCCTCGCACATCATCTTCACCCAACGGCGGCTTCGCAAAAGTCCTCCGGGCTTCAGATGCGGTCCAGAATTCGTGAAGTCCGCTCTGTCTCACCTCTAAAGGTCCTTTCTACCAGGTTTCACGGCACCAAAATGTAGAGAAAAGGACAAGCCACCGTCCCCATGGTGAAGCCCCCCGATCACGTCATTCTTTATTCGAGCTGCGATGATGATCTTCATGATGATACTACCACTCCTCGTCGTCTACACTATTTTCAACAACTATTACGGTGATAAAATATAATTTTTATTGCAACTGATACCTGTAAATATGTCGTTATTAGCAATTGTGTACAGTGTAACCCTCTTTCCCAATGCCTTAACGGGGCTCAGAGTATTGTGATAAATAAATACATTGCAAGTTTCATAGCGCTGCAACATTTGCAATGTTATGCTGCACTTAATAAATGTTTTTTCGGAGTATGAACATCCCCGAAATAAAAAGATATTTCAGTATCTGTATTCCGGAATACTTTTTTCGCCTTTTTGTGAAAGTATCTCCGAAATATCCCGCTACGTCAAAGACAAATGCATCTCAGTATCTGTATTTTAGGCTTCCAACCCATGTATTTCGATATCTGTATTCCGGAATACTTTTTTCGAGTATCTCTGCCCAGCCCTGCTTGAGCGTCATTTCATAACGTTTCGCTTAATAAAAAGAATTACATACCCGTCCCAACGTGGGAGAAGCCCACTGCGCACTAGTCGCGTCTCTCCGGACTATGAATAAAGTTCCACCATAAATAAAGTTTTTCCATACCATACCATACCATCCATCCCACCCGGTCCCCTTACCTCCACATGCTTCGCACAAAATCGCTTCCCATGGTACTTGGGATCTGTTTTTTTTTTATATATATTACCAACTGCCGCATCAGTGTTTGGTAACGAAAATTACTATTTTCGGCACATAATATGGTATTGTTTGTGAAATGTATGCCTATGCACACTTTCTTACCACATTTTATGTATGGGACACAAGGTCGCCAGAAATATTCTCGATAGTATCCTGGCTCACAAATGCATGTTATTTCCCCACGTTCTACACAAGTTCTTGTTACTCCAGGACACAGTTGTTGATAAGTTTCACCGGCATACTTGCAAAAGTACATTTTTTCATGTGGATATGGACAGTCTGCAAAAAGAGGAAGAAACGTCTTAAGCTTCCGAACACGACTGTTACGATGACCAATCACCAGGAACGACCAAGAGAAATCGTTCGAGCACTAATGAAAACAAATCGCAATGTCGATACGTTAGCCCCAATATCATTTCATTCAAAATGTAATTACTGCCTCTCAATTAAAACTAGTATTTATATTGTTCGGTTTTCTTAACCCGCCACAACAGTGCCTACCAGCGAGGCATTCTCCTGCACATATTTAAGTTTTCTTACATGCTGAGACAAAAGAACAAATTGCTAATAGCTCCAGCCCACAGGTCTTGAAAGTCTGGCTGGCATCACGTATTGCGAAATGATGCTATGCCGTGGAGTCAGCAAGTAGTCGGCGATAACCCATACTTTGACAGTCAGCCAAATTTATGAGGCACGTCGGTAATAATAATAATAATAGGTCCTTTATTTTTCATCAAGCATTACATAATGAAGAACTGATGTGTTTAATATTTGGAAAACTGCAGAAACTCTAGAGCATTTCCTGCTTAAATGCCAACGAATAAATCAAATAATTAAGTATGTAGTAAGACTGCACAATATATTGGGCTTCAAAGACAGTTTTGGGAACATATTCTGCGGCAAACATCAGTTTTTTTTAAGAAAATGATGTAAGCATGAAGGCTAAAGACATAGAACGTGCGAAAAAAAACTGAATACAGGAGGTAGGTCAGGATTGCAAGCTTGTTAGTTTAAGCTACAGAGCCCAGAGAGGATTGTTAAAGGGCTTTGTAGCTCTATACACTAAATGTTCAAGTCCTTAAGTGCGTTAAAACGGTGTTTCTCGAATTCACATCCTGCGATACACGTTTTAAGTGCCCATTTGCTGAAATAAATCATATTTATTGGGTTTATGGGTCTTATAGGTCTTAACTATGAAATATAAGGGTGCAAAAAGAAGAAAAGGGCGTTCGGCACATTCATGCATATAGTTTCGCGACACACTTGTTGAAAATGTATTTGTGTAATGAATCTGTATCTACAAAGATGACGTTACTCAGAGGCCTGAGGCTTGATAAATAAGATGGGACACATAATAATTATTTTACGATGCTCATTAGCCAGCTTCATTACTACTTACCACTCATCCAAACATGGGAAACATGCAGCGAAATCATTACCGGTTCCAGATAGGGCAAAAACTGGCCGCGAAAATTTCTTCAGGTTAATGGCTATATACTGTACGGAAGCACTGGGACAAGGAAAGCACAAAGTTCAAAAGGAAGCGAATATCACGCTTCAGGGGACAAGCATGGGTGACATTAATGTGCACCTCCATGTATGCATTATCGGCTCGCATGCTGCCCCAATCGGCCCTGCTCGTGCATGACCATGCACGTTAGTGAAATTCAAGTGATTATAATAAGTAGATTTCATAAGGTGTTATTCCACTGATACCGCAAGGCTTGGCACGAAACCCACACTTGATGAAATGAAGCGCAATAAACGGGAAAACAAAGGTGAGGCAGACAGGACGAAGCACTACCAGCCACACTGAACACTGATCGCTTGTCCACACACAAAAAATGTGGTTGATCTCTCTGATATAGGAATCGGTATAACACACGAAAGTGAAACGCGTCTTCACAGAAGTAGTTCAGTGTTTATTGCACATTGGTATATAATGTCTATTGGTGTTTAGTGGATACAGCACTCTTAGACATAGGCGTGCGCACGAGGGGGGGCAGGGGGGAGGGCTAGTGACCAAAGAAGGGGGGGCGCAAAGTCTGCCCCATACATTGACTTAATAGGGAGGGCTGCGATGAACCTTCGCCCCCCCCCCCCCCCTGAAGGGGAACCTTGCACACGCCTATGCTCTTAGATTTTGATGCACCCATGTTGACACCTGGTGGCACATCTCCATCACGACAACGAACGACTCGCGACGGGGATAGAGTTTCCGGAGACACTGTATTACACGCACCGGAGCATCGCGCTAATCGCACTTGAACCGCAGGCGTTCGCAAACCGTGCAAGCGAAACCCAACGGGTTATCACTCAATCGTTTTTCAATTCACGGTCCGCTGCAGCGAAGGGGGGCGTGATTTGCGGGTCGGCGACCGTCCTGTCCATGTACTTGGCATGCGGCGTTGTGTTGGCGAGCAGCGCCCTGCTGGTAGGTCGCTTCGACTAAGATACGATGGTTTCGGTCCCGCATCGATGTCTACATGGCAGCCAGTTGGGTCGCGATGCGCTCAACTTCACAAACGCGGGAGGCAGAGTTTTCAGCTTCAGCGGTGAACATGCGAAGGCCTCCCGCTCCCCCCTGGCGCATCTATCGCTGCACCAAACTGACTTGCGCGACACTCGCCCGTCGACGCCGTTCTCTTTCGGGGGCGCTCAAGTTATGAGCCAAGTGAACAAACCGAACTTTTTTCAAAACGTCATTTTTTGGTTTTTCGCCATGTTAACTCCGCAATTTATTGCCCATCATATCGCTGCAGAAAGCATGTCTACAAGCGAAAATGTTAGACCATCCATCACCTACGAAACCGAAACTGAAAGTGCCAGTTTTGTCTGCATGATAAGATTAGCTTGATATGTAGTATTTTGTTTCGGTTATTTAGCAATCATATGAAGTGCGAACATGTAAATATGCTCTAAAAGCGTTGTCAACATGTCATTTTTAATCATAAAGTCATAAACTTGTGACCAGGTGAACGCGTAACGGGGTACATGCATTGTTCAAGCTCAAGGACACGTATGTGAGCCTGTAAACCATCAAATTTGCTTTGGTTGACGCTGTGTGTCATTTCAGTAATGACAGCAGAAGAACATTTGATATTTTTAAGTATATTCAAATTCAGCCGGGCCTCTACACTGCAAAAGCTTCCCTCACAAAGGATCAGCACTGCAGCGCGAAAACGCCCCGTCATGGCACTGACGCTGCAAAACAAGCTAGAAAAAAATTTACAGTTGCCGCTCGAGCAAAGGCACACAGTTTAAGGTCTACGATGGCACCGGCTGCAAATATTGAGAATTTTAGTGCTCCTGATCATCTGGTGTAAGCGCTGCACCTATTTCAAATCTATCTTGTTGATTTTCTCAGAACTTACATGTCTGGTGTTTTTCCGTAACCGAACAGTCGTAAGTCTTTTGCTAATGAACATTTTTTCATTAAAACTTGGCACAATTCTTAATCACGTTACTAGGCGTGTAATGAAACTCGATAAGCAAAATTGTTCCGCAAGATTTAATATGGCTTCTGTTATATTAAGGTGCCCCTACTGCTAGTACATACTTTTTTGGTTGTTTAATCACTATGCTTTTAATATTCAGATCATCAGATCGGATTTGTTTTAGTTCATTGCATAGGTCACAGCTTTTTTTATGTCCCTACAAAAAATAAAATTTTTTCAATGAGTGGAACTAGAGTTAGCAGTGTTGGCGTAAGACCCACTTTTAATGAAATTTTTACTTATGAAAAATAACAACAAATAGGACTTGCTTTATAATGCTCAGATGTGCGTAAAAAGATGTGTGTTATATTGTAGACAAAAAAATCTTTAGTGATTATCGCTTTTTAAAAAAATGTTCCGACACTTGCCCTCATACCTTAATGCAGCAGTTCTCATAGTCGGTGCCATCGCACTCGTATCGCTCGTATCAGTAGACGGCGGAGATACACCATTGGTGTATATGAAAGCTGCACTACGCTGCACACGCTAGCACAACGCGAAAGACGAAACACGTAACTAACACCAATAAAACGCGAAAGACAAAGCACGTAACTGCGTCGTCACCGACTCAAATCATCGCGTAGTGCGCACGTCACAGTTACAGCCTCCATTTGTGGCCTCCGACATTAGTTCCAGAAACATCGTCAGAGCTTATTACGGAGGCCACGCAACACTGTGTTTCAAGTAGGGCCTACGCCACGTAGGCGGCGTTGGTAGGGCGCTTTGATGCCAGCATCCGTTCGAATGCTGGCATCGAAGCGCCGTAGTGCTGAGACTACCCCCCAACATTGTCTGCCGGTGCTAGTGCCATAATGCAGTACTTCTCTTCTCCGCTCTTAGGCGGCGGACCGCCCCGATAAACGAAGAACGTGTGTACAGAGCGAAGGAGTGGGAGATATATAAGGCGCTTCTGTCCTTTGCGCAAATGCGCCGATGGCGCAGTCGGTTCAGCGCCCGCTACCTATCGCTGCGGACCGCGAGGTCATGGGTTCAATTCCCGGGTCTTCCAAGTTCGCGTAACCTTTTCTTCTGGTTTCTTTCTTCCTGTTGTGTTCGTGTACCTTTTAACAACGTCATATCGCTGACGGAAATACGTCGGTAAAGACTTGGTGGACCCCGGCATAAAACACTTTCCTGTTAAAAGAGCCCACTGAAGGAGAAAGGAACATTAGAAGAGTGGAAGTTTGGGCCAGTTCGTGATGCATACTTTGTGAAATGAAGCGCAATGAACAGGACAACAAAAGGTGAGACAGACAGGACGAGGTGCTACCAGCCACACTGATCACTGAACTCCAAACAAAAAAAAAAAAACATAGCTGATCCCCCCCTTCATAGGAATCGGTATAACATGAAAGTGAGACGTGTCTTTACAGAAGTAGTTGGTTGTTTATAGTGCACTGATATATGAGACAATGTTAATTGGTGTTTGGTAGATATAGCACCGCTTGATGTGCACTCAGCCCCGTTTTCGCCTGCGCCGCATCTGCCTCCCGACGACTAACGCCCATGATCAGAATTTAAACTTTGCGTTAGCTGAAGTTGTGAACATATACCTTGACACTACATATGGGGAATCTCACACAAATATGGCAGCAAGAAGCTCACAATAAACACTGGAACTCGCTATGCAGTCCTTCAAAGCGTTGTCAAATGCGAAGTAAACGCAACGCGCGTCGTGTGTTCCTCCTAGCCGGGCCGTGACTTCTCACAAGGCGAGCGCGGAACACGGTGACGCGGTGCGACAGCCAGGCAAGAAGCGTCAGAGAGCTATATTTTAATATGGATGAATGCTATGACCGAGGCTTGGGTTAAAGCCGCCTCCTGGCGGTGTGCCAAAACGTTGACAAAATTATACTTCTTTTGGAAACGCGCCGAATGGGATGGTAATAGCAACGATTACAGCTAGTCGCGGAAGCCACGCATAACTTGAGTCGTCCGTTTCCAGACGGCGACACTACCCTGCAAACGAGAGCACTGTGAGAGATATAAAAGGCGCGTTCGTGAAGCCTCCTTCATTGCTTTGGCAGCGGCGTAGTAGGTTAAATGCCCGCCAGTCGTCATCATCGTCCGAGGGGTCATGGGTTCGACTCCCGGCAACGGATCACTCTTCTTTACGCTTTTTCTTTGCCGTCTGGTCGCATTTATTTTGATAACGTATTTGCGTCACGGAAATACGTTATGAAAGTCTTGGTGCACCCCGGCATAAAGTACTTTCGGAGTAAGAAAAGGCCCCAGTGAAGGAGAAATGAACTTTAGTCGAGTGGACGGTTGGGCTAGTTGTTGATGCACACTTGGTGAAATGAAGCGCAATAAACGGGACAACAAACGATGAGACAGACAGGTCGAAGTGCTACCAGCCACATTGAACAAGCACGATTGCCCACTCAAACAAATAGAATACAATGAAGGAGAAATGAACATTAAAAGAGTGGACGATTGGGCTAGTTTGTGATGGATACTTGGTGAAATGAAGCGCAATGAACTCTACAACAAAAGGTGAGACAGACAGGTCGAAGTGCTACCGGCCACACTGAACTTTGAACGATTGTCCGCTCAAACAAATAGAGTACAGTGAAGGACAAATGAACATTAGAAGAGTGAAATATTTGGCTAGTGGGAGACAGACCGGACGAAGCGCTATCAGTCACACTGAACGATTGTCCACAAAAAAAAAGGCCCAGTGAAGGAGAAACAAGCCTTAGAATACTGGAAGTTTAGGCCAGTCGGTGATACATACTCGGTGAAATAAAGCGCAAAAACAGGACAACAAAAGGTGAAGCAGACAAGTCAAAGCGCTACCAATCACACTGAATGATTGTCCACACGAAAACGTGCCCAGTGAAGGAGAAATGTACTTTAAAAGAGTGGAAGATTGGGCCACTTGGTGATGCATACTTGTTGAAATAAATCGCAATAAACGGGACAACAAAAGGTGCGACAGACAGGTCGAAATGCTACCAGCCACACTGAACACAGCACGATCGTCCGCTCAAACAAATAGAGCCCAGTGAAGGAGAGATGGACTTTAGAAGAATGTAAGATTTGGCTAGTTGGTGATGCATCCTTCGTGAAATAAATCGCAATAAACAGGACAAGAAAAGCTGAGACAGGCAGGTCGAAGTGCTACCAGCCACCCTGAACATTGAACGATTGTCCGCTCAAACAAATACAGTACAGCGAAGGAGAAATGAACATTAGAAGAGTGAAAGATTGGGCTAGTTGGTGATGCATTCTTGGAGAAATAAAGCGCAATGAACGGGACAACGAAAGGTGAGACAGACAGGACGAAGGACTACCAGTCACACTGAACGATTGTCCACACAAAAAGGGCCCAGTGAAGGAGAAACAAACTTTAGAATAGTGGAAGTTTATGCCAGTTGGTGATCCATACTTGGTGAAATGAAGCGCAATAAATGGGACACCGAAGGTGAAGCAGACAAATGAAAGCGCTACCACTCACACTGAAAGATTGTCCACAGAAAAAGTGCCCAGTGAAGGAGAAATGTACTTTAGAAGAGTGGAAGATTAGGCCAGTTTGTGATGCATACTTGGTGAAATCAACCACAATAAACGGGACAACAAAATGGGGGACAGACAGGTCGAAACGCTACCAGTCACACTTACTACTGAAGGATTGTCCACACACAAAAAATTTAGCAGTGGCTTCGCTCGGCTATGCCAGAATATACCTAGCGTGAGCTAAGGTGGCGCCGCTAAACTCAACCTTTCACGCAACGTTTCAGCCTCCTGGTGACGCCGCGTTGCAAGACTTTCCTCCCTTTGCTCCGGTGTCTCCACAGTAAGTTTAGCCTTCTTCTGTTCGTTCTTCCTACGCTCAGCCGGTAATTACATGGTAACTACTTCAGGATCCGATGAGTTAAGCTTCTCCGCTCTTCTGCGCCGCTGAGGAGCAATTTCGCTTTTCTTTTCCATGGCTATACCACGCTGGCAAACGCCTCGCTATATGTATACCCCCCACTGATACCTCTGTGCATGCGCACAAAATGAGAGGCGCTGTCAAGCGGCTCCGGCGCAGCGTCAGACTGGGCTACTGTGCAACGGAAGTTCACAGCTGGGCACGCGCCGGCGCCAGTGCGTCTCCCGCGTCTATGACGTCATTCTTCTGGATTGCGGAGACCGGCGAGGCGCGCACGACAGCGACTCCGGCGCACCAGCAGTGCGCCGTTGAACGTCAGTGTTTATCGCACATGCGCAGCACGGCTCTCCAGGAGACACGCGAAACTGCTCAACCACGGCCAGTGTAGCTCACGCTACGAAAAGAGCCCAGTGAAGGAGAAATGAACTTTAGTAGAGTGCAAGTTTGGGCGAGTTGGTTATGAATACTTGGTGAAATAAGGTGCAATAAACGGGACAACAAAGGGTTAGACAGACAGGACGAAGCGCTACCAGCCACACTGAACGATTCTCCACAAGAAAAAAGAGCCCAGTGAAGGAGAAATGAACTTTAGAAGAGTGAAAGTTTGGGCCAGTTGGTGATGCATACTTCGTGAAATGAAGCGCAGTAAACGGAACAGCAACTGTTGACAAACAGGACGAAGCGCTACCGGCCACACTGAACACTCAACGATTGTCCACACAAAACAATAGTCCAGTGAAAGAGAAATGAACTTTAGAAGAGGGAAGTTTGCGCCAGTTGGTATGCATCACCAACTTTTCACACATTTTCACACTGCGGGTTACATGCAAAAAAAAATTTGGTGTAAGTGCACTTAGCTTCGCACACGTGGAAACATTCAAAGTCCAACAATGGAAGCGCCATGCTGGCTCTAAGAGTTGCAGCAAAGAAAGCTGCCCTAGAAAACCAGCATCGCTTGGCGCACATTTAGAGTAGACTGAAGGTAAAAAGTAAACACTTCTTTGCTTGATAAACAGCTAGTTGGCACTGCAAAAACAATTTTGAGTTGGTGGTCAGCAATGATGACCACAGTGTCTGAAAGCGTTAAGCATCGGCGCAATGCTTTTTTTATACAGGGCCATTGCCACGCTTGTTATTTTGACGTATTTGGATTTCAACCGCGAAGACAGTTTCCAACGCTCAGCGCAGACCCCACCGCATTGACTTAGAAGCTTCGCGATTGCTTAAGGTCATTCTTTTAAGACTGCGCACAGGACGAGAATAGTCTAGTTTATTCGAGAGCTCATGCGGCCGGCAGCGATAACGCTGGAATCTTCGATAGCACATGTATGAGAAGCCGACGCGCTTTACCTCTTGTCAGTTCATCGACGACCAACGCTCTGTTCGGCTCTATCAGTCTACAGTGTATATTGCTGTAGTTTGACTTTTTGGTTCCTAGACACAGGTTCACCCAAATAAAGAGTTATTTCAAATACAGATATTTCAACTTCTCTTCATTCCCGTTATGCAGTGAACGCGGCTTTCTAGCTAAATGAAGCACAGTATAGGTTTGACTTCCTCTGCTTTTCTACAGGCATTTCGTTGAAAATTTGTCCTCTCTCACATAAACTCGCGGTCGCGTGTTCTGAACGGCTCTGAAGGATAGCATCACTAAATTTGCAATTTTACAGATTTAAAACTTCAGTAGAATAGCCATGCTTTTTGTCCAGGCAGTGCCACATGCTGGTGTTTTCGGAATGGCATCTATCGTCCGCGCTGGCTACTGCATAGTTTTCCTTCATTTCTGATGCTGTTGTGTTATTTTTTTTGTCTCAAACCGAGATCGCGCAAGATACCCAGTTCGATAATGTGGGTGAACTGCCCCAGAAGACATCTAGATCGATTTCTTTTTCGCATCATATCAACTACGATATGACTTTCAAAGTGCAAGGTGTTACAAGCTAACAACATGATCCGATTGTGATGGCGATGATGTGCTCCGCCAAAACCTTCAGTTAAAAACCTTTTTTTTGTACTTTCAATGCTCATGAATACTTCGTAATGACAGAAAATCAGCCAGCTTTAGAAGAATACTTCATCCTTGTTATTTTTAAAGTTTTGCTAAGAAAGTATCTGCTATCTCGAAATAGATTTAATACAAGCTTTTTTTGAACAAGATGGTAAATCGAAAAAGCAGAGAAAACCAAATAACTACCACATCAAACCCAGGGCTGGCGCTGATCAGCGTTAGTCGAGAATAAAGGATCGTCCGCCGCGGTGGAGCAGTGGTTAGAGTGCTCGGCTGCTGACCCGAAGGTCGCGGGTTCGATCCCGGCTGCGGCGGTCGCATTTCGATGGAGGCGAAATGATAGAGGCCCGTGTGCCGTGCGATGTCAGCGCACGTTAAAAAACACCAGATGATCGAAATTTCCGGAGCCCTCCACTACGGCGTCTCTCATAATCATATCTTGGTTTTGGGAATTAAAACCCCACATAAAAAAAGAGAATAAGGGATCAGCAACAATCTTATGTTCTCTTCTCGTTCTTATAGCGCTATGGTTCTTTCTAGTGAGCAGCACCATATGTTGTCTGCAGACATCAGCTATCTATTTAGACATCGGTTCAATCATCACGGCGCATTTTAGAGCTTAGTGTCTGGTTGGTATACACTTGGTCGAAAATCCAAACCTTAAAACGCGATGCTATCAATTTAATCTTCGTTTAACTTCCCCTCTGATGCCTGAAAATAGCTCTAACACAGCATGCAACATTTCTAGAAATTCATTTTGACAATGAAAACACCAGCAACGCACTTCCGCGAGTGCATTATCCTTAGAAATTTCCTCAGCACAAGCGCAGGACGGAGGTTTCTAAGACATGGAGCCGTGTTGCAAAACCAAGAGTGGGTGCAGTAGTGGTCCTCTTCTAAGGGCATAAACGATAACCAAACAAACCAATAGAAAGTAGCACAAAAATTGTAGACTTACAGTCCCGGCCATGTACTTCATAGCTCAGGAAACTCAGCATTACCACGCAAAGTACAAAAGCCATTTCACTTTGCTCGGTAGTTTCACCTGTAAATGAAACATCCAGACTTATTTTATTCGATAGTCACGAACGAACCAAATAATGTGATGCCTTAGGATGACCAAGCTATACAAAAAAGCGGCTACTCATGAACGCCGTTATGACGAGGTTCTGTTTAATTTACAACTGTTTAGGTTAAAACTGTTTAGTTACCAGAGTTTTGTTTTACCTGTCTTGATGTTGCCACCTTTCTAAGGACGGCCTCGAACTTCGACGCTATATTTTCGCACGTCAAATAAGTTTGTGCAACTCAGCAACAGTGTCGTACACGTTCTTCCAAAACAGGAACGAAAGCTCGTTCCTCGTTCCTTCCCAATTTCGGAACGAGTTCCCGTTACATGTTCCTCGAATGAAAAAGGAACTCGTTACAGTTACATTTCCAAACTTGGAACGTGTCGTTACATTAACGTTACATTTTAGTTTTTAATAAATAATATCTAGTGTCGGATACTCCTGAGGTGATATAAAGTGAGCAATTTAAAGCTCCCATTGCGTTACATATATCAAATTTAACATTGCCAACAGGAGGTTATACATAGGTAAAGAAATCTAAATAAATGCTCCTAGACAAATTTTTTCCAGACCACCGGCCTTACTACATTCATGTAACTGCAACTTTCGTACTCGTCAGTTGCAAGTCCAACACATGTGGCCCTTTTGAACGTCGGTCTTCAAAGGCGCAGTCAGGATACTGCACTTCACATATTCAAATAGAAATATCCCCCACTGTGCCAATATAATTAAATTTCGTGCAGAGGCATTCGCATCGAAAGGGACAATACGTACGCGTTTAATGAGCGCTGATTCAATATTTCGGTATGAGCAGAAAATAATGTTCAGGATACACATTTGCGCCTTAGTAAAGTCCCCGGTTCACAGTCAGCGAACATATTTCTGTATATTTCGTCCTCTCTCTTTCTATCTTTTGCTTTCTTTCTTGCCTTTCGTTCTCTATATTTTTCTCTGTATCTTTATTTATAGCTTTTTCGCTATCTCTCTGCCTCTCTGTGTACGGGCGCTCGCCTTCTATCTCTTTTTTCTTTTTCTCTGTCTCTCTTTACTCGTTTTCCCCTCATTCTTTCCCTCCTCCTCACCATCACTTATCGTTTCCCACCCCCTTGATATACTGTACTATACAAGGCTATGCTATACACTTCTAGCGTGCACGCATATTCCGGAAAAACGCATAGTGAACAATTTCCTCAACATCCTACTTCATGAGTATATGATCGCTCAGCTAAGAGATGTATACAAGCAAATGTAAGGTCAGCCAGAATAGTATTATGCATTGGTGAGGTGTTTATTCTTACCTCCGTTCAAGTGTATCATGGGAAATGGCAGTTCTTTGATGTATTCGCTTCAGATATGAATGCGAATTCTGCAGTATTATGTGTTCGTCGTTGGGTCGCGATACGAACAAAATGAACATATTAGTTCTCTGTCTGTATTTAATTCCTCCAAAGTGCCATGCCCATGATGAATAAATACCATGAAAGAAAAGAGCTAGGCAGCCGAGTGGTTACGACGCTCGCATTCATATCGTGGATAGGCGGTGTCGAATCTCGACTCGCCGAAAACATTTTGTTGCCAAGAATTTATCTCTTTCTCTATATCCCTTCCTTTCACTCTGTCTGTACTCCTTCTATCGCCCAATCATAGTTACTGCATCCCGCGCCGGACAAATCATCGCCCGTGTTCTGGGAAAGAAGCAGAAAAGGATGGCGATGACGAAGAGGGTGCGTGACGGTTCATGATGGTGATAATTTTCTTTCTACGACTTATGGAAACCTCGAGCGTAACATCTCTGCTGTAAAAAAATCGTGTTCCTCCCGCACGTGGTCCGTCTCGGCGTCTTTCGCTTTCCTGCGCCGCCGTAGGGCGCCTTGAAATAAAACCAAGGATGCATCGTAGTGATGGGTGAGCGCTACATTCTCGCGCCTCACACGGTCACGCATGAGCTCTGTTATGAATGATGTGCTGCGTGCGTGCGCCTGTTGAATGCCGTGGAAGTTTCACAGAAGGAACGCCGTTCCAACTACCGTACCTGCTTAAACGTAACAAGTCACCATTAGAGTTCCGCCGATCCTGAATGGAACGATGGCGTTCCTCCGCTCCTGCCAAAAGGAACTAGTTCCTGGAACGTCATTCCTTGGAACGCCGCTCCGTACAACACTGCTCAGCAACTTCCTTTTTCACTCTCCAATTATACACAGTGAATTTTTATGAAAGGGAACACGCGAGCGCGTGGCCCGCGCGCTCCGGCGGCTGCTTTCAGCGCCTTCAAGCGAGGGTGATAGCAACCACAGCCTCTTTTCGTGTCATCTAGTGGCGAGCGAAACAACCAGTCATAGGTGACATGCAGCCCACAGAGTCGATGCAGCCGGATGCAAGATTGCAACCCCCCCCCCCCCCCCCCATTCAAAGCAATTACGCAAGAGGCTGGGCCAGCGGCGTGTCGTCTACTGCTGTGAAACTATGCTTGGCACGTGAGCGTACTCGAAACGGTCTGCCGCTTGGCTTTCACGCGTTACGCTTCGGCTGATTTAAAGTGGAGCCGTGGAGGACCTTTTAGATAGAATCCCACAATTCCGAGAACGTGTCGCCTGCCAATACAAAAAGTACTAGTATTTCAGCGCTTTATGCTTTAAGGTCATGCACAGTGCCGCTGGTGTCGTGATGAGAGCGCGAGATGGTGCTGCGTAGCAAACAAGGGAAAAGGTCTCGTGGTGGTTCGGGCGATTTTCAGCGATATTTATGAGTAATGTAAAAGCCGTGAGCATGAAACGCGAAAAGAAATATTTTCAATTATTTTATCGAAACTGGAAAAAAATACTTCAATTGTCGTTTTACTTTAGACATAAACTGACAAAAAAAATGTACCACATTGCAATACTTGTCAATACTTAGTGCCGTCAACATTTGTGGACATGACAGCTGCCATTCCAGTTAGTAAGAATTCGCACAGAGCGGCCGTTAGGGACGTGTCCCTTCTCAGCATCTCCCACTCCTCCTTGATGACAACCCAAAGGTCGTCCGCCGAGAGTCCCTGTAAGGACCGGTCCTCCAGCGCGCTTTTGAAAAGTGCACAAACGTTTTATATTATGCTCAGATCTGAAACGCCCCTAAGCATTGACAAGTGTCGCAATCTGCTACTTTTTTTCTGTTCGATGAGCGATTTCAAAACGGCAAACCACCGCGAAAAGTTCATCTGGCTGCAGCGCTCTCGCCTAAATCACTAAATCAGCCGAAGCGTAACGCGTGAAAGCCAAGCGGCAGAGCTTCCCCGTTTCGAGCGCGCTCGCGTGCCAAGCATAGTTTACAAGCAGCAGACGACACGCCGCGGGCCCGGCCTCTTGCGCAATCACCTTTAAGGGAGAGGGGGTTGCAATCGTGCAGCCGGCTGCATATCACCCATGGCTGGTTGTTTTGCTCGGCACTAGATGACGCAAAAAGAGGCTGTGGTTGCTCCCGCTCACGCATGAAGGCGCTGAAAGCAGCCGCATAAGCGCGCAGGCCACGCGTTCGCGTGTTCCCTTTCACAAAAAGAAATCGCGTTCTCATGTATTTTCGCTGAAAAACAAATTCTAAGGTGTGTGATGTAGTCTTTTTGACATTGCAAGCAATAATCTCAAAAATAGTTCTTAACGAAAGGTCGACAGCACGTTGCCTAACACCGACAGTTTAAGCTGCGAGCGCTTTTAACCAGGCGTCCTAAGAACAGAATAGGATCGGCTGTACAGTGCCGTCCACTGCCGCGTGAGCACTCGGGCTCGCCGTTCGTCTTCCAGCTGCGGCCATATACTGGGGTAATTGTAATAGGAGCGCCGAATGCAAACGGTAACTAACTCGTATGTTCTTGGGTAATCGCTGTTAGTTATTACATAAATCCGTAGACAGGGGTTACACGCTGATGTCCGGTTCCGTAAACGACGCACTCGGCGGCAGTTCAGTGGCTTAAAGGCAGGAACAATCTAAGCAGGGACAATAGCCCAGTCATTCAATGACAGATAAGCTGCTGCCTCAATGGCAACACTCAAGAATTTTGAGGACAAAACACTTGAGCTGTTAAAAGCAGACCGACTAAAACAGAATGCGAGAGGTAAGAGATACAATTTTGTATTTGTATTTTTACTAAATAATAGGGCATATGATGGGAGCTGTTATTAGCGAGCAGAATGCACCAAAATGATCACCACTACATGAAATTCCGGCAGATCCTACGCATTGTGGGAAATAATCGATTTCATGCAAAGCCGCCAGTGAGGTTGGCGTAACCAGAGGGGTAATGGTTTGAAATTAGGATGAAATAACTTCATTTTTGCTCATTTCTTTCAGCCGAACTTCCTTAAATCGAGTTCACTGCCATGGAAGCTAAATTCATTCCATTTGAGACAAAACTCAAGCTTACGGGTGCGTGCCGGAGAATGGAAATGTCATCGTTAGATACGAAATTTGTAAAACCAGGTTTCGTTCGATCCTGTTTTAACTGTAGTGAAATCCCCTGTAACTGTAGTGAAAGTTTGTGTTGATAGCTTCGGATGAATAAAAAGCCGGCAGATCCCACGCACTGTGGGAATCGATGTAATGCGAAGCAGCCAGGAAGGAGCAAATCCTGCTTTACATAATTTGCATGTCATGTTTGACATGTTAGGACCTGTCATTTATGTTCGTCATACAGTCACGTCGCGCAATACCAATTTTCGTGGATATCAAGCTAGCGAACTGGACGCAAGCGCACCATGAGCGTGGCATGTAAATGGGGTTGTAGATGACACGCATGCCAAGATTTTCATGTTACCACCTGCCACTTATGTCGTCATACAGTCACGTCACTCAATACCAAGTTTGGTGTATATCAAGCTAACGAAACGGGCGCGAGCGCGCCATGAGCGTGGCATGCAATTCATGTCGCACATGACAAGTCATGATTTTCATATTACCACTTGTCATTTATTTCGTCATACAGTCACGTCAGTCAATCCCAAATTTGGTGTATATCAAGCTAACGAAACGGCCGCGAGCGCGCCATGAGCGTGGAATGCAAGTCATGTCGCTCATGACATGTCATGATTTCCATATTACCACTTGTCATTTATGTTCGTCATACAGTCACGACACTCAATACCAAGTTTGGTGTATATCAAGCTAACGAAACGGCCGCGAGCGCGCCATGAGCGTGGCATGCAAGTCATGTCGCACATGACAAGTCATGATTTTCATATTACCACTTGTCATTTATGTTCGTCATACAGTCATGTCACTCAATACCAAATTTGGTGTATATCAAGCTAACGAAACGGCCGCGAGCGCGCCATGAGCGTGGAATGCAAGTCATGTCGCTCATGACATGTCATGATTTCCATATTACGACTAGTCATTTATGTTCGTCATATAGTCATCTCACTCAAAACCAAATTTGGTGTATCTCAAGCTAACGAAACGGTCGCGAGCACACCATGAGCGTGGCATGCAAGTCATGTCGCACATGACAAGTCATGATTTCCATATTACCACTTGTCATTTATGTTCGTCATACAGTCACGACACTCAATACCAAGTTTGGTGTATATCAAGCTAACGAAACGGCCGCGAGCGCGCCATGAGCGTGGCATGCAAGTCATGTCGCACATGACAAGTCATGATTTTCATATTACCACTTGTCATTTATGTTCGTCATACAGTCATGTCACTCAATACCAAATTTGGTGTATATCAAGCTAACGAAACGGCCGCGAGCGCGCCATGAGCGTGGCATGTAAATCATACTTTTCATGACAAGTTAGTCATGATTTTCATGATATGACCAGCCATTTATGTTCGTCATACAGTAATGTTATGACATACCAAATTTGGTACAAATCCCATTAACGATACGGCCAGGAGAGCGGAGTCGTAGGCGGCTAGATAGATAGATAGATAGATAGATAGATAGATAGATAGATAGATAGATAGATAGATAGATAGATAGATAGATAGATAGATAGATAGATAGATAGATAGATAGATAGATAGATAGATAGATAGATAGATACGCTCAAAGTCGCCGAAGTTCGCTAAAAAAATGCTTCGAATTTAAAATTGACAGTGTACATTAATGTGCTTTCCTGACTTCATTAAAAGAAAAAGCTCCTGAAATTGCATTTTTTGCGATAATTCTTGTAACTTTTGATGTTCTGCGTTTTTGAGATACGCAGTGAATTTGCCGTGCAGAAGGCTTAACAAGGTTTGTTTACAAGGTTCGCTCATGTTTTTGGTAGCCGCGCAGAGATGGCGGCGCTGTATTCATTCACCTGTTTCCAAGATAAGGCAAAGACGGCCACAAGTCAAGCCGAGACAGGTTACAGGCTCTTGAAGAATACTCCATTGCTTTTTACATGTGGAAAGAAAGTGACGTGTTTCGGGCCGTCAGACACAACAGTGAACACAACAGCGTCACGGAGACGCAGCAGTGGTGACTTTGGATTCTGAAGCTCGAGTTATTGGTACACTTGTGGATTCTATAGTGCATTTAGTGTCTTTGTCTAGATGGCGCCGTATGTGCTTGCGTTAGCGTTAGCGGTAATGCCTCCCGCTGAACTAAAAGACCACCGTTTGCCACGCAGCGCGTTCCGTTTTAGCGTTAGCGTTGAGACTCACGTTAACGCTAACATAAGCGTTTCCCGCTATACTACAACTCGCTAATACAAACGCTAACATGGTATGCGCTGTGCGCCAGCAGGTGGTCTTTTAGTACAGCAGAAGGCATTCCCGCTAACGCTAGCACATACAGCGCCATCTAGAGATAAGTACACTAAATGCGCTGTAGAATCTAAAAGTGCGCCACTAAATCGAGCTGATCCAAAGCTCCCGCTGCTGCGTCTCCTGCCGCGTTATGCTCTTTGTTGCGTCTAACGGCCCGAAACGCATCACTTTCCGTCGACATATGCCGCAATGGAATGTTCTTCAAGACCCCCATTACCTGTCTCGGCTTGACTAGCCGCCATACTGGCCGTACCTTGCAAACAGGCGAATGTTAAGCTCATGAAGACAGCGTCGCCATCTCTTCGCGGCAACAGCAAATATGAGCGAACCTTGTAAACTTACCTTGTTAAGCCTTCTGCATCGTTTATCTAGTGCGTATCTCGAAAACGGAGCTATTTAATCGGCACTACACGGCTTGCGAAGCGTCATTACTCAAATCTAAATCAAATACGAGCGTCATTTGTGAATGAATGAGTTTAACAATGCAGGCGGACGACTCTAAATATTTGAAGTGGACGGCTTTCACTTCAACATGCACTGCCATCTTGCCCTACATACAGAATCTCTTGCGTGCATTAGCGTTGAACGCTATATTCCGGAAATAGTGTGCGCGCGTCCGAGCTCGAGATACGTTTACGTTTTGCGGATGCCCAGTTTGGAGCACGCAACGCTAACGCTAAATCCTTGAGTATGCTCTTCTTTCGCTATACTAATACTCCCTAATAATAAATACCCTTTAACGTTACAGTTATCAGAAAATAAAAAAGCATATTTTGTAGTACTTATACGCTGGAAGCGACAGGCATTTTTGGAATCAATGCACTGTGCTCTCGGTTCCACAATTTAGGATATGGGTTCGACAACACTAATTGTACAACTGCTGATGATGGAGAGATCCTTCTTTTGCAACATGTTTTTGAACGTTAAGGCATACCTAAAGGCTAAAAGAAAAAAAATCGATAGTCTACAAAAAGATTCACGTTCTAATGTGGCCTACCACCTTTAAAGTTGTACTCACCACAGAAAACGTTGCATGCGACTTCTAAGGAAATTCTATCTATGCACTACTAAACCGACGTATCCTTTTATACGCATACACCGGTATGTGTTATGTAAAGCATGCGCATCTGTATTAATGATAGATTAAAACAGCAGTGCCATTTCTCATGAATAATTTATCATGTTGATGCAGCAGCACCGACCACGACAAAACAATATGATTAAACTTGTGGTATATATGCAAACTTTGCCTCATTACTCACCTTAGAGTTATATTTATCTACACCATGCAGTCACGAAGCGTCAAATCAGTCAGCCCAACTGTTTTGCCAAACGCCATTTAGTAGCATATTGGGAACTCAAGTCGCATTCATCGGTCCCTCAAAGCCATGATCATTAATTTCTTTGGGACTTAGCATAACTACATAGAACATATCCGGATACTCTGTATTCAAAATCTTTTGTGCACCGATTTTTAATGAAGGAACAGCGCTGGAATAGGACGGAGACGAGAAGACACAAACGCGGCGCCGACTAGCAACCATATTTTATTGCGTTTGCACGTGAATATATACAGGAAAAAACACAATCAGTGAACATATCGAGGCACAAGATATCACTGAACCACTGCTGACTCACACAACCGAGAGATACTTCATTTCATTTTTGCGAAGCGATAGTGGAGCTACACTGACACAACATTCCCAGCTCTTCTCGATGCAAAAAGCCTCAAAAATTTCACGTTGGCGTTGCTCTGCGTAAGTGCCTAGTATATCACTATCTTTAAAGACTGGACCACAATCACATTTTTTGCAGTGGTCGGCAAGGTAGCTGCTCACAGACCCTCTAAGCGAGTACGCATGTTATAGTAACTTTTCATTAATGCATCGGCCTGCTTGGCCGATGTAACACCTTCCGCAAGTGAGGGGAATCTTATACACATGTTTTCAAGATCGTTATCAACCTGTCGTACGAGTAATGCTCTATGATAAGCGCGATCATCAACCAACCATTTGTCCTCACTGAAACGTGCGGAGATGGTCTTTTACGCCAACCACTATTCTGCGACTACTCGTACCATTCTGTCATAAAATCTACTTTTTTCACCAGGCAAACTGTGAACTCCTTTTTCTGACTAACGAAACGTCTACTCAGCCGAATTAACTATTGTCAGCATCGTCATCAGCCATCGTCATAAGTCATTCTGTCACAGTTAGGGCGTTGTACCATCTACCGTTTGCAAAGGCGTTAATCTGACGCTGGCGTTTGAGTTCAGCAGTAGATTCACCAATCGCTTGATTCATGGGCCCCGAACACGAGCGGCGTCAACGAGCATTGCACGGCAGAAACAGACCCAATAAATGCCGCTTGAGAGGATGCTTAGCTATAGTGTTACTGTGGGCGAAAATGGAACGCAGGTCAGCCATACTTGCACAGGAAGCACCCAGGAACAAAGAGGAACACTTTTATGTGCATATCGACTGCCATAGGACAAAACGACGCCAACATCTACACATGTACAATCGCATGCTTATGATGTCGCTTGCCTCAAAGCTTTTAACACTCACGCCGCACTGCATTACGTCTCGGTGTGTCAGCCGTGCTGTAGTGGAAGACAGAATACCTCCGACCACTAGTCTGACGCAGCCCGAATAGGAGAGCGGGTCACACTTGTGCTAAGGGCCAAGTCGGCGATGAACGTTGTAGTATCGTCTAAGCATCAGAGACCGAGGCACGTTCTCTCAGCGCCAGGAGATGGGGACGTAGAACTCCTTCAGGTCAGCCCTGGGACGGGCCCGGCCCAGCGCAGATATGCCAGGGGGCGTCGGGGCAGGGCAATGTCAGTGCCTGGAGCAGCGCCTGGAACGACGCCAGGAACAGCACTAGGAACGTCGCCGCGAACAGCACCAAGAAGGGCGCCTCGACGAGCGCCGGGTAGAGCGATACGCCAGCGCCAGGAAATACGGCCGACCAGCCGCCAGGAACGTCGCAAGAGATAGCCGCGAGGGAAGCAGGGGGTGATGCCCAGCCTCCAAGGACTGCGCGATCCTGGAAGGCGGGAGGAGACCAGGAGCAGCAGGGCACTCGTGATGTCGAGGCGTGGCCTCCTTTTCGATCCCACGACTCGTATCTGATGCTCGACGAGCTGTCCCCGTCGCCCGAGCGCTTCTCTCGAGGCCCGCGCTAAAACACGCGCATTGCCGCATCACAAAACCATTACCATCACGGCAAATCCCGTGCACTTCCAATTCGGCCCTGCACACAAAACACAAATGCACGCCAAAGACGACGCCCACGCCCCAAATTAATGTTGCTAGCACAGATACTCTTCGCTCCATCTCGTGAACGGGACCAGAGGAGCAAGCTTTCTCCCCCCGTCATTCTTAACGGCTGCAAATAAATGTTATATATATCTATCTATCTCTCTCGTTCGTTTCGTTAGTAATGACAGAAACTGCCAGGAGGACTTTCGCATGGTGTTTTTGTGGAGCGCTGACTGCGAAACATATGAGTAGCTCGCAGGCGTTATCCTACTTAGCAGGAAGGACAGGAGCGCCCAATAGAGGGTGACTCCGTAAGTCATCGCCCTCTCCCTGTAAAGGCAATGTGTGCAGGCCCCCCCTTCACATCTATGGCTCTAACTGAACGCGAGTTATTGATGGGTTACAGGCATATAGTACCATAATATAATACCTACAGGGGAATCTGGCGCTAGTGTCTATGCGGGCTCCATCGGCGGCGCTTGTACCACCGTGGGAATGTTGGGAAGTACAGGCTTCGGATCTGCTTCGGGTCGATTACGTTCTTGAGATTCGCGACGCTTGTTTGCCAAGTGTAAAAGAAAGTGATATGAAGATATTTCCAATTAAAACTTACTTCATTCTTTTGTGCGCAAGGCTTGTTGCAAAAAGTCTCTGCGACCGTGAGATGGAAGTGAAACCTGCACAAACTCAATCATCAGCGCATGCATTTCTCTGCCACTGTGTTCCAGCTTTGGCATCAGGATATAATGAATTATTTTTTACAACATTCCATTTGTGGAAACAACAGTACTGTATTGAGTTGAAAACACCGAACGTGTCGTCTGCTGCGATGTCAGGTGCGTCAGTCCAGAAGGTCTGCCCCCAAAGCATCTCTCGTTTCGTTGTGAAGACGAGTCAGAGGAGCGTGACGGTGCGTCTACTTAGCTTCGCCGTCGTTTTGCAGTCGATTTGAACGTGTTTTGGCAAGACGCTCTTATAAAAAGACATAAACCCTATGCATTATCCTGCACTGGCATGAGGCGCTACATCTATGAGTAGCGGTGAGTGCACGAGGCTTTGCTAAAACTGGCAAATACAACTTGTAACGCTGCAACGTCGCAGCAAATCAAGAAACCTAGCGGCATTCAGCCTCTTTGCACAACAAAGGCACTGCTTTAGTGCTTTTGCACCGCATCCCACTACCCAAGTTGCGCGAAAACGAAAGTGAAAGAGCAGAAAAAGATCCGTAGACAGTTCGCTAGCTCACGCTCTCCAATCCGAAGCCTGTACTTTCCCAGGGTGGTACAACGATCGCAGCTACAGCTTGCTCTCCAGGTTATTGTATGAAACTATATGGTTTCAAGGATTCACTTCATCAACATTTTCCGTAGATAGTCTTGGAATCCATTTTGCAACAATACCACCCATTTCTTATTTCCCTCATTTAATATTCTTTTGGACAGCCGTCAGAACGCTTTATACGAACGCTTCGCTGCCTGGACTGGACCCTGCTTGGACTAACGCCAGCTGGAGCACATCTTGACTTGACTGGTCGACTTCTCTTTCGATTGTGTCTGATCAGCGTGGATCACTGTTCACAGCCCCAGCTATTATCAGCCGTCGCAAACATGCCGACAAACACTTCATGGCGTCGGTACAAGCCAGCAGAGGCCTGGCTGCGGAGCTTTCGTATTAAGCGCAGTGAACCAACACCACCTAGAACT
>JALIZH010018987.1:0-10722 GCA_030522465.1 Rhipicephalus appendiculatus
CTCATTCGGCAAGCATTATCAAACCTTGAATGGTAGTCTACCACTATCCCACGAAACTGCGAAATCCTTCCACCAGGGGAGAACCAGACAGCTTTCCCCTGCCAAGTCGCAGTGGCCGAGGTCGTAGACCACCACGACACAACCAATGCCGTCCCCCCAGAGTCGTCATTGACAAAGGTACCAACCAAGGCCCAGCATCTGCAGCGACACAGCCAACGACCACGGCGACATAGCCAGTGGCGGCCACCGGAACCATCTTCGACAAACTGCCAGGCGAAGTTCCAGCGTGGCCGACTGCGGCCACTGAGAAACAGCCAGTGCCGGCCACCGGAGATATTGTTGGCAGAAGCGCGCTCGCTGTCATGGCCGAGTGTCATGATCAAGAACGACGCTGGGTTTCTGGGCGCGCGGGCAGCTAGAGCGAGGCAGAGGAACACGAAGGCCAGATAAAGAACAGCTGGCCCAGGAACGGGTGCTGTCTCTGTGTCTGATTCCTTACACCGTACGCTTATATTCGATGACGGTCTTGTATTTCAGCACAAGGTCCTGGACGAGATGTTTCTCGTCTTGGGAGAAGGGTGTTTTCGCAGGCATGTCTGACTCGTGAAGCGCGTTTAGACTGACAGCGTTTAAAGAGGCGGGCGTTTCAGTGTTGCTAGACCGCACCACGTTTTGCGCTCGACTACGGTGGCTTTTCACATTTAGTAATCGCAGTTGGAAGAAAGCGTACACGCGTCTCTATATTAACACTTCAATTTAGAAGTGATGTGGTGACCCAACTTTTTTTACAGAATAAACGCTTGTGAGCAAAGCTTATATTCGATAATCTCGAACGCAGGAGCGCGGCAACCATTCCTCCCGCGAGGACTGGTGAAGGGAGCTTTCAGAGTACGCTTGCTTCCTCCGTCGGTACTTGGCTGCAAAGGAGGCCTTACGTAAGGTGAGGACGCGGTCGAAGGAAAGGAAGGTTTCGTTGTTTGGCCCTAGGCTATGGGAGGATAACCTACACGCGTTGCGCTCGCGGGAAACAAAACGGCGAAGTCTACGCCGACATCGCGGCAGCACTCGCAAGTGCAGGTGCTTCCCGCACGAAGGAGCAAGTACACACGAAAATAGAGAACTTGGGACATACTTACAGGTAAGCCAAATCATTGCAGTAAGCGTGGATCGTTCTAAAGCCTGACATAAAACACAGTGACCTCATGCCTGCGTTATTGCATACGTAACTTTTGGCATTCAGCGCAGTTTCGTTTTTGATGTGTTTCGCTACATAGCTTTGTGCTGATCAAGCCAGCGAACTGCATGCTAAGTGCCAGTTTTTTTGCAACCGTTTGCAATGAGAGAGCGTTGCAATACACGCGTTGACCTATTACAAACGTTCATAAAGTTTTTCGTTGTTTGTTATGACCGGAAACCTGTCGTATAACTCGAAGGGAATGTGCGTTTCATAAGGCACTGGCTAACGTCACGACGGCAGATAATACGAAGAACACAGGTGCCAGTTCGCTTTAATTTTTCTCGTTCTACTCGCGCATTGTAGATTCGAAACATCAGCTGTCCTATTTTCTCGAGCGATACAATTCGCTTGTGCTTAGCTTTTGTAACGTCATGCTGCGTTTTACCTGCACTGGCGCTTTTGCGCTGGGCGCGTATCATATGTGCCACGTAAAATTTGTTTACTCTTTTTTTATGTTCTAATTCCTCAGGAAATGCCTGAAGCAGCTCACAACGGGATCCTCTCCACCAAGCTGGCCCTTTTTCTTGGAGTTGCACAGGACTTAGAGCACTGCACGGGCCGGCTTTTTTCCGGCCCGGGCCCGGCCCGGCCCGAAAGCGCCATGCTCAGGCCCGCCCGAGCCCGGCCCGGTGTTTTTAAATACGGCCCGTACCCGGCCCGGGCCCGAAAGGTTTGGGCCCGGCCCGACCCGGCCCGGCCCGGCCCATTTCAAAAAATTATTTTTTGAGCATAAACGAGGCGCTGTCCAATCTTCGCTTATAGTGAAGATACCAGCCACGCACAAGATAGTTCCTGGCCAGTGTTGTGAGAACTCATGACAATGTCACGATTTTCACTGGTACTGTGTTTACCATCGGTTAATTACGCCCGTAACACTTTTGCGAAATAATTGCAGGGGGATATATGAGGAGGTACAGCTGGCTGTCCATGCACGCAGCGCTAACCATGCAATGTTATTATTGCATTTCAAAGAACGACTACAACACACAGCGCCCACATAAAGTGGAAAAACAGCGGACATTTATAGTCGAGCTTACATTAATTGCTGACAAGCTGGGACTAAAGTCTCTAGATTTTTTCCCTTTTACTTAAGTACCGACAACTGCCTCCTTTCCGGGCCCTCTCCCACAGGCAGCCAGCATTTGCCGCCATTTTCTTCCTAACTTGAAAGATTTACAAAGCCACGTACGTCCAAGTGCATTAGCCACGCATATCGGCGGACAATATGCTAACGCGACGCGCCTTTCTCCTCCCGTCGTTCCCCCGTTGTTAGTGAGCGGGGGGCGCGTTTCACCAGGTGCTGGAAAAGAGTTGGGAAGAACATGGCTACCGAAAACCAGCGTTAGCCAATAAGATTCGTCCGTGGCGCTTCAATGCCTGTCGGTACTTAAGAAAGAAGAGGGAAAATCTAGGGACTTTAGCTGGGACTATTGAGTAAATAGAGCAGAACATATCCTGCAAACTTGGTTTATTGCGCGATGCAACGAGAGAGAGAAAAAAACGTGCTCTAACTACTCCTGGGAGGGGTTCGCCAGGCTGGGTCGCTTGTTCCGACCAAAGGAGGAAGAAAGTACACCTTTCTTGCATAACTTGTCACTCTCCTTAAACTCGACGTGTCCGAAAACAAATTGTGACGCAGGGGAGTCCAATAGTAAGGTCATATTACGGTTACCTAAAAATCTGTAGCAGGGCCAATTGAATATTTTTCTTAATTTCCTTACATAAAATTAAAACGAATAAATCCATCACTCAATGAAACGAACTTTTATTTCTCCCAAATATATAAAAGAGGATGGTGGAGAAAGAGCTGCATAAACTATAGCTTAACAAACCTGAAACGTGCAGCTCGCGAGCAAGTCGCACTTACGAGAACACATACGAATGCCTAGGTGCGTGTGCGTGTAGGCGCGGGATGCCTTCTAGCGCGGCCTTAGTAGAATATTCTTGATCTTTAACGAAGATACCCCGATTCCCCCCTCAGACACCCGTAGGGTCCCGTACTTTGACTAACTCGATATAACGAAATAAATTTCGAGATCCGTCCCGATTTAACAAACCTTTTTTTTTTCGGAAAATGAGATAGAGAATTGATCATTCTTTGTCTATTTTTAGATAACGCCCCAAAAGTTATTGATTGCGAGCAAACGGCAACATCGCGGAACACCTTTGTCCAATTTAAACTGCGTGGCCATTGCTAACAAAACGCAAGCAAGCCAAGATCACCGACTTCTTTGCTGGGAAATAAATATGTTGTCACCTGTGGACCTTATTGTTGAGGTAACAGAGAGAGAAGCAACTTTATTGAGAGAAGCAATTTTATTTTAAGCTAACAATTTTTGTTGCTCCATACACCCTGGAGGTGGCGGTCGTTTCCTAAGGCCGCTATTTTATTTTTCGCAACTTTACGCTACACAAATATGATGCGATGGTAGCTTTCAGGATGCCGCTACACCATATAATCGAATGTACCGAATTAAGTAACCGCGAAATGGCGTCTTCGGTTTAACGAAGTTTTCGATTTAACGAAATAATGCGCGGCTTCCCTCAAATTCGTTAAATCGAGTTTTAACTGTATTTGTGTGTTGCAATAGAAAAGTCACTACAAAGCGCAAGATTAATACGAAAGCGCGCGTGGTACCGTACGGTACCTTAGCACTGCGTCTTACAAAAGAGGCGCTCGGTAAGACAGCTGGTAAAGAAAGCAAAAATGCAAAAAGAAAGAAAAAGTGTACAAGGCGCGAAACCAATACCCATTCACAGCAATTCAGTCGGACGTATTAAACCGAAATGAGGAAATTAGTGACCTGACGAAACACGACGACATTCTGTCTACAAACTTAAAATGAGTGTCCTGGACTTTCCTTTCGCACTGTACATCTGTGATAGTAAAGCTTTGTGACTGTAGTAGAGCGAAGAAAGCTTAAAAAACTGCTAACTTACCTCAGAGTTAATTCTAGTTATGTCATCGACTGATGTAGTAGCCCTAGCAACTCATGAGGCTATGAAATCAAGCCCAGTTGAAGAGCCGGTGGTGCCGATGAACAGTGTAATCGACGTCAATAACGCTCGGTGACGCTGAGGTTTTCTTAATGTAACGAGCAGTTCATTTACAGAATTGCAGAACTACACTCGGCACCGTGACTCTGGTTATCCACTTGGCCCCTTTTCAAATGTCGAGCCAGAGAGAGAGTGAGTTGATATTTCTGCAGGAATCACGTGACTCTCGTGAAGCGTGCGTCGATTGGCTTCCGTGATGAAGACGCTGCCGTGTGCGCCGTACAGTCGTCAGCAAGCTTAACTCGAACGTTCACCCGGGTGTCCTGAAACAGTTTGATTGACGCTAGCGCCGCGTAGCTTTGGGTTCTGTTGCCGAGATATGTTACCCATACATGCCGACATACTATCCAAGCATACCGAGGTATTATCTCGGCAACAGCGCCAGCGCTTCGCGGCTGGCATCAGTCAAAGTAGTCCAGGTCACGCGTCGGAGCGTTCGTGTTAAGCTTGCTGGCGACTGTACATATCACGCGTTCGGCGCCGCTGCAGCGCCGTGGCTCGCCAACGGAGACGGGCGCCGTGGTGGTGCGGCGCCTACGCCTCCTCTCTGTCTATCCTCGGTGTTTTAAAATTCGTTGCGTTGGTTGCGTGTCTCGTAGTTTTGTGTTCGACCGATCATGCGTATCTTCGTAGTCGCGTTGACCAGTCTACAGAGTCACGAAGGCGGAAGCAGGCGCGGCGGGCATGCGAGCGTAGCTGCATACTCGAAATGTTTCCCATGATACCGATGGGCACATCTTATATGCACTAATCTGGGCAGTGCACCGTTGTTTCACTCTTGCCGCAGTGCTGCTCAGCTGTACCATTTCTTTTGATACACGGTACTCAAGTACGTGTTTCACTCAATATAATGGCGGGAACATATATGAGACAATATCCAGAAATTATATGTAACATACCGACGGAGGCAAAATGCGCGACGCCTTGTATTGTGCGATTTCAGTGCATGCTAATGCACTTCAGGTGGTCTAAATTACCCGGAGCCTTCCACTGCAGCGTCTGAGATAGCCTGAATATGTTCGGGACGCTAAATGCCCAAAAACAACAAAGCCAAACAGCATTACGCGCATTTGCCGACAGTGTATGAGAGTCGGGCCTGATACGGGCCTGACCCAGGCCCAGCCCGGCCCGGGCCCGAAGCTCATGGGCCCTGAGCCCGGCCCGGGTCCGATCTAACAATTACTTACCCGGCCCGACCCGGCCCGCGGGCCGAGCCGGGCCCGGGCTTTCGGGCCGGCCTGGGCCCGTGCAGTGCCCTAGCACAGGTTGCTGGGCTCCCTACCTGTTAACGACTTATCTTTAATGGTAGAGGCTGGCTTCAGCACAAGCATCACAAACAGCAATGCCTCAGTACAGGAGGTGAGAAAAATTTAATGGCAGCTATGCTTTTTATTGCAACCAAATGCCAGCGTGCAGAGTGATGGAAGTGGCCCCGATTGTTTTTCAGCTGTAATAACAGTGCTCCTACAACATTAACACAATGAATTCAGTCAAATGCAAACAGAACGAACATGCAAACGTTTCACATTCATGAATCATTGCATGACGTATTGACTTGTTTCAGTAGGGATCACTAAACACGGTTTCACTTACATTTAATGTTTTCACAAAGCATTTCCTTTGTGTATAGGAAGTTACAGAATCACAACATAGCATGATTTAATATCGCATGATGGCACAGAAAAACTAATTTAACACAAATAACAATAACTGAATGAAGTGTACAATAAACACTATATTAAAAGTAAACTTAGTTAAATGAATGCGCCCGTTTGTGCGAAACATTCAAAAATCAGACTTATAAGTTACATAATTACATACATATATACAGTTAGAGTAAAGAACTCAGAAAGAAAATATCTAAATCAGTGCGACTCAGTGGTCGACATTTGCACTCATAACAACAGCCGCACAAGAAAGAGCCTGCTATGTTAACGTGCTATTAATATGCCTCAAATACATCCGCAGTTCGCTTTGCTGCTTGGATAACATCTCAGAGCAATTACTGCTCACTTTTTCACTTAAACACAGTACATAAGCGACTCATGTGGGCCCCGGCGTTGTCATAACACAAAAACACAATGTTGTTACCATGTCCATATGTACACGACTCATCCATCACTAAGGTATAATACAAACAATTGTCCATTGCTGCTGAATGTGCGAACTAGTACAACAAATGCATTCTTGTCGTGTTCTTGAAATACAGCTCATCGATGGCATGATGGGGACCCGCTCGCCGTCACCTGGAGGTGTTGAAGCTGAAACGCCTGAAGAAAGCCTACGCTCAGAGCCCCCGGCACCCGAGCTGCCAATCGGCCACCTAGATGAAGGATGTGCCCAGGGCCGCAGAAAGCGTGCCAACGACAGTTCGGATGGCACCCCCCCCCCCTAAAAAAAAAAAAAAAGGTCTACAACTGTTGACTTTCAAAAGAATATGCTCATGGAACAGCGCCTCCTGAGAGAACAGTTTGAAGCAGCACACAAGGTAGAAATGGATGTTCGTGGTAAGGCACTGAAGTTGCAGGAGAAGCTTGTAGATACTACGGTGGCATTCCTCAATAAAAAGTGATTGGACTTGAAGCACTCGCTCTGGTGACTTTAGTTACCTTGGTTGTAGTATTTAACAAGTGCGGCCCTTATGGCTGTTGCGTTTCCAACATGAGCTTCAGTGGTGCATGATGGCTGTGGAAACTCAACGTTCGACTGCTGCTCCTCGCTTATCCACTGTAAGTGGACAGTGTCGTTGAAGTGTTCGCAAATGTTGTTTAGCACGCAGCAAGCCTTTATAACCAAGCGGGCATTGTCCACACGGCACTCCATTCTCTTGGCAGTGAATCTGAACCTGGCCTTAAGCCTCCCAAATGCGTTTTCGACAATTCACCGTGCTGCACTTAAGTGGTAGTTGAAACATTTTTTCAGCTTCGCTTAATGCACCGCGGTGTCCAAAGGGCTTCATGAGGTTGGGTGTCAATGGAAAGGCCTGATCGCACAGAATGAGTGGCGGTACGGCTGTGCTGCCTATTGTGGCAAGCGGTGCTTTCAAAAGTGGACCCTCAGTGGCTTTGGATAGCTGCGAAACTCCAAAGACGGGCGAGTCGTGGCAGCATCCAGGCGCCCCAACGTTAATATACCTGAATCGGTATCTGTGGTCCACGAGAGCCAGCAGGATCATAAGAACAATGTACTGGTTGCTTAAGCAGAGCGTAGCATGGTACAATAGAGTGCAATATGTAATTTTTTTTGTAGTTCACGTCATGCAGCCTACTTTTAGTATTATCTACGTACATTTTGTTAGCTGCTCTTTCTGGTCATTAATAGAGTACAGCATGCTTTATAGAGTCATGCAGTTTCTTTTCGTAAATGTCTTTAAAATTCATTCCAAAGGATAAAGCCTAAAAACGCAAGAAAAAAGTGAACACACCACAAATGCCTCCTTTCTTGTGTCCGGGTTTCTGTGCCCTGTCGTTTATAATGAATACTTACCAGCTAGCTCAGCTCTGTTTAAAACGCATTTAGTTCAGTGCAGCTGATCTAGTGCTGCTTTCCCCTGGCCATTAATAGAGCACTTTTTTTGCTAGAGCTGTAGAAATTGAATTCAGTTATCTCTGTACAATGTATTTTGTTCTGCGCAGCTTAAATACCGTTGTCTTCTGTGGCCGTTACTAACATCTAATTACCAGTACACTTACAATCATGTATCTTAAAGCTGTTGCATTATAATGTTGACATGAAAACTGTATTGCTGGGCTTGCTCTGGTGTCTCTAGACGTTCCGAGACAGTAGCATCTAAATTATGCGCTCACCAGAAGCTTCTGGCCAAATAAAACAATGCAATGCTGTTTTTTCTTGCGATGCTGACTTCCCTTATGACATAGCGCAACGCGTGTATTACAGGGTGTTCAAAAATAAACTTTATGGCCTTCTTAAAATTCAGCACTAGGAAGCACGTGAAAGCCACCTTTGCAGATAAGTTATGTATCCAGGGGGACAGAACTGATGCATTAGTTAGTGCTGTCATCCAAACAATTAACTAACATCTAATAATGAACTTTTTAGCGACTGTAGCAAGCGGGCATGTTTGTATTGAAAAGATAAAGGCAGTCGCATTTCTAAACAGTTGCACTTGGAATGACTCTTCTAGCATGTCTGTGCTCCCAGATATCCCACTACAAAGTTTAATTGTGGTTTGCATGATTACGCATGCAAGGCGGTGAGACTCGGCTCAATGTTCCTCCCTGCTGTGACGTGCAGTCATTGCATGCTCTCGCCAGGCGGTAGTAAAAGAGAAACCGTTATCATCTTTGCCTATGACTACGACCCTTTCAGATTAAACGCCTCACGTAATTGCCGCGGCACATCGGGGACGAGCTTTGCGCCAGTGCTCACTGTCTAGCATGCGTAATCATGCTAGGAGCACAGACATGCTAGAAGCACAGGGAGCACAGATATGCTCCTCGTGCTTCCAGATATTCCAAGTGAAACTGTCTAGAAATGCGACTGCCTATATACTTTCAATACAAACATGCCTGCTTGCTACAGTCGCTAAAAAGTTCATTATTCAATGTTAATTGTTCAGTTGACAGCGTTAACTAATGCATCACTTTTTGTCCCCCTGGGTACATAACTTATCTGCAAAGGTGGTTCTCTACGTGCTTCCTAGTGCTGAATTTTAAGAAGGCCATAAAGCACTTTTTAACGCCCTGTATAGTGTAACGAAAAATGTTCAATAGTGCTACCTTCTGACTACAGTATTTTTTGTACAATTTATGTCGTTTAATGAAACTAGTTTTATTAGGCCACTTACCAGCGTTTAATATTGTAGTAGTCTGTGGCGTTCGTCTTCGGAGGCGAAATGGGGAAGCGGCCGGAACACCTTGACGGAAACCACACACAGCCTCGAATTCACGGATGTGCCTTGCCATTTCCTCTTCAGTGATCATTTTGATCCAGTCTTCTTGGAGAACGTCGACAACCGCCTCGCAAAACTCCCGGTACACAAAGTTTACTGTCGAGCGCCCTACGCCGAAAAGGTTCGCCACAGTTCTATCTTCGGCCAATGAGCAGAGCTTGTTGTAGCCAATGGCGACTCGCTTTTTCCGGAGAGATCGGCTCGCGCATGTTTGTGCTTTTGTCGCTCGAGCTCACGCCGCAAACTCTCCACGATGAAGCGGAATGTGGACGGGTTCACTCGAAACGACTGTTTAAAATTGTCCTCACCTAGATAAGGCACGGTTTCCTCGAACCACCTTTCATTCCGCCTGAACGCCCAAGTTGCTCGGTCGCAGACCCTTGCAGACAGCACCGAGATGCACAGCATCGAATTGTTCAGCAGTAGTAGTTGCTTTATGCCGTCCTTAATTGCTCTTGCCGCGTCTGCCTCGTTTTCCAGAGAGGAATTACAAGCTATGAGACTTGCAATTCTCACTTTTCCCCTCCGTGCGATCATCCATGGCGAGACGAGGGCGTCAACGGAGAAAACAAAAGCCCACCGTTGCCAGACCAACATGTAAAGGTCGCCAGTTATGCCAACGCTCCTTAAAGCTTTACAATACATATTTACATCAACTGTTTTTCAAACTGGAATTGGTTAAATTTATTTCAGAAAACGAGCAATATTATAAATTATCACATTCTAATCGAGATACATGTATTTATTTCGACTGGTTCTGTTTTGAAAGCTAGCGCCACGCTTTCGGTAGCACGTTCAGAAGAAAACTCTAAAAAGAGATCGTCTGTGCCATGTGTCTGCGAGGCAACGCCTCTTCATAAAAAGTCTTTCAACTTCGCGAAAGACCGCTTACGTGAAAGACATTTTGCGCGCCCGTGTGAAAGGGGTATTATTTCGCTAAAGGTCCCGACATCTCTGTCCGGCATGGAGTTCGGAATGCCATCGCGGTCAAAACTGCGAAACATGGCAGAACTATGCACTGGGGCTGTATCACAAATAAAAAAAATGCATGTGACATGAGTTTCAATCATCAAATGTGTGAAACCGCTATTACGACACCGTTAAAAAAATCGCATCACTATGCGTTCGTTGTCGACACATGCACAACTGCAACACAACATATTGCCACGCGCGTTTTTTATTTTCACTCTGCTCTATTCGGTTCATCGCCCTCAAAGACTGTCAGCAATGCTCAGCGCAAACCGCGCGTCATTGTTCTAAAAGCTTCGCGATTACTGTAGATCGTTTTGTTAAGATTGCGCGCAAGACGCGAACACTCGAGCTTATTCCAGAGCTTGTGCGACAACGAGTGATAAGACTGGAATATTCTATGACGCGCGTATAAATGCAGACGCGCTTCACCGCTTGTCAGTTGATCGACGGCCGACGCTCTGCTCGCCGCTATCAGTGCCAGTGTGCATTGCTGTAATCGGACTTTCCGTTTACCGGCCACAAGTTCGGCCCAAATAAACAGTTT
>JALIZH010018988.1:0-35860 GCA_030522465.1 Rhipicephalus appendiculatus
ACCCAGACGACATTCTGGGAAATTCGGAAGGCACAATGATTTCATTTTATTTTACAAGTTGTGGGTATTGACACGCGCTATTCTTATTTTCACTTTTGTTGTGTTCGGTTTTCGCCCACAAAGACCGTCAGCAAAGCTCAGCTCAAACCGCGCCTTATTGTTCTAGAACCTTCGCGATTATTGTAGATCGTTTTGTTAAGATTGCGCGCAAGACCCGACCACTCGAGATTGTTCCTGAGCTTGCGCGATGACCAGTGATAAGGCTAGAATGTTCGACGCGTGATGCATAAAAGCCGGCGCGCTCCAACGATGTTCAGTTGTTCGCCGGCCGACGCTCTGTACGCCGCTATCAGTGCCAGCGTGTATTACTGTAATCCTACTTTCTGTTTACCGGCCACAAGTTCGGCCTAATAAACAGTTTCATTTTGGACACGTCGCCTGCTGCCTTCGTCGACGTCACAACCACGTGACATCTGGTGGAGGTGCTGCTCCTTTCATGTACCGGACGCCCCCGTCAAGCCGTGAACCGAGCCCACGTCGCGAAGAAGACACCGACACCATCAGTGACGGTCGAGCCAGCCGCAGGCTGAAAGGACTACCCCCGCAGCACGGACTACTGCCGGACAAGCCAAAAGCTACGGCGACGAGGACGACAGGCACGATGACGGCCGCTGTGTCCCCTGCAACGGTCGTTATGCAGCCACCCAGAGAGCCACCGAGGTTCCATGGATCGCCTACTGAAGACCCCTCGACACCTGGCTGGAGACGTTCGAAAGAGTCTCAATATTTAACAACTGGGACGCCGAGGACAAACTGCGCCATGTTTACTTTTATTTGGAGGACGCAGCAAGGACCTGGTTCGAGAACCGGGAGTCCACGCTTCGAACATGGGACCTCTTTCGCGGCGCTTTCTTGGAGACGTTCGCGAGCGTCGTCCGAAAGGAAAGGGCCGCCGCTTTACTGGACACACGAGTGCAGCTCCCGAATGAGAGTGTCACCATCTTTACGGAGGAGATGACGCGGCTTTTCCGACACGCCGACGCTGACATGTCCGAGGAAAAAAAGGTTCGGTTCCTCATGAGAGGAGTAAAGGAAGAACTTTTCGCCGGACTTGTGCGCAACCCCCGAAGACGGTCTCGGAATTCGTTTCGGAGGCCACTACGATTGAGAAAGCGCTAGAAATCCGCAACAGGCAATACAACCGCCGCCTGCCTACGACGAGCTACGCGGATGTTCAAGCGCTGGGGACCGACGACCTCCGCGAAACCATCAGAGCGGTCGTGCGGGAGGAGCTGCGGAAGATGTTCCCCAGATCGCAACCTCAGGTGGATTCGATAGCTGAGATAGTTCGTGAAGAACTCCAGCAGTCGCTCGGCACCCCTGAGCCACTACAGGCACAGCCGCAGGCCCTGAGCTATGCTGCTGCAGTCCGACGCAGTGCACCCCCTCCACGCCCCCGTCAGGACGCCGCGCAGCCGCACTATCGTCGCCAGACGCCGCCGCCGCCACCACCGCCGCCATCTCGACCGCCTGCCGGCCAGCGGTACACGCCGAGAAAGACCGACGTTTGGCGCGCCCCTGACCACCGACCACTTTGTTACCACTGCGGAGAGGCTGGCCACACCTACCGCCGGTGCCAGTACCGACAGATGGGGCTACAAGGTTTCGCCGTCAACGCGCCTCGCCCACAGCGGGGTGAACGACCGCAAGACATCGCCGACTACCTCGCAGGTGCTCAGTGGACACCCCGACGACCCTCCCGCTCGCCGTCGCCTGGCCGCTACATGTCACCGCACCGCCGGCAGTACGCTGGCCCAAATCGGGGCCGATCTCCTAGCCCTTACTCGGAAAACTAAGGGCAGCAACCGATGGAGGTGCGGTTGCTGTACGACGAACTACCGAAGATCCTCCGCCGCCGCCGCCGACGACGACGACGACGCCGCCGCAAGGAAATCTAAAGAACCCGTCACAAGACGAACGAGGCCCTGGCGTGGAAACTCCGCAGCCCGAAGAAGACATCACTACGCAACGTGGAACCGGCGGAACAAACCGACGCAGCCGTGACCCGACGCCGCGACCTAACCGCAACGCGAGACGACGAACTACCGACCTCAACGTTCTTATCGACGGCCACGGAGTGACCGCTCTCGTCGGCACTGGGGCCGACTATTCCGTCGTCAGTGGGTCATTCGCCGCCAAGCTGAAGAAAGTAAAGACCGCTTGGAGTGGACCCGAAATCCGGACAGCTGGAGGCCACCTGATAACGCCGATTGGAGTCTGCACGGCGAGAGTCACCGTCAGTAACCGGACTTATCCTGCGAGCTTTGTAATCCTACAAAACTGCTCCAGGGATGTGATACTTGGAATGGACTTCCTAAGTGACCACGGCGCCGTCATCGACCTAAGGTCTGAGTCCATAACACTAACCTCAGACAAAGCGCTCCCGCCTCTCGCGACGCCAGGGAACCATGCATTGAATGTGATAGAACAGCAGGTGACCGTTCCGCCGCTCTCCAGCATCATTATTTCCGTCGGCACCGAAAACCCTGCGAACCTTGAAGGCGTCATCGAGGGCGATCAGCACCTACTCCTGAACCGTCAAATTTGCGTCGCAAGAGGTATAGCCGAGCTGCGTGACGGTAAAGCAAAGGTAGTGCTGACAAACTTCAGCCACGAATATAGGCACCTAAACATTGGTACGACGGTCGCTTACATCGATGAATGCGTGGCCGCCAGCAATGCTTTCGCCCTCTTCGATGCTGCCGAACCTGCTTCGACGAATCGAGGTCCCGAACCAGATTTCGACGTCAACCCGAGCCTCCCGAAGCACAAGCAAGACCAGCTCAAAAGTCTGCTCTTGCAATTCAAGGACTGCTTCTCGTCGTCGTCAAGAATTCGACAGACCCCAGTCGCAAAACATCGCATCATTACAGAGGAAAATGCGAGGCCACTCCGCCAGAGCCCGTACCGAGTTTCGACGCGAGAACGCGCAGCCGTAAAGAAGCAAGTCGATGAAATGCTACGCGACGACATAATCCAGCCGTCCAAGAGTCCCTGGGCGTCTCCCGTGGTGTTGGTGAAGAAGAAGGACGGGACGCTACGTTTCTTCGTCGACTATCGTCGCCTGAACAAGATCACGAAGAAGGACGTGTACCCCCTCCCACGGATAGACGACGCCCTGGATCGACTCCACAACGCGAAGTACTTTTCGTCGATGGACCTGAAGACGGGCTACTGGCAAATCGAAGTCGACGAGAGAGACCGAGAAAAGACTGCCTTTATAACACCAGACGGCCTGTTCGAGTTTAAGGTCATGCCTTTTGGTCTTTGCTCGGCCCCCGCGACCTTCCAACGCGTTATGGATACTGTACTGGCTGGCTTGAAGTGGCAGACTTGCCTTGTGTACTTGGACGACGTCGTTGTGTTTTCCTCGAACTTCGATGAACACCTGCGACGCCTTGAAGCTGTACTTCAGGCAATCAAGACGTCCGGACTCACTCTCAAGCCGGAGAAGTGCCGCTTCGCGTACGAAGAACTTTTGTTCTTGGGCCACGTGATAAGCAAATCCGGAGTACGCCCCGACCTGCAAAAGACAACCGCCATCGCTGCTTTTCCGCCACCCACCGACAAGAAGGCCGTGCGTCGATTTCTCGGCTTGTGTGCCTATTACAGGCGGTTCGTTAAAAACTTCGCCCGCATCGCCGAGCCTCTCACTAACCTCACCAGGACCGACGTCGAGTTCAAGTGGGAAACGCCGCAGGAGGAAGCATTTCAAGAACTAAAACGACGCCTGCAAACGCCCCCCGTTACTTGCGCATTTCGACGAACACGCCGAAACAGAAGTGCACACCGACGCGAGCAGCGTAGGACTCGGCGCCGTCCTTGTGCAGAGGACGGACGGACTGGAAAGGGTTATCAGTTATGCTAGCCGGTCGCTATCAAAGGCAGAGGCCAACTACTCCACAACAGAAAAGGAGTGCCTTGCCATCATCTGGGCTACATCAAAGTTTCGCCCCTATCTTTACGGCAGGCCCTTCAAAGTTGTGAGCGACCACCACGCCTTGTGTTGGCTAGCTAGCTTGAAGGACCCTTCTGGTCGCCTCGCACGGTGGAGCCTGAGACTTCAAGAATTCGATATTACCGTCGTTTACAAGTCCGGAAGAAAACACTCCGACGCCGACTGCCTGTCTCGTGCCCCCGTCGACCCACCACCGCTGGACGACCAGAATGATGACGGCTTCCTGGGAACCATAAGTGGCGACGACTTCGCCGAGCGACAGCGCGCCGATCCGGAACTCAAGGGCCTTATGGAATACCTCGAGGGCAAAGCCACCGTGGCTCCAAAGGTATTCAGACGAGGACTGGAGTCGTTTTTCATGCGCAACGGCGTTCTGCTAAAGAAAAACTTCTCGCCACTTCGGGCCGACTCCCTCCTCGTAGTACCTTCGGCATTACGACCAGAAGTTCTGCATGCTTTGCATGACGACCCGACGGCTGGACACCTCGGATTTTCCCGTACGCTGGCAAGGATACAAGAAAAGTACTACTGGCCTCGCCTCACTGCCGACGTCACCCACTACGTGAGGACTTGCCGAGATTGTCAGCGACGGAAGATACCACCGACTAGGCCAGCCGGATTTCTGCAACCCATCGAGCCACCTCGCCGGCCGTTCCAGCAAATCGGCATGGACTTACTGGGGCCGTTCCCGACGTCGAATTCCGGAAACAAGTGGATCGTCGTAGCTACTGACTACCTCACCCGCTACGCCGAGACAAGGGCCCTGCCCAAGGGCAGTGCCGCCGAGGTAGCAAAGTTCTTCGTCGAGAACATCGTACTGCGTCATGGCGCCCCAGAGGTCCTCATTACCGACAGAGGTACGGCCTTTACCGCGGACCTAACTCAGGCGATCCTAAGGTACAGCCAAACAAGTCACCGCCGGACCACCGCCTACCACCCACAGACCAACGGCCTGACCGAGCGTCTAAATAAGACCATCGCCGACATGCTGGCCATGTACGTCGACGTCGAACACAAGACGTGGGACGCCATCCTACCGTACGTGACCTTCGCATACAACACGGCCGTGCAAGAAACGACGCAGATGACGCCATACAAGTTGGTCTACGGACGGAGCCCGGCAACGACGCTCGACGCCATGTTACCGAACGTCACCGATGAGGAAAACATCGACGTGACCGTCTACCTACAGCGCGCCGAAGAAGCACGACAGCTCGCCCGCCTGCGGATCAAGAATCAGCAGACGACCGACAGCCGCCGTTACAATCTTCGACGACGCTTCCTGGAATACCAGCCCGGCGACCGCGTTTGGGTGTGGACACCGATACGCCGACGTGGACTTAGTGAAAAACTCCTTCGGCGATACTTTGGGCCGTACAAGGTGCTTCGACGTCTCGGTGCTCTGGACTACGAGGTCATCCCGGACGGCATAACGAACTCTCAACGGCGCCGTGCGCGACCTGAAGTCGTCCATGTCGTGCGCCTCAAGCCGTATTACGCGCGTTAGCAAACCAGAGGACTGCACTTATTGCTTAATTATTGTACTTTCTTTCTTTATTGTTGTTATTTATTGTTGCATGCATTTTCCCCCCGTGTTCTGTTTTAAGCATCGGGACGATGCCTTTTCAGAGGGGGGGCATTGACACGCGCTATTCTTATTTTCACTTTTGTTGTGTTCGGTTTTCGCCCACAAAGACCGTCAGCAAAGCTCAGCTCAAACCGCGCCTTATTGTTCTAGAACCTTCGCGATTATTGTAGATCGTTTTGTTAAGATTGCGCGCAAGACCCGACCACTCGAGATTGTTCCTGAGCTTGCGCGATGACCAGTGATAAGGCTAGAATGTTCGACGCGTGATGCATAAAAAGCCGGCGCGCTCCAACGATGTTCAGTTGTTCGCCGGCCGACGCTCTGTACGCCGCTATCAGTGCCAGCGTGTATTACTGTAATCCTACTTTCTGTTTACCGGCCACAAGTTCGGCCTAATAAACAGTTTCATTTTGGACACGTCGCCTGCTGCCTTCGTCGACGTCACAACCACGTGACAGTATTCGGCTGGCTGCTACCATCCATAGTTAAAGCAAGAAAGCTTGTATCAAAAACCTGTGTTGGTTTTAAAAAACACCGAAACCGTGTTTATGTGTGCGTATATATATATATATATATATATATATATATATATATATATATATATTCAGCAGGAATGTTCAGTGGGTTCGGTCTGTGTAAGAAAAAAACGGGTGCACGTACGAGAAAGCAATACTTTTATGCCTTACGTTTCGGCCGTGGCACGGCCTTCGTCAGAGAATTAGAATACCAGAAGTGACAGTGGTGCTACAGTATATAAGCGCATACGTTTCGGTTCCAATAATCACGTGAGCACAAACATCATAAAAGCAAGCACAAGAAGAAAAAACGAAATTGTCATTCTTCCTGGTACCAATGACCTGGCGTACCGCACTGCTCACGCCGCCTTCCGGAGCCTTCACATACTGTTAAAAGCCATCCCAAAAGTACATCCCGAAATCAAGAGGATATATGTCAGCTTTGTCTTGCCGAGATCTACTAACCGACATCGTTTCTGCGACAATCCATCCTTCGTTGAGAGGTTCAACCTAAAGGCTCACCAGTTCAACATGCTCCTACAAGACTATTGCCGTCATTCTGGGCTCGTTTATTTCCTGGACCACGGCTTCTACGAGCTGCCCCCCTACACGCGCATTGGCTGCTGATAGGCCTTACACCTCAGTTTCGAGGGAGCGGCTATTCTAGCTAGTCACCTGCGTCAACTTTTCGTGACGACGTTCAGCGACGCTGCCTCGTCTTGGCGTACTTGCGCACCCACTACTTGCCGAGCTCCAGCTGAGGAAAACTGTGACAACAAATGAAGCCGCCGCTGGCCACCTCTCTTCGACACTTGACCTGACCAGCGGGCTCCATTGAACTGTTCTTCTGTGAACCGTCTTTCGGGTCCCGGGAGCTCTACCTGCACCATTCAAGCAAACAAGGACTCATCGAGCTTACGTACAACTAGTGGTCGCCCGACAAGCGGTCTCTCCGCGCATGAGCGAACTAGTGAAGCCAGTAAGAATGAGTCTGTACCCAGCGGATCGCTCCTTCAATCCTGTCGACCTAGTTGCCCCTCGGAGAGCGACTCGGCGGCTTGCCTACTGAGCGTCCGTCATTCACCTTTACAGTCTCCTACCAAGTCAACCTCGGACGATCAACTTCAGCCGGTTTTAGTGTTATTGAAATCGCCCGGGACGTGCAGCAATTGCTCCCCTCGGGCAGCAAACAACCACCTAACCTCTAGCCAGCCCAACGATGCGGTTCCTGCGGTAGTACAGCCGACGGCCAATTCCCTTTCGAACCCGCCATGTCTACAACAGCCGATGCCTACTTCGTGCAAAACTGTCAGTGTTGCGACTTCTGGTGTCCCTAATGTTCAAGCCTCCCGCTACTACCTGCGAACTCAGCACACCGGCGGCCCTCTAAAAAGCAAGGCACCGTGACTACCAACTCCACGTTCTGGTAAAAATTCTTCCGACTACTCTGTATCTAGAATATTCTTGAAGATTCGCAAAGTGATAGAAAAGCGGATTCGGTGCGAATTGCACATCTCGACGTTAAAAATTTATTTAGAAGCCAGCATAGTACCTGGAGGCCTCCGCATTGTCGCAAAACCCGCCATAGATAACATGTCTCGTTCTGAGGTTATCGCGTGGAACGAGGTGCTCTAGAAGGCTTCTTTTGATTTGGTCCACATTTTAATTCGCCATCACGAAACATTGCTCAAAGCCATCCGTAACCAAGAAAGCCAATTACTTTCTCATCATAAACTCGCCATGCATGAATGCGCGCTGCTGGCAGAATACCAGCGCAAAAAGTCAGCTGAAATACATGCAGCTAAAAGAAAGAAACTTTTGAGGGACAAAGTTGTTACGCCTAATGCTCCCCTATTTTGCATACCGCTGGAATATTTTCGCACTCTAATAATTCCAGACCTCGAGGCGACCCCCCTACCAACAAGTAACGTAGTCAACCTGTACTCTTATGAACTTTCCGTTGATGAAATCTCGTTGCTGTCCCGAGGACTCAATTTTTGCCCAGCGACAGGTGGTTTTAGTGAATTTAACCTGATGAAGGATTTAGACACTTTTGCCAGAAACTTAAGACTGAGAGAATACTTCCTTGATAAAAGCCGTGCTAATGCCCCTACTTCTAATTTGCCTGTCTTACAAACATTGGAACCCCACCTACTCAACGAGACAAGTGCCTAGACCTCTATATCACTGCCGTTCAACGCGACGTACAAGATATTTACCGCAAACAAGATCCGTTTAAAAGAAACCTTTCGATAAAAGAAACAGCAGCAATGCAGCAACTAAAAGGTCGTGATAACATCATAATTAAGCCAGCTGATAAAGGTGGAGCCGTGGTAATACTAAACAAACACGATTATGACAGCGAAGCTTCCAGACAGCTTTCCGATAGCACTTTTTGCAGGCGGCTCGATGAAGACCCCACTGAACAGTTTAAATATGTTCTTATAAGCACACTAACGAACCTCATTGAAAAGCAAAAAAATTCCTAATTCGGCTCTGCATTCTCTCGTTCCACTAAGTACCAGTCGCAGGTCGATTTTACCTCCTGCCAAAAATACATATTCAATATTCATCTGTTCCCGAATGGATGAGTGTCACAGGCAATACATCTGACCTAACTAGAAATGAGTTATGCAGCCCTTACTGAAAACAAAAGCTAAGGATCTATATTAGTGACCTTCAGACTGAAAACATCTGTTTTCATATGTCAACCGTCTTTACTTTTAATATGCAGCAGCTGCACTGATGTGGTTGACACACCGCCGCCTACCACAACCTGTCATGCCTTCGAGTCAATCACAGCATCACATCTACAAACCACAGCCATGCGGAGCCTGCTGCACATCCTTTCAATGAACCAATGTTGATTGTTTTTATAAGCTGCTTACAGCAGCTTTTATCCCCTACCTGCATTATCTGCCAAATGCCTTGACCGAAGCAGCTGTCAGTGGTCGGCTCAATGATCACAAGTCGGAGCACCTACAGTAACTGCAAGAGCACGGCAGTGCAGAGAAGCCATGCGTCTCATTGGAGAAAAACCGACAGGCAACACCTTAATGGTAGCAGGTCTGCTATTTTCCGGTTGTCCAAAGGCCTCACCGCTGCCATGATTGCAGTCTACTAATGTAACGGCCGTCGTTTACCAGCGCTGCCTCTATCAGAAGCTGTACCTGCTACCAGCAATACGTAAGGCATGGTTCTGTTCTGCCCTACGAGTACAGACATGCAAATACTAACGTCTGGAAACAAAAATGCTACTGAAAAGTTTGCCTTGTTGTGCATCCACAGTAACACAGCATTGCAAAGTAAGGTACTAGATCATTGGGCAGGAAATAGAGGATACCCATGAAGCATTGCGCTCCGGCGTCGTCACGGCTCCCACGCTGCCCAAGAAGCATAGAAAAGTCATCACATGAAGATTAAAAATTACACCATCTCCCGCTAAAGGGAACCATGTGTAGATGTGAAGCAGCGGGCGCTAACGCTTACACTGGCGGCGGCGTTGACGCTGGTGCTCATCGCAGCGTTGCACAGGAGAAAAAACTGGGGAGGCGCAAAGCACGCAGTGATGGAGCGGTGTTCCCTACTGGAACATACCAATCGCTGCTAATGGGCAATGAGAGACAGAAGACTCTGACTGGACACAGAGACCCGCAGTCCGCTTTTAGTTGACGCGCACGCTGCGAATTTTTATTGTTCAACAACGCACAGGAGCGATCTCCCACCGGCACCACCTTGCAGGTCAAAATCCATTGCCATATATACGGAGTGGCCAGTGAACGGTTGTGCAGCGCGAGCAGTCGGTTTTTTCAACCAAGAAACTCGCTAGCAGACGCTGCCTGCGTCGGCGTCGCGAGGCGAGAGAGAGGGGAGGGTAGGAGGAGAGAGAGGAGGGGACGCGCGTGCGCAGTGGGAGTGTGGACGCCGCGGGCAGGGATGCCTAGAGGAGAGAGGGGGGGAGCGTAGAAGAGGAGAGAGAGGGGGGGACGCGCATGCACATTGGGAGTGTGGACGCCGTGAGCAGGGATGCCTAGAGGAGAGAGAGGGGGGAGCGTAGGAGGGGAGAGAGGAGGGGAGGCGCATGCGCAGTGAGGGTGTGGTTGCCGCGGGGAGAGATGCCTAGAGGAGAGAGAGCGGGAGAGGAGGTTTTTTATTTATTTTTTTTAAAGCGTTTGCGCATGCGCAGTAAGGGAGGCCACGCGGCACACCACCACCACCACCACCACCGGATTAAGCTTCGCCATAAGATGCTTCACATCTAAAAGCAGCAGCTAGCACTTGAAACGTTTCAATATGCGGATGCTTTCATTAATGTGGTCAGAAAAACATGGCGGATCGTGCTTAAGGGGTTGTCAGCAAATGTCACTGTACATTTTGAAGATCCCCTATTAAATGTTGACAGAAATATGTCTACAATTTAAAAACACTGCAATGAGCAATACAGCAAAAGCAACGTCGTATTCCCATACAGGGATGGAATACGACGTTGATGGAATACGAAATTAAGGATGAAATCCAACATGTCAAGGGAAGTAAATAGAACACAAATGTTTCAGACTTTGTGGGAACCACACATACCGGCTATCTACAGAGCGCCACGTATTGCACAGTGGCGGTGCGCGTGGCCCGCATGCGCGCGTTAAACGGGGCAGCCTATGCGCTGCCCAGAGGACAGGTGCCTTGGCTCCCAAGGACACACGCAGCCACTCGCACTGGCCGATTGCTGCTACCCGCGACCATGGCCTTCGCCTTGCTGCGCCATGTCCCTGGGCCGACCCTACCGTATGTATCGTTGTTTAAGATAAATGGTTATCGTTTATTGTGATTTGAAGCCTCCATCGCCCTTGCTTTAACTATGGATGGAACGCAGAAATCATTGTATTGACAGAATTCAACGAATCAATTTATTGCAAAACGTCAATATTACACCATCATTCAGCATACGCGGGTGTGCTAGTATAGAATTTATCCAAGCAGCCGCAATATTTGGTGTGCACAAGAGCACGTTCTAAAACGGTGCCTGCTGTTTTATTCATATTCTTTCTTCTTGTTTCAAAACTTGCCGTAGTATAGAGTGTACAGTTTCATATACTGCGTTTCTAGTCAAGTTGGCCTCTATATTATTAGGCAACAGTTAATTTAAAGCGCAGGCGAAAATCAACCAACAATTATTCAGCACACTGCAATTGTGCTGACCTACATGGAACTATTTTTGATCAGGTTATGTCCACCAGCTGCTACGTGATGTGATCAAGAAGTGCGGATCTTTCTCACACAAAGGGAGTCAGCAGCTGAGCACCCAACAGCCACAGCGATGCATGAATGATAACTCGTGACAAGCCTGGCAAAGAAAGATTGGTAGCACACCTCAAATCAGGGTTTCAACATGGCGATTTTAGCGCTAAAAAAGACAAACACATGTGAGAGACAGGGCAGGCGCCATGTCACCATGTTATGTAAAATCACCACGTTATGTAATGACCAACTCGCCCAACAACAAGTTCTTAGGTTTTACACACCGACAGTTTACAGCTTACATAAAACGCCCCATGGGTTTATTTAAGAAATCTGGTCAAACGTTTCGATGTAAAAGTAGTTTTTTCTACTCCAATTAAATTTAATAATGTATGTCGTAAAATAGACAAAGATAGCAGCGAAAGCCAAGTGCCTAGAAAATAATAGGTGTGTTAAACACAGGTCTCCTTTTGTCTAATTTGCGACATGCGTCGTGTACCTGATACCGCTGTCATGTGGCCGTGTATACGCGGGCAAAACTAGCCGATGCTTAACCCTTTCAGTCCCGAATTAAATATTTTCAATGTAAGCAACTAGCTCTTACATTTTGAGATGAGCATGATCGTGGTAGTCCTAAAAAACTGAAAAACTATTCGCTCACACTTTTCAGAGAAGAGTTATTAACGTGTCAATTAATTTAACAAATAATTATTATTTAATAATCATTCCATAATTTTTGCTTCATTTACTACATAAAATATTATTTACATAGGATAGCATATTGTCCAATAGCCAAAATTCAAATTTCCGACACAGAACTAAAATTAATGCCCTATCTCTGCACGGTGAAAGAAGACGCTGCCTCAGCGAAATGCGCGAGCAGCACGACCGCTTCTGTAATTTCTTCGCTCAGACGTGACCTGCCTTTATTATATGTACCATGTTGACACCATATGTAGGGCAGATGCTAAATACGGGCTCTTGAGGAAGAACAAAGCTTTATCTTTACCAGATGCTTGCTGACTGACCTACATAATTTATGATTCCAATTGGAATCACAGGGACTGAAAGGGTTAAATATTCGATTACAGGAGTACAAAAGAGCGGTGGCGTCAAAGGAAAGTGTCCACTTGGAGCAGCACTTCACCACGTGCGACTGCTCACCCATTTTCTTTGACGAAACCATTCCATCAAGCCACACGGCTAAAACCATCCGCGAAAAAATCGAGGCTTTCCATATTAAGAGATTCGGGGAACGATGTGTCAGCCACCCGTCTATTGCCTATCAGATAAGGCGTACTTCTATTTGATTAACACGTCGCACTAAACTTCTTGGTTCTCATCACCCCTTCCCCACGTTTTTTTTTATTCCCGCCTCTTTTTCTTTACACACATGCGCCTTCATGATTGTTTATCTATTCTGGAAAATTATTCTGTTTTTAAGCGAGAGAAACCTTACCACTTGTTTAATGTGTAAGCAATGTATGTGTTGCCTTTTCACTAAAGTTTCAGCTGCGAGTGCGCGCCTGTGTCACTGTTCTCTTCTTTAGTCCGTGTTGTGTACTGGGCTCCACTTGCATTCAAAATGAATCGTTACGAACTAGCCCAAGTGGCTGTTTTGTTTCAAAGCAGCGAGCCAATGCAGGAGATGCGCCTCTATAGGGAAATGGACACAAAGTCTCATCAACCACTTATATCCTGTGGGTGCAGCAGAAAATGGTTAACGGGATCTCAAAATCAACATTTGGAGTAGCATGTTACAACCTCCTGCATCACATAGTTCAGATCGGGTCGCGTGTTCTCGCGCCGAGTTCTTTGTTGCGAATTCTGAACGCCGTACTCGATAATTTGATCCCCTGAATAAAATATGCTCTCCAGATTTATTCTTGATTGTCTTAAGTTGTCCTTTTCTTCCGCGGACGGTGGATTTATAGAATGAAGTTGATGGGTCTCTGCGCCGACTAGGTACTGAGCAATTCGAAAATAATTACGTAACCATATATTTTCTTGAATGTATCTGTTCATGGTGTTGAACATCGATACTCACTCCTGCTATGGCTTTGAAACTGGGACAGCAGTATCTGTAAAAAATTATCTGCAACCCGCATGTGAGCCACGAAGGGCCTTTCACTGCTTGCTTGCATGAGCCCCTTGAACATTGGAAGCTGATGGAACCCGGTAACTTGAATAACGGGAGAATCTTTGAAGTGTTGTTTTTATAAAATTGGTGCATCTGTAGGTCTGCATTTCCATGGTCCAACACTTATGCATAATTTGCACGTATCATTTTTTTTTGTCAGCACTCGACGCAAGAAAAGCGTGTATTACAAATAAGGTCTCCCCTTTACATAATTTTACGCAGCCATTGTCTCTTTCCCCTCATTTTACACCTTTAGCCATTTCTTTTAAATGCACCTGTGAAGTTTTCTTGGGAATTTTTGTACATATTGCAAAATTTAAAAAAAAAAAGCTTCTGAGAGGGGGATAACAAAAGCAAAATTCACCTTCAATTTCCACACTGAATGAGCGCATGCATCAATCAGTTTGCATCAAGAGACGCCATTAGAATTTTGCCCAGAAAAAGATTACGCCTTTAAGAGTTTAAATTTCTTATCGACGTCATAACAGGTCGCTGTGATTGAGACAAACTGGCGTGACACAGCGTTAACCTGACCTCACTGAACTTGACTTTCATATAGGCTAATATTCAGACGAGATAGGCTGCTGGCATTTGAAGGCGTCACTTTCTAAAATATTAAAGCTCTCTCTTCTGGCAGGCTCGCTGGCATTCCGCGAGATGCGTGCCATCCTGTAGTTTTCACGCCTGCTGAACGACCTGCGCCATCTGTCCCCGGATGTCAAAACTTTCTCACTGGACGCATTTAATAGCCTGCTCATCCGCGTTGCGCCAAATTCAACTGCTATTTCGCTGTGTGGCATCAAACAGGAGGGTGATTTCAGTTGAATGTTTGCGCAATGCATTTGCGGACGTTCCATTGCATTCCAAGAAAAGACTAGCCATTCTTCATTTTAACGACAATGCATCGAGAAAGCAACAGCTAAAGAATGTTAGAAGTGCATGATGAGCAAATAAATAAGGGAGCACTTCAACGCTTGCCAAGTCAAGAGAGGACCCACAAATCATCGTAAGCATCTGTATCACAAAGCCTCACTTGATGTTTCCACTGCAGAAGAGTAAAAAAAAACAAGGAGAAGCAGCCGCAATAATTCGATGCGCACAAGAGCACGTTCTAAAACGGTGCCTCCTCTTTTATTCACATTCTTTCTTGTTTAAAAGCTTGACATAATATAGATTGTACAGTTTCATATTCTGCCTTTGTGGCCAAGTTTGCCTGTATATTAAGCAACAGTTAATTTAAAGCTCAGGCGAAAATCGATCAAACAATTATTCGGCGCACTGCAATTGTCAAGAACTACATAGAACTTGTTTTATCAGCTTATGTCCACTAACTGCTACTTGATGTAATCAAGATGTGCGGAGCTTTTTCACACAGAGAGAACCAGGAGCTGAGCATCCAACAGCCACAGCGGTGCGTTCTCGTTCTTTCCTGACACTGACGGTTTTATATGTAACATGACTTTTCCACGTTAGAATTTAAATTTAATTATTTATCGCTTTATTTTATCACCAAACGTGAATGTGTCTTCATAGGCGTGCGCACGGGGGGGGGGGGGGGTCAGAGGGGGCGGCCGCCCCCCCCTAGACACCTAAAAGTGTGGGGGGCGCAAAGTCAGCCCCATCCGTTGACATAATAGGGAGGAGGGGGGCGCTGTGACTCTGGTGGGGGGGGGGGGGGCGCAAAGTCAGCCCCATACATGGACATATTAGGGAGGGGGGGGCGCCGTGACGAACCCTCGCTCCCCCTGAAGGAGAACCCTGCGCACGCCTATGTGTGTCTTTATTTATTCTTGCCACGCGTAGTAAGTCGAACTGCTGTCATGAAATCAACAACTCAAAATACAGTGACCGAAGCCATAGCAGTAACGCAAACTTCGTTCTCGTCATGGTCGGTTTGTGTGTCGTTGTGTCTTCATCGGGACAATAAGCCATGAACGGTGTTTTTTTTTTTTTTTTTTGGGGGGGGGGGGGGTGCTTATTTACCATGGGACTTAAGGGTTAAGGGTGTACTTCTTCTCGGGCAATTTTTGTTTCTTCTGCACCGTCGTTAGTGTCATTAACTAGTTTCATTTACAACATTGCAGTGCCTTGCACACACAGTAGCTGTGCTGCATCTCAATAAATAACCTGTATTCAGCAAACTTTGGCAAACCTGTATTCAACGAACGCCGGCAGAGCTCATCTTTCTGGAATCAGAATGAAGAAGACGTTCTCTGGGAAATTATGACACCTTACGTTTTTCAGAAGCTTATGCAAGCATTATTTAGTCAGGACTCATCTTCACGTGTTGTCTTCATAACTTCGAAACAACGGAGCAAATCAGAAAACACTCATCTTACTTTCTATAATGAAACTAATCGCTACAGCATATCGATAGTAACAATGTCAGAAATCGCCGGGATGAGTTCATGGACCCTAACTATCGTTACTGCGGCTGAAAACTTGACTTCGGACGTAGGAGTGTTTTTACTAGACTAAAGAACGAATTCACTCGCACAGTCGCTGAGGCTGCGCTAATGTCAAGAGAGAATATATGTTGTAGTCGCAAGAAATTATGATATTTAGAGAGTACGTACGAGAGAGCGTTTTATTCCAATTAATGTTTAAAAGGCTAGTACAGGAGTGCTATGCAGGATGGCCCGAGTTTGGCGAAACTCGGAATCTTTCCGAGCACTATCGACACCACCTATTGAACGAGCTAACAGTAAGAAACGGTAGAATTCATATCTCAGCGCGCGCTGCTTTCCATTGGTTACGATGAAACACGGCGTCACGTCAAGGGCGGTCGACAAAGTTGGGTGGTATCTTCAAACCACAGGCGTCTTCTTTGATTTGTCTGTCGTTCCACTGATTACAGAAGTGCACCCATGCAAGAAAAGTGCCAGAAACCTTTACTAACCATAATTTTTTAGAGGTAGGGGTCGTTTAAGTTCATTTTCAAGCGTATAATGTCTACACTAAGTATCCTCGGGAATAACCTGCACCGCGGCCACTGAGATTAGTTCCGGCTGAGCGCCCTACAACACCACGGCCACAGCTAATCGCCGAGGCCACGTGTATAATCATCATGGTCTGCCTGTACCTATGTTCTAGCGAATAGATGGACCGCCGCGCTCCGTCGTCGTTCACTTCTTCGCGTGAGTGAGAGGAGCGAGCCCACGCGCCCGGCTGCTTAGCTAATTGGCTGGGCGGTGTACCTATAGCTAAATTTGTCAACACATAGTCTGACCACGCTAATTTAGCCATGTTATGCTATGACCGAGCTAATGAAGCTATACCTTAATAGGATCATGCTAGCGAAGCCGTGTGCGAAGACTAGCGAAGACTGAGCTAATTAATACCACAGTAACCGAAACGACGCTAATTAGGAGCTCGGTAATAAAAACTAAGACCCCACTCACGAAGATCACACATTCAGTGATTGCGCATGCGCATCGTGCCCTCCTCTGAAATCTGTACGAACGCCTTGCACCGCGAAATACAAGTTTGTAGCATGCCTACTTGCTCAGTGAAGGCACGCTAACTTACAACGAGCTCAGTGTCCACGTGCAAGCAGCCCTCATGGACTAAAAAAAAAGGGCACGTGGTTAGCCAAACGGAGTAAGCGCCAGTTAAGTGAATGCTTATTCTTGTTCCTTCTCGAAATGCTAGAGAAGTATAAACTTCCTTCACAATTCCTATGCGCGATTTTGAGAGCACCGAACACGTACCGCAAGAGGATGAGCGAGTCTATCTAGGGATGACCTATTGTTCGGAACACATTGTCGTTCCCGAGGCTTATCGAAAACAAAACAAAAGAAAAAAGCTCGCAGGGTACCTAGCGCATTCTCATAAGATTACTTACAGGCGAAAGCCGTGCTCGTTATTTTTTTTTTTCACTCGATGTACGATGAAACCTTCCTGCACCTGACGAGGTTTTGCAATGCCTCTAGCATCGGAGCCATTGCAAGCTTTCTGCATCGCACCTGGTTCTTAAATGCCTCCGCGATCGGCCCGCTGATCAAGCAGCTATGTGATGTGATGACGTCATCATGTGACCATGTTATGTCAAAATGACGTCAAATTGTGATGTCATCACGTGATCACGATTTTGCCCACGCCACTGACGCGGGACGCCGACGGTCAGTTTTGAAGTTTGGTTAAGTATCTATGGCTTTTGCCCTAATATGTGGCTATAGAAAATGACGCGAGGGCGAGGGAGTAAAACACAGCAAAAGTACGCTCAAAGGAGTCGCTATATTGGCCGCGTGTCCTTTACTCACTTCCTAAGTTTAATTGTAATCGTTGTTGTGGGGAAGGGTAGCTACGATATTTGACGTATAACGGACTCGAGCCATCTGAACATAACTTAAATACATAATATAGCGGAACAAAACAAGGACAGAGAAGGATGCACACAGGACGACCGCTAGAACGCCAGGACGACCGCAGGACGACCGTGTGTGCATCCTTCTCTGTCCTTGTTTTGTTCCGCTGTATTATGTATTTAAGTCAAAACCAACTCGCCCAAATTTCTGCGTGAACATAACTTCGCGAAGGCATTTGCTAGCTGCCAAAATAATCACTTGTCGTGTCGCCATTGGTAGCTGCGATGGCGCGCCTGTCGCGGCTGCAGCCTGTTGCTAAATGGTGGTACCTGCAATGGTGGTGGAGTAAGAGCGCTCGGGAGAGAAACATGTAAAGCCGACACACAGAATTGGACACATCGTTAATCCTGGATCTGCGAAAATTTTGTGCCTTACATGCGTCTCGTCGAGGGCTCTTTAAGAGCTCTCGCAAGATGCTCACAAGGGCCGCGATATTATGTTGTTTGACCGGCTGACCCAATGATCGCGGGGTCGAATTTCGGCTGTGGCGGCCGCAAATGCTAGGGCCCTTGTGCTTAGATTTAGGTGCACGTTAAAGAATCCCAGGTGGTCACGATTTCCGGAGCCGCCCAGTATGGCGTCCGTCATTACTATATCATGGTATCGCGGCGTAAAATACCAACAAATATTATTATGCGCGTGCTGGCGAATGCTAGGAAAAAGACCCAATGCCCGTGACGCCCGAAAAGAGGTTCTAAGAAAGGCCGCAGTTTACAAAGAAACTCAACGCTTACGCATTCTTTAAACAACTCCCACGGGAGATATTGCGCCCGCCAGCCACGTTGGTCACCCACCCTCTCAGAGTGGACTGTTCCAGAGTTTAGAGTGTCGCGGAGCATTTTAGGTACATTGTTCAGACGACAGTCAAGGAAGAAGATTCACGAAACACGCCAGAATCTAGTCTATTTTTTAACAAACGTTTATACCAACTGGCCCACCAAGGCATATTTTTCGGTAGCGCTCCAAATTTGCCGTCTGGCATGCAGGTGAACGCTCGGGCAATTTGACGCTTGTTGGTTTACGCAGAAAATTGGTCGGGTAATTAGCACTGCTAGAAGTTCCGATGCTGAAATATTATTTGATCAGCCGCCCTACTACCACGCATTCACCGCTTGTGCTGAACTTTATGATCAACGCTCTGCTGATGTGTTTATGTTCAACTTAGTGCTGATGTGTTGCCAGTGTGGTGGTATTTCTGTAGATTTTATAGTGAAAAAAATTGGTTGAAATTTCTGTTAGGCTTCTGAAGAACGTTTTATTAACGAAACATATGATCTGATGACAATTACGAATGTTCAAATTGGCGTTCGTAGAACATGTAAGTATGGTTTACATTACCTTCTGGCAGAGTCGCATCGAACCGATGCTATACTACGATCACGCATACTAAAGTGCGTTTGTGAACTCTCGAAGCACTCTTTAATAAGCTCCGATGAACTCAGATCACGCGAAGAGTACGCTTTACTTCTATCTTCTATTCACCATCTATGAGATCCAACTCTCGAATTATACACTTGTCACCACAGCACATATATTCGCATCGCCTTCCAACGACTGATAATTATCAGTCTCTACTTGATACACAGAACATCAATATATCGCCTTTACACATTCCGGTTGTGACATTCCAAATGGATACAAGTACCGCTATTAGTAGTTGCCGTTCATCGTGATATTCAACATATCAGCAAGAAGTTCAACAGCACATCAACAGAAGGTCCAATCAGGGACTCGCCTTTACGATCGTAGACTGCTATAAGCATCCCCCGTACTTCCATTTATTTATTTATTTTTTTACTGACACGGACGCCGCAAGGACGAAGCTGACGCGCAGCTGGCCCGCTCACGTGCATTTTGTTTAACTTTAGGGAACTGCTTATCAACCGCTGCTGAGTCAGCGATGTCACAAAACCTTTTTAATGACATTCAATATTCACTCTCTAAGTGCCGTAACGACACTTGTCACAGGCTACAGATGTTACCCTACAGGGTATGTTACGCAGGTTACGCAGACCTTATTCAAAACAAACTCTAAGCTCAATAATGAAACGCTAAAATAAATTAGTAAGTCAGCAGGGCCTAGTAGAGTGACTAAATATAAAGTCCCAGGCTGTAAAAGCACACGGTAAATGCTGCTGTTCAGTCACTGATGTCACAACATTTCTGACTCGTATTCAATATTCATTTGTTGCCATATGGATGCTTGTCACAGGCTATACATCTGTCCTAACAAGGAGTGTGTTACACAGGCCTTACTGAAAACAAAAAGCTAAGCACCTTATTTAAGTGACCTTTAGTTTGAAAACATGTTTTCATATGTCAACTAGCATTACTTCTAATATGCAGCAACTGCACTGATGTGGTTGACACACTGCTGCCTACCACAACCTGTGATGCCTTCCAGCCAATCACAGCTTTACATCTATCAAGTGTACTATCTCTTTCCACGTGCTTTGTAAACTTTTATTTATATTCTCTACGCATGAATAATAAAAACCAGTTGAAGTTTCCCCTCGTTCTGTTAACATTGTGTCCTACGTACTTTGTAGTCTGTCTTTCGTAGCGTCTCCCTACCGTAAACGCAGCGCCAAGCCATCTACAAGCGTCAGCCATGCGGATCCTGCGGCACATTTTTGCAGTGAACGCAAGTTCATTGTCTTTGAAAGCTGCTTACAGCAGCTTTTATCCCCTACCTGCATTATCTGCCAAATGCCGTGGCCGAAGCTGCTGTCTATGGTCGGCTCAATGGTCACAAGTGAGAGCACCTGCAGTAACTGCAAGAACACGGCAATGAGGAGGAACCAGCGTCTCATTGGGAAAAAAACGGAAAGGCAACACCTTAATGGCAGCAGGTCTGCTGTTTTCCGAGTGTCCAGTGGCCGCAGCGCTGCCATGGTTGCAGTATACTAATCTGCCGGCCGTCAGATACCAGCGCTGCCTCTATCAGTAGTTGTACCTGCTGCCAGCAATAAGTAAGGCCATGTTTCCGTTCTGCCCTACGTGTGCAGACATGCAAATAGTAACGTCTAGATACAAAAATACTACTGAAATGTGTAGCCGCGTTCTGCATCCATAGTGAGAGAACACATTGCACAGTAAGGTATTGGAACATTGGGCAGGAAATAGCGCACATTCATAAAGCTTTGCACTCCGGCCTCACCACGCTGCCCAAGAAGCATAGAAGTCATAAATGCCGACCATGCTGCGAATGTGAAATTAATTTCTTATCCTGGTGTCGTTGCTTTCTTATTGAACTCGAAGACTAAAACTTCTTGCGGACCCGACAATATCCCCAACATATTTTTGCCTCCATTTGCAGAGTCTGTTGCGAAATACTTAGTCGTAATTTTTCGTGTCTCTTTGTTGTCAGCGGAATTGCCAGAGGACTGGAAGTCGGCACGAAATTGTTCCTATATTCAAGAAAGGCGGCCGTCTTGTAGTACAAAATTACCGACCGATATCTTTAACATCATCATGCTGTAAGCTTATCGAACACATAATAGCCCACAAATTAAATGAATTCTTAGAAGAACACTCCGTTTTAACAAATCATCAACATGGGTTTCGAAAAGGATTTTCTACTACAACACAATTGGTTACTATCGTTCATTCCTTTGCAGCTTGTCTTGATGCTAACAGCCAAACTGATATAATATTCTTAGATTACAGTAAAGCATTCGACACAGTTCTACACGATAAACTAATTATAAAGCTTCGGTTAATTGGAATACCTGAATTATTTATCTCCTGGATCTCAGCTTATCTCCACAACCGCAACCAATACGTTCAGGTGGGAGAACAACAATCCGGCTGCCTTCCGGTGACTTCTGGCGTTCCGCAGGGGAGTGTACTCGGCCCCCCTACTGTTTTTGGTCTACATAAACGACATTGTCAATGTAATTAGCACCCCTGTACAAATTCGTCTATTTGCGGACGATTGTGTTTTGTTTAGAGAAGTAACCTGCATTAGTGACCAATGCGACCTTAATACTAACTTGGGCAATGTCTCACAATGGTGTGAACAATGAGGAATGCTTCTTAATGCAAATAAATGTGTGTATCTCCCTCTAACGCGCAAAAAAGTCCCCTTAGACTACACATACAATTTAGCTGAAGCACCTTTGCTTAAAGTAGCCTCCTATAAATACTTAGGTCTAACGTTAACGAGTACCTTATCCTGGAATATACACATAAATATTTGCTCTGCCGCTTTCCGGAAATTATGCCTTCTCCGTCAAAAGCTCAAGACTGCCCCGCCTACTGTTAAAGTCTTGTCCTACTTTTCCTTAATTAGGCCAAAACTTGAGTACGCCTCCATAGTTTGGGATCCCCACACAAAAATTAACGTTCAAAACCTAGAAAGAATTCAAAGGAAAGCAGTACGATTTATTTATAGTAAATTTAAGTCAACTGACTCCCCCACTGCACTACTAACTGCAAATGGTATTGAATTATTACAAACTCGGAGAAAACAAAGTCGTCTACAGTTTCTTTCCGACATAGTTAACCATAGGCTATCCTTGGACACCGCAGCATACGTTTTCCCCTTGTTAAGCAGACCCACTCGGTACCACTATCCTCATTCCCTAACGCCAATCTTCGCAAGGACTGACACTTTTCGCTACTCCTTTTTCCCACAAACTATAGCTGATTGGAATAAACTAACGGAAGCATTCCCCAAAAACCTGTGACCATTTGTGCAAATACTGTTGTTCTTTTATTACTTCCTTAGAATTGTATTATGGCCAAGTTGTTCAATTGCTTTTTTTTTCGTAACCCTCTGTCTTACAACCAACAACATTTTGTAAAAACACTTTGCAACCTTGTTTACTGTTATTTGTTATGTATTTTGCTCACCCTGCTTGGCCTTTTTGTCCACAATATTTTATAAATAAATAAATAAAGTCACCACATGGAGATTGCAAACCAGCAGCTAGCACTTGAAATGTTTCAATATAAGAATTATTTCGTTTTTGTGGCCAGAAAAATATGGCGGATCGTGCTTATGTCGATGTAAACGTGGGTCACTGTACATTTTGAAGATCCCCACTACGTTTCTTAGAAAAAGCTCTACAATTTAGGAAAACTGCAATATGCAATACTGCAAAAACAATGAAATAGTCTCAGACAGGGAGAGAGCAGTGTGAATTAAACATATAATGCAACTAGCCAAGGAAAGAACAAAGGACACATAAATGTTTCAGACATTGTGGGAACCATGCACACCGGCTATCTACAGATAGCGCCACGTGTTGCGCAGTGGCGTTGCGCTTGGCCCTCTTGCTGCCATTAAAACGGGAGAAGTTTGCGTTCGCTGCAAAGTAGGACACACGCCGCCATCAGCGCAGGCAGATTGCTGCTACCCGCAATCATGGCCTTCCGCCTCGCTGTCCCATACCCATATCGCTGGGCCGACCCTGCTGTATGCATCGTAATGTTAAATAAATTGTTCCTTTGTTGTGATTTGAAGCCTCCGTCGTCCTTCCTTTAACTAAGGATGGATCGCAGCAAGTCCAATACTCACAGATTGCAAAACAAAATAAAAACATTGCAGTGACAAAATTCAACGCAGAAAATTTATTTCCAAACGTCACTATTACATTATCATTCAGCATACGCGGATGTGCTAAGTACAGTATATCGCAAAAATGTCACTGGCAGCCAGCCATTGTAAACAGGCGACAAGCGTGGATATTTTAGGGGCGAAGCTCCTTAGGGTGTGGGTCTGTCCCTCCTTTGTAGTATGTAGTAGTAGGTAGCCACTAGTGGGATGTACCCACTCCACGTGATAAAGATGACGATGACGCCTGATGACCATGAAGAATAAGCGCGTTCCAGTATAGTGGAATGTACCCACTACACGTCATAACGATGACGATGACGGTGATGAGGAAAACAAAATCAGGGGAACCCCCTCCTTGTGGCCCGTAGAGCTCTTGAACAAAATCATCATCTACCCCATATGTTAATAATAAAACATTGTGTATATACTTTATCAATATGTAAATAATGAAACATTGTGTATATACTGTATGTATATTTACACCACACCCCCGCGTTTGTGTGTCAGGTCTTTGTATGATGATCGAGTGGGCAAAATTTACGGGGGATTGACGGTTTACCAGATTACCTCCGGAGCTTCGCCCACTCATCATCATTCACTTCGTGGATATGGCGTGATTTTTTCTGAGAGGCGATACTTTGGAATGCGCAGCGATGCCTGTGGGGCTCTGCAGTTCAGGCAACTTAAGGAACAATATTGATATTCGTGTACGCATCTTCACGACGAGCAGCAGGCCATGCTTTTGGCAGATGTAGCTGGCGACCAGTTGCACTTGCCAGGGGATAGTCGCTGGGATTACCATAGGCGTGCACACGGGGAGGGGGGGGGGGAGGGTGCAGGGTGGCGTCCACCCTCCCCTAGTCACCTAAGAGGGGGGGGGCGCAAAGTCTACCCCTTACTTGGATTTAGTAAGGGGAGAGGACGCTGCGGTGAGCATTCGCCCCCACCCTCCTTGATGGGGAAGCCCTGCGCACGCCTATGGTGATCAGCCAGGGCACAGTACCAAGTACAGTCGAGCGCGATTTGAAGGTTATCGCGCGAGCATCGACCAAGAACTACAACAGCGCCACGTCCCAGAATACTCTTCCGAAAAGAGGGTGGTATCACGCAAGCTTCACTCACTCTTTGTGCTGTTCCTCAAGCTGCGATCACTCCCGTCCGTCTAAGGAAGCTGCTTAAACGAAGCAGTACCAAGGACCAACTTTTACACATCCTTCCCAACAATTTTGTAATCGGCCGCGGAGATAACAGCCCACGAAGAATACACTTGATTGCAACGAATGGAATTCAAAATAGAGAGTAAGGGTGTAGGGTTCGTCGTAGGGGTGGTTGCTGTAGCATGGAACAGCCAAACGAGGGAGAAAAGAATGCGCAATCTTGATTTTCATTGTTCCGAAACGTGCCGCTAGGCCCCTGGGACGTTAGGCAGGTCGACGCTCACGCGATAACCTTCATATCGCGCGCGACTGTACTTATTCTGAGCTTGAAACCAGTACGAATCGCGTCCTGCCTCAACAGGTGCAACGTACGAGAGGTAAGGAAAAAGCAGTGGGTTGATAAAGTCAATTAGCGTAACAAACTTCAGCCCACGTATCCATATACAGAGGGATGCTGTGCCTAACAAAAATGCAGTGGAGAGAAGGAAGTACTGCAGAAAAGCCTGAGGAAGCCAGAAGAATGTGGGATAAAAGTCCGATCAGGTAATGTTAAGGACTAAGTAATGCAGGAAACGACACTGACATAGTATCCATATATAACTGTAGCATATCATGAATTCACATGCTAAAGTATTGGCCAGTAAATCTTCTTTTAAAAAGTAATGCACGCATCACAGGCATTCTACCACAGTGAATAGTCATAGTGTGGGCATATTTTGAACTCTTACCAATGGTCATTTTTTTTCTAAGTTGAAAGGGGACAGCGTCTAGTGACATTGGCATGTCACACCATAAAAGTTTTTCTAAAACTGTTGATGAAAGGAAGAACACAGGAGCTTGCATACGCACAGCCGCATGAATACTATGAGCTGTGGTTGGCAGGTGCAGACATCAATGAAGATCAGTTGCACAAGGGACTGCTATATGCAAGGTGTACATTCTTAACTTAGCGTATGTATTGCCATGCCTTTGCAGAGCACTGCTCCGTAGGCATGGAATTCATCAGAAAAAGAAGAAGCTAAGACATTTCTGCGATGCATGAGAGATTGCTAAAGGTATTTGGAAACATTCACATGCAGTTACTGTGATGGTAGCATACATATAGTAAAATTCATTTTACTCTGCTATTATGCAGAAGCTCGAACGTTAGCATACATATTTCACAAATGGTTTTAGTCAGGTATAAAGAAGTAGCTCAAAGCAGCACGTCAATCCTACACTTGTGAAAATCTTCAGGTTTGTGGATGATTTATGGTGATTTTGAAACGTGATTCCGACGACTTTGAAGGTTGCGCGGATTTTGTGCTTAACCTACTTAAAGGGGCCCTGCAACACTTTTTGAGCATGCTCAGAAAACGCTGCCGATCGGTAGTCCAGGCTCTCGAGAACACGCGAGCCAAATATCATAGCGCAGCACGCGGCGTGGAATTCACAATAAATTCTCAAAGTCAGCCAGAACTTGCTTTCTCTTCTCTCGACAAATGACGTTGCGTACCCAAAAATCACTCGTCACCGACGAGAGATTTTCTTGTAGCAGCCATTGGCTGATTTGAGCATGGCGCGCTCGGTAGTTACAGAGGCCGCCGCGAGAGGCCGCGACTTGTCCACGCGTGCGCGCGCGATTGCAATGAAAATACGCGTATTCGAACAAAAAAAGAAGGAGAAAAAGCGCTCAAGATCACGAGGCGCACGTGACGTATTTTCTTTCCCCGTGCCATCCCTCCCTGCTTAGCTTCCAGCGCTTTCGACGGGACGAGAGAAGAGAGAATGCAATTGCAGCGTGCGAGAAATCTTTGTAACTCCACTCGTACTGGACGGATTCCAAAATTTTTTTGCGGCAATGAATTCGTGAGGCAATAAGCTCCTTTAGTGAATCCATTCCATGGCTACTTGGAAAAGTGTTGCAGAGCCCCTTTAAGACGGTTTGTCAGCCTCGAAAACTAACACACGACATGTCAAATACTAACACTCTGAAGTTTCTTGACCTGACATTACAGTTTTTCGGACAACCATGTCTGTTGAAATTGTGAGCCCAGGAGTGGCAAACCATTGTTGCCTTTCTCTCCTGCACAGACCAAAGTAGTAATGAGGTCCGTCACACGTATGTGTCTTTTGAATACTTTAAGGAAATCGGGCTTTCACCTAATGCCGAAGAGCTTTGAGCAACAGGTTTCACGGCTGCAGGGGGCAGCTACCCACTTCAACTCATTACGGCTGTCGCTGAATCGCTCTATCTGGACTTAAACAAAACCGACCTCGCGATGTTACTTCCCTACAGCAGTAGAAGGAGTGCTGTTATTCTTTATATCCATGGCGTAGCATATAATGTTAAGAAGATTGAAAATAAGGCTGGCGTAAGGGTGGTTGTGTCTGCACCAGAGAAACTGTCAAAACTGTGTAGTGAAACTTGCCCTGTTCCGAAAGAAAGAACAGTGTTCCTAAAATAAACCATCGAAATGACTATGTTACTTGCGCACAGACTGCTGCATATAGAATACCCTTGTCGTGTGGCCGCGCATACGTTGGGACAAATTGAAAGGGGTATCAATGAGCGGGTTAAAGAACATGATAATAAAGTGCAGAAATGCGCGCATGGTCACTTGGCTATCCACTGCAATGATTGTTGTTGTGTGCCGTACTTTGATAACACTTGCATTTTATATGGCGACACGGATATGTTAACGAGATTGACAGTTGAGGCTGCAGAAATGAAATTTGATGGTTTTGATTGTGTGAGCGCACCATCTATTTCGCTCACACAGAAAGAACTTCGCTTTTTGGATGGTGTGTTAGGCAGTAATGGATGAGTGATGACTAGGCATGGCACGCGGGGTTCTTTGTTTTCGTTCTTTCGCCTATATATATGTTCGCTTTTGCAAATAAACGCTTAATTGCCGTTAAGCGCTTCTATAGTGTCTTTCTTTCTTCCTGTCCCTGTGTGTAGTTTTGCGCTTCCTACGCAGATAGATCTGTACCAACTAGCCCGATTTACTTATTTATTAAGTTTCAATCCAGGAACTGTGCCTCTACAGGAAAACGACACAAAGTATCATGGAACCACTTATATTGTGTGGCTGCAGCAGTAAATGGTACTGGGGATCTCAAAATCAGCATGCGGTGCACCATGCTGAACTATCTTATCCTTTAGCATAATATAGTTCAAAAAGGGTCGCGTGTACTCGCGCCCATTTCTTTTGTTGCTGATTCTGAACGCCGTACTCGATGATTTGTCCCCTGAATAATGTTCCCTTCATATTTATTCTTGATTTTCACACGTTTTCTTTTTTCCACTGGCGGTGGACTTATGGAATGAATTTTATGGGCCGTCTGTGCAGACTGAGTGCTGAGCAGTTCGAAAATATTTACGTAACCATGTATTTTGTTTAATTGTATTTGTTCATGGTGTTGAACATCAGTAGTCACTCCTGCTATGTCTCTGAAACTGAGACAGCAGTAGCTGCAAAAAAAAAATATCTGCAACCAGCATGTGGGCCACAAGGGGCCTTTCACTACTTGCTTGTATGAGACCCTTGAATATAGGGAGTGGATAGAACGCGGTAACTTTTGTAAGAGGAGATATGCTGAAGTGTTGCTCTTATGAAATTAATGCATTTGAACGTCTGCATCTGCATGGCCCAACACTTATACATACCTATGCATGCGTCATTTGTTTCTCAGCACTCGAAGCAAGAAAAGCGTGTATTACAAATGAAGTCTCCTCTTCACAATTTAATGCAACCATTTGTCTCTTTGCCCTCATTGTTACACCTTCAACAATTTCTTTTAAAGGTACTTGTGAAGTTTAGTTGGGAATCTTTGTACATATTGAAAAGAAGAAAAAAAAGCTTCTGAGAGGGGTTGACGAAAGCAAAAGTCACGTTCAATTTGCACACATAAGAACAGTTGAGTTTGCACACTGAAGGAGCACGCATGAACAAGTTCTCATCAAGAGATGCCCTCAGCATTTCGACCACAAAAAGATTACGCCTTCCAGAGTAGAAACTTCTTATCCACGTCATTACATGTCGCTGTGATTGCGACAAACTGGGGTGACACAGCATCAATGTGACCTCATTGAATTTTACTTTCATACATACTAATATTCAGACAAGATGGGCCGCTGGCATTCGAAAATGTCCCTGTCTAAAATGTTTACACCCTCTCTTCTAGCAGGCTCGCTGGCATTCCGCGAAATGCGTGCCATCCTTGTAATGTTCACGCCTGCTGAATGACCTGCGTCATCTGTCCCCAGATGTGAAAACAACCTCACTGGAGACATTTATAGCTTGCTCACCTGCTTCGTGCCAAATTAAACTACAATTTCGCAGGGCCGGGCAGTAGCGAAGATACATGTATCTTAGACACTATCTTAGATGCTCTTTCGGTATCTTGTATTTGTATCGCGATACGTCTCGCAAGACGAGTGTCTGTATCTGTATTTCGGTTACATTCGATAATGTATCGTGAATCTTAAGATACAAGATACTGCGATCGCAACGCTACCGTGCGAAACATTAATCGCTGATCTAACTGCGCTTCTCAGGCTGGTACTGAATAAAACTAAGGGCAGTGACATCATTTTATCTTTCCGCCCGACTACACCAGTGAGGGAAGGTGATGAGGTTTGCGCGTCCTTTTTGGTGGAGCAGAGCAACATTACAGAGCTCGCGCAGTCTCGACAGAAACTACGTTCGCGTGCATGCCCACGTGCCTTTTCTTTCTCAATTTTTTCCCCTTTTTAGTTGTGTCAGAGCTATGACACTTACCCTTAGCCACTTGCAAGCGCCGCTTTCCATATGCGTGCTGCGATGACCACACAAATTCTGATGCCGCTCTCCAGAACAAGCATTTATCTATCAGATGACATCTTGGCATACCATGACGCTTTCTTCCTGCTATTTCTATTCACAGAGCTCTTGGAAGTATGATTGTTAGAACACGTGGTTTCTCAGCAGGCCCGTAGCCAGAAATTTTTTTCGGGGGGGGGGGGTGGGGGGCCCACCTGTTGAAAACCTTGAAAACCACCTATTTTTTCTTGAGAAAACACCCCCCCTCCATCCAAATTTCGGGGGGGGGGGGGGGGGCGGGCCCCCCCCCCGACTACGGGCCTGTTTCTCAGTTGGCCTTCTCTTGCATCACATACATTACCTAGGGCTCTGAACTGCTTTTTTTCCCGGTCTGGTGAATTCATTATCTTCTCAAAGTGTGCTATTACAGGAGTGTACTGATGTTGGTGACACATTGATATTAAAAATCATTTGGTATAACTTTTTTACCCATGTTAATGACCTGAAATCTGGTGTTCTCAATTTTGATTTCACAAGTTATCCTCCCAAATATCATTTATTTCCGAACATTACCCTGGTATTTTCCTTGAGTGATGGGCGTTAATGCAATTAAATTTCGAGTATGCAAGTTAGCAACTTGAATTGTACATTGTGTTCAGCTTTTGCATATATGTGTTATTGCTTCGTGTTAATTTGCTGTGGTATTGTGTCACGTTATAAGATGGTAATGTTCCACATGTCTTTATCGTGCAAATAATCTGTTCGCTGCAGCCAAATCTGTGAACGGAGCAGGAGCCTCTGTCAGGCCTTGGTGCCTTTTGCTCTTGCCAGCTTTCTGTAATGTTACAGAAGAAATAAAGGCTTTCTTTCTATCTTTCTTTCTTTCTTTCTTTCTTTCTTTCTTTCTTTCAATATGTCTTTTCTAAAGAGCAGCCAAAATAAGCTCTCTGGTTTATCCTTACTTTTAACTATGCTTTATTTCTGCTACTGTTTACACATTTATATTCACTTGAGCTTACTCTTCTGCCAAGGCGATTTGGGAAACAACTATGTCATTATGTGGACGTGCATTGAGTATACAGCACGAAACATTCTGCTTACTGCTTGTTAAAACGACCAAATTCAGTTTGCATTACAATAATGGGAATAATTAGGGGCCATCTTAAAGATCTTAAAAGGAGTATTAGAGAAACACTGTTATATCAAATGGTCCCTTTTTCTTATGAACATCCCAACGAACCATTTCAGGCAATTTTCCATAGGCACTGATTTTTATTTATGGTCTTACCTTGACAGGTAAGTTCACGATACTTCATGCTTAGTTGTCATAGCTATTAGGAGTGCCACCTGTATAGTTTATCTGAACTTATTCACTACGAATGCTTGAAACAGAATGGCTTTTCTAGCTTAGTTATAATTGTTCTTTTTTTTCTTTTTTAGGGCCTCCCTGTTTTTTACTATTACTAATTGCCAGGTAATCAGAGCTATAGGCGGCAATAGCGTGAATAGCGGCGTTGTCCTGCGAAGATTTGTGCAACTACACTCCCACGCGCTCTTATATTTTTCATTTTGGTGTGATCGGGTCTAAACCACAAAAACTTATCACCGCTCGGCGCAAGCCATCCCCGCAATGTTTCGTAAACTTCGAGATTGTCTCAGATTGTTCTGCTAAGATTACGCGCAAATCCTGCTGCGGCGGCCGCATGTCAATGGACGCGAAATGCTAGAGGCGCATGTACTAAGATTTGATTGCACGTTAAAAAACACCACATGGTTAAAATTTCCGAAGCCCCCCCACTTCTGCGTCCCTCACAATCATATCGTGGTTTTAGGACGTAGAAACTCAAGAATTATTATTCAGATTACGCGCAGTACACGCGTAATCACCAGCGATAACGCTGGAAGGTGCGATCACTGATGTATAAAACAAGACGGTTTCTGCGGATGATCAGATTACCGAAAGCCAAGGACATTTATTGCCGCTATCAGAGTGCAGCGCGCTTTGCTCGTACTTCGAGTTACTTAGTTTTCTGGGCACAAGTGCACAAGTTAACCTAATAATGAGTTTCATCTCTACCGGAGTGACTGCCGCTTTCTTCATAGTGACCATCACGTGACAATATAACGGATCTGAGGCGTTTCTGGGGTGCACATGTTCTCTCGCTGGAGAAAAATTGATTGCACGTTAAGTAGTATATAGATAACGAACGGTTTACGCCAGCATATAAGAAGAATATGAAAAGTAATAATAGTAGCTTTATGTGCTCTGCTTAGGTCTATATACACATTGCGTCACAAACGTTCGCTACAAGCGTTGTTGCTTATCTGCACCGGTGATTCGGTATTGCATAAGCGGTCTTTTATGGACAAGGTAAAAGTACACACCGGTAATTAGCGCCATCGTGTGAAGGCTTCTTATTGAAGCTTGTGTGGTTAGATGGCAACCCGCTAGCTGGTCGGCAAGCTCAGCAGCGACTCCCATCAATTACAGAAATGGCAAGCAAGAACCGCTGTCAGCGAAGTGTCTGCAGAGTTCTCCAGTTAAGCAGCAAAACAAACTCTAATAAGTTCTTCGGAAGTAAACTAATTTACTTTGACCAAGAAGGACAAAACTTTTGAGATACGAACAAGCTTATTATTAAAATGAAATTGGCCACATTTAAAAAATTTTCACAGCAGGTTTTTTTCTGCATAGGAGTTTGCTACTACATTATTTGGTTCTATAACAACAATTTTGCGAATGTATCGCAGTATATTAAGATACAATTGGCAAGTATCGTATCGGATACAATTTTTGTGGTAGTATCTTGTATCTGTATCTTCAATACTTTTTGCCTGAGTATATTGTATCGTATCGCGATACAATTTTTCTTTGCCCAGCTCTGCAATTTCGCGATGTGGAGTGATAGCAAAGTGTGGTTTTACTGCGAAGATTGTGGAATGCATTTGCTGACGTTTCACCTGCATTCCAGGACAAGACTCGCTGTTCTGCATTTTAACAAGAAGGTGTCGAGAAAGCAAGCCTCTGACAGAACAGCAAAACAATGCTGGAAGTGCAGGATGAGCAAATCCGAAAAGGGGCACTTAACCGCTCAACCAAGTCATGACAGGACCTACATATCGTACGTAACCATCTGTATCAAAGGCCTGACTTCAGATTTTCACAGCATAATAGTGAAATAAAGCAAAGAGAAGCAGCCGCAATATGTTGATGTGCACAAGAGCATGCTCTAAACCAGCGCATCCTCTTTTATTTATATTATTTCTTCCTTTTTTCAAATCTTGGCATAACATAGATCGTACAGTTTAATATACTGCGTTTGGTTACCAAGTTTGCCTGTATGTTATTAAGCGACAAATAATTTAATGGTCACGCGAAACTTAGATCGTACAAATATTCAGCACACTCCAACTGTACACAACTACATGGCGGTATTTTTTCAGGTTATGTCACCGGCTGCTAGAGGTGTGAAGCTTTCTCACACAGAGAGAACCAGCAGCTGAGCACCCAACAGCCACAGCGATGCACGTCTGAGGACTCTGACAACCCTGACAAAGAAGCAATGGTAGCACACCTCAAATAAGGGTTTCAACGCGCTACTCTAACTGGCTGAGGTGCACCTAGTGGTTCATTTTAGTCAGCAGAAGGAGGAGCTTCTACCCAAGGAGACATCTACGTTCTTGGATAGGCATGTCCATAGTTTGACAGCAATGTGTCAAGTAGGTGATTTGTAATAACGTGCATGAATGCTACCTGCAATATTAGCGGCATCAACAAGGCAAACGTGCAACATGCACAATTTCTAAGGCCCATTTCAATGATATGAAACACTAGCATCAGCCTATACTAAATTTTTGTGGTACAAAAACAGTTACTTGGCTGTCTTCTTTTTGAACGGGATGTAGATTTGCGTATGCGCCTTGAAGTATTTTCTCCTTCTTTCCTGACACTGTCGCTCTTAAATGCAACACGACTTTTCCATGTCACAATTTAAATTACATTATTTTTGGCTTTATCACCAAACATGACTTATTTATTTATTATCGCCACACTGAAGCAACTACAACTGATGTCGTCAAGCCAGCAAATGAAAACATAGTGACCGAAGCTTTAGCAAGCATACACAGTTAGTTCTCGTCATGTTGTTTGGTTTGTGTATCCTAGTATCTTCAACGTGACATAATGCGATGAATGCTGCCTTTTTTTTTTGGGGGGGGGGGGGGGGGTGCTTTTATTCACTATGAGACTTCAGGGTGTACCTGTTCTCGTGGAATTTTCTCTATCTCGGTGTTGTAGCGTGACGTTACATATCACTGCAAATCCAGTGCGCGCATTCATGTGCGACCGATCAGGTAGTTCTGCGCCAATATATGGTGCGCCTCATAACAAACTTACGAGCTGCTTCTTGGAATGCTGCCTGTTTCTCACGTTATAACACTGGCGACGACGGTGGGACATGCCCCTTGTAAAAGTTCAGTAGCATAGCACTATGCGGACGATCGGCGGTCGACAACCACGGAACAGAAAACAACGGCAACCATGGCGCGGGACGGCTGCACTCGGCGGCACCGACTTTCCTAAGAGTCAACGCAGTTGTCGGGAGAATAACCCGATAAATATATTGCACTTTTTACTGAACAATAGCACGACTAAAAAAGCCAGACGATGTCTCGAGCGCTTCGTCACTGCAAATTACATCAAAGAGGAAAGAAGATCGCAGTATTCTTGAACGTGATAGGACCACGAACGTACGACCGCCTCAAAAGTTTGGTAGTACCCGGTGTTCCTGGGGACAAGTCCTTTGAAGAGGTCACAGTGCGGTTGAAGAAACACTATAGCTCACAGTTCGCGGTGATTGTCGAACGCTGCAAGTTTAACAAGCGAGCACAAGAGGAATCGGAAAGCGCCGAAAACTTCATAGTGGCCTTAAAGCATTTAGCAAGGAAGTGCGATTTCGGTCAATTTCTGCAAGACGCACTGCGAGACAGGATAGTGGCAGGCATATGACGCAAAGAAACATAACTGGCCTTATTTGCTGAAGAAGATTGACTCTTCGAAAAGTCGTGCAAGAAAGATAGCCCTGGAAATAGAGCAGGCTGCCCGTCAGACAGCGTTACTTCATGGAGAAGACAAGGAAGCGACGTTCCATGGCATAGCGATAAGAGGAAAGGGAAGCGAAAAGAAATGAAAACTACGGAAGTTCAAGAAAGCCAAGCGAGTCTGCGAAAGATGTCGCAAGCCGCATACGGCTCGTCTTTGCTGGCAAAAGATCCTCTAGTGTCACAGCTGTTCACCAATCAGCCATCTACAGATGTGTCCAAGTAATCACAGAGAACTAAATACTGTAAACGTGGTACACTGATCTGATAGTGACTCTGAATTAGATGTTTACCATGTTTCCAATACAGTGCGTTCTGTATATGAAGTCCCACTAAACCTAGAAAGACAAGGCCTGCGTACAGATTGGTACTCGAGCTGCCGTAGCACTTCATTCCTGAGAGTGCCAGGCTGAACGCATTTCCTTAAGTCAAGTGCGATTCCATCTCGTAAAATCCGTTCCCGTAAAAGGGCAAGCAACGTTTGCTTTACGATGGCAAACCAGTCTTTACCGACTCGCTGTTATTATCGTCAAGGATCACGGCAACCAGCTTCCATTGCTGATGTAACGAAGTTGGCTCCAAAGGCTCAGGCTTGAGTGGAAAAGTTTGTTTGGTACGAATGTAAGCGACTCTAGTATGGTAGAGGCGGTGAAAAAAAAAAGTTCCCAGGAGTGTTTTCTAAGCAACCCGGAAAAGTAAAACAACAAAATTATCAAGCAAGCATTGTTCTAAGAGAATTATACACCAGTTTTTGTCAAGGCCAGAAACGTCCCATTTGCTCTTTGAGATAAACTGGAAGGTGAGCTAAAAAGGCTAGAGAAAAGCGTTGTCATACACCCAGTGAATCGGAGCGATGGAGCGACGCCCGTAGTCGTGATTGAAAAGAAAGATGCTTCGCTGAGATTGTGCGGGGACTACAAAGTCCCTAATAATCCTGTGGTACAGACCGACCACCCATTGCCTAGACCGGAAGATTTGTACTCTGCAATAGCTGGCGGCAAAGTGTTTTGTGTGTTGGATCATTCGGCCACGTATCATCAAATTCCGCTAACTGGGGGAGTCCCGACCCCTAATAACCATTATAGGGGGGCTGTTCGAGTTCCAGCGCTTACCATTTGGGGTAGCCAGCACGCCAGCCATTTTTCAGTCTTTCATAGATGAGGTGCTCAAGGGCATAACGCATGCGGGATGTTACATAGATGACGTCATTGTGTCGGAAAAAGACGTCGCCGACTGTCAAAAAACGTTAGAACTAGTCCTGCAGCGGCTTAGTGACAGCAACGTGACATTGAAAGAGGAAAAGCGTCGTTTTTTTAGAGCACTGTGACTTATCTCAGTCAAACTGTGTGCGCTCAAGGCATCTATTCCACAGAAGAAACGATAAAGGCGA
>JALIZH010018989.1:0-33226 GCA_030522465.1 Rhipicephalus appendiculatus
AAATATGGCATCACGCAGGCAAAAACCATGTATAGACCAGAGCACGCCTATCTCGCACCCAGGCGCAGGCTCCCGGCGGCATACTCTCGCACCCAGACGCCATGTTTGTATAGAACTGCCAAGGCGTGTATCTGTTACATGGTAAGCGGCGTGTCCGGGACCTTAAAATACAAGAAAGCGCCTATTCACGCCGCTCCCGCTTACAAGAAGTCGTCTGGGCACCACTGCGCTGTCTTTGGATGCGAAAACAATCAGCGCAAGAGGAAGATATCACTGAGCACCGTCTGTGAAGATGACAACACAACATGGGAATCGTGCCGGTGCGGTGTTTTCAGATTGCACAGATTTCCACCCGCAACGAAAAACACCGCAACGAAAAACACCGAGCTCCGCCGCCAGTGGATAATTGCAATCAACAGGAAAAACTACGAGCCCAGTAAAAGTGTACGAGTAAGTACTTACTGCGTGTATTCAAGCGTGACGCCAGCTATTTCGCTTTACAGCAGTAATTTGCGTGCAGTATGCCTGTAGTATGCGGCACCAAATCATTGCTGTACTCTTTCGCAGGCCGCATGCCAATAATAGGAGATATTACGACTCACGCGTGCACGCACACTGCGCACGTTTAGTACAAATGTAACGGCGTACTGTAGCGATGCAAAGAAACGTGAACAGCGGAAAGCGTGGCTTTCGACTCAGTCGAACTGCGACATGCCTTGACTGTCGCTAGGCGAATCTGTGCTTTCAGCCGGCGTAGCACTACATCTCGCGCTGGCTGGCACTTTCGCGCCGCGTGTGTGGGTTCCGAGTGCCAGGCATGACTGGCAAATGATATACATATGCGCTGCATGAGCGCAAGCCGGAGCGGGATTCTAGCGCTACGGTGACACCGGCTGAACGCACAAGTTTTGCTTAGCGACAGTCAAGGCATGTCGCAGGTCGACCGAGTCGAAAGCCACGCTTTCCGCTGTTCACGTTTCTTTGCATCGCTATAGTACGAACCTGATAAAGTTGCTTCCGCAGTCGGCAATGCACGTGCTGTAGACATTCCGGACCGTCGAGGAAGGTCTTCTCAACGTTTCACAAGAAAACAGCACAAATTTCCAGGCGAGGAAAACCGCGTGACAAGCTTACAGCCATACTCGGGCTGGGAAGTTTCGCGTTTGAACTGCGGAGCGTCTGCTAGCCTGGCAGTTCCAGGTGTTGCTTCGCCGTGCATGCAACAGATGGCGCGACGTGCTGCCAATTATTAGGGTGCCTCGATGCGCGCGCCTCCGCTTAGGGTGGAGCCACTCTTTGAAGGGGCAGTCGCCGCCAAAACCGGCTCTCGGGGAGCTCCGACGCCATTTTCTTGCATGCTGCTCGCGCCGACTTCCCCCGCTCGACACGGAAAGCACCACTCTTCACGCCGTCTCTGCGCAGAATGCCTGGGTGCTGCGTTCCGCAACGCAGTAACAGCGCTAAAAATGGCTACAGAATGTTTTACTTTCCCAGAGACCCCAAAAGACGGCTCCTGTGGACCGTGAAAATGTGAGCTGCGGCCACTTCACAAAAATGAAGGTTGGAGTAAGCTCTCCAATTTTTCAGAGAAGCCGTACCAGCTGTTAGATTTCTGGTAAAGGAAGGGGCTGCTTGACCCAGCTGCCGAAACGACAGCGTGGTTCATGGACTTAGTGTCGAAGTGGTACGCTTTGATGTCGTCACGCCATCCCACTTTAGCTCTAAGCCACCGAAATATGGACAAGTATTCTGCTGCTCTGAACACCCTGCGCCTTGCAGCAGAAACAATCCAAGGAATGAAGATAGCGCTACAGCTCAGTGGAAACCATCCCAAGCCGGGCTTCTCATTTCCACGACAGTTGTTCTTCGCCTCCAAGAAGTCTTTCTGGGCAATGAAGGCTACGAGTTTTTCCTAACGAGCAGGTTACTCCAAGACTGCCTCGAAAATCTGTTTTCTGTAGTGCGCCTAATGAAGCCAGTGCCAACAGCATATGATTTAAAATGTGCTCTGAGGCTTGTGAGCGTGAGCCAGTTTCTACATACACCGCGGACAACAAGCTATGAGCTTGATGATCGAGACTACCTCGTCGAACTCCTTTCTCAAGCGAAGAAGCAACACTCAGAAAATTTGTATGAAGAAATAGACGACTCCGAGATTTTGTTCATTGAGGAGCTGACGGCAACGGAATGCTGCATTTTGTACTACCTTGGAGGCTTCATCCTAAAAAGCGTTTCGAAGTCAGTATCCTGTTCCCAGTGCAATGATGCCCTCCTTGGTGCACCCAGCAATGAATATGCTTCTTTGACAGTTCTAAAGGAATATGTGAGTGATGGACGAAACTTGATTTATCCGACCAGTGAAGTGATCCGCACTCTCAAGAACTACGAGGAGCACTTCATGGGTGTTATTGCGTGGTGTACAAACAATGTACACACGATGAAGTCGCCACTGCGCTTTCTGACAGAATACCTTGCGAAGGTAGACCGGCCATGCCTGAGTACGTGCGCAGAACACAAGGAAGAAATAGGCAAGATGCTGGTAGCCACCTACACAAAACTGAGGCTACGCATACATTTACGTCAGAAACCATCCACACATGCCGGAGGTCACGGAAGCAAAACTTGTGCTGGTGTTAGTTTACCTTAACAGCCTTTTTGTATCCTATATGCACATACGCATGAGAAGCAAAAAGCTCGACAGAATTAAATACACAGTTCATAACCATTTTGTGCATAATATATTTTACGTAAAGGTATTAAATGATTGTACTCCTTCGCGCGTCTTTGTTTTGATTACCTAGTGCATGACTGACACATTTTGCCACCATGTAATCGTGTAGCCGGCGCGTAATAGTGTCAATGACAGTAAGGACGCCGGGCATCCGTACTTAAATACACATCAGCTATCTATTTTAGCGTATTTCTCTTACTTTTCGCTATGTCCATACGTAAGCGCTACGACAGAAAGCTCGCGGCGACGGTGCGACTACGAAGTTGCCTGCCGTTGTCAACTACTGTAACAGAAAGAATAATAATATCTATACATTCGCTAATCCTCTCGAACTAGTTGACGCGTCACTGAATCTTCACTCTCGCTTATCATCTACTCTGGCAAAGGAAGGAATACACCAAAGCTAAAGTAGAATGCAAGCGCCCACTGCAAGCAGGAGCCGCCGCTCTCGAAACGCTCCCCGCAGCCACCGCGCGCCCCGCGACCGGCAGATGCAAGAAAATGGCGGTTGCGCTAGCAGACGACGCGGTTGTCCTCACTCTGGGAGGGCGCTCGCATCGAGGCACTCTACCAATTATGGCGGCACACACTGAACTCGCTGTGTTCTGGTGTATAGCATAGACGTGTAAAGCAAGGGGATAGGAAATGGCAGTGAGGGTGACGAGGAGGATATCAAGCATATGGAGCGTGATCATCATCGCCCATCATCATTATCATTTTCGAGCCACCGCGCTGCGCCTCTCGCACCACTCCTGCCGACAGCTCGACGCGCAAGGCAGCAATAGAACAAGGTTGAGCTCTTTACAATACGGACGCTGCAGCCACCGCTCCGCTTCGGCCGTCGCCTCCTAGTAAAGTGACGATATCGACACGGTCACGTCGGCCGCCTTCACGTCACCTCACTTCTCTAGCAGCCTTGTTACACATAGCATAGTCATGTGGACCAGCGTGAAGCAAAGTGGAACAGCGCAGAGACAGACTTATATATGTACGAGAAAGAAGGGATCACGAAAAGCGGTGGGTATTCAGTGATAAAAACAGTAGAGAAAAAATAATGAAAAGAAAGTATATCAGGGCGTCAAAAAATGTAACCGAGACGTGTCAAGAGTTATGTATGCGGTGACACGGTTTCCTTCAAAAAGTTCCCTTGTTTTGGAGAGAGGGCAATCCGAGGGAGCGATAAAGCACCCCTTGGACGATATGCATATCAAATGCTTCGGTAATTTCCCTCTCTGTCTGATCGAAAGATCGCGCCAAAACTTTAGTGTCGGAAAAACATGTCGTGCACTTACATTCCGCGCAGTGAGAAACCAAATGGTCACGGTGCGTTAAGAGCCATACAGCGTAATTATGCTCTTTAAGCCTCTCATTAATGCACCTCCCTATGTACTTCCTGTTGCAGGAGAGGGGAAAGCCTTAAACAACGCCTTCTGAGCACTCTAAGAAATTTGTTTTTGTGCCTAACACTTCAGCCCTGTTTCCTTCCTTGCGCTTTCACATTTAGTTACTCGTTTGCAAAGCCCTTTGAATTGTTTGGTGCTGAAAAAAAACAACTCGTACGTCAAAATTCGCCAGAACTTTCTGAATTATAAGAGAGATTATGGATGTAGGGAATGACAGCCGTTCTTTCCAAGCTCCCACTAGACCTTGGGGATTGTTCTTAGCGGTGACGACTGCAAGTGTATTTTCAGCAACTGAGCAAATACCCTTAGCCGAGTACAAAGCCTTTTAAACTGGTATTCTGTCTTTTAAGGCTGGCCGGTGCCATGCGAAAGCACGACTTCTTGATAGCTTGCTACACAAAAAACAAAGCTACTTTTTTTTACCAGTTTCGACGGCCCAGACTGGAACATAAATGGTTCTCTTTCTATCCCAGTATTATATGCCCAGCACGTATGATGCTCGGTAAAAATTATTTTTGCGTCGAGAAACTTTATAACACCACCGGTGGGGGATTTCAAAGTAAATTCGAGGCCTTCAAATTGGATTTGGAACAGCGTAAGACGTTCATTAAAGGATTATGTTTTTTCCAGAAGGCGTAAAGAAGGTAATCGTATCACCAAACGCAAAAGTAACCGTCGGCATTAGCGACGTCGGCATCAACACGAGTTATGCTAAAAAATCATCATGTGATTACGTCACTCGGTGGCGTCTTGATACGGTCTGACAACGTGACGTCGCATTATTACGTCATCACATGAAGTCATCTCTTGATCGAGATGGGCCGATTTTGGAGGCACTGAATAACTGACATCGAATGATATAAAATGATATAGAACTGAAGAACCATGTTCCATGCCGAACGCTTTCGGAGTGGTTGAAAGCTACTCATTTCTCTCTGTGCATCAGTACAATGCACCGAGAAAAAAAGAACAGGAACATGTTTTTCGCCTTCTAGTCGTCTTAGGCAAATGCGTAAAGGACCGTATGACTTTGCGAGCTGAAATATGTCGCACATTTCTCTACCTACGAACATTATTGGCATGGCGAGAAAGACAAAGAAAGGAAATTTGAGCAAAGGCTTATTTTCTCTGCGTAGTCTCCTCCCAAAGTCACGCATTGCTACCACCGATGATGATAACAGGGCAGGCCATTGCAGTAGAACGTAGGACTCTGTATTCTGGGAGTTCATAAAGGACTCGATTTCAGCATTCACTTCTGCGTTGTCCCAAAAATGTTTACTGCGCAGTGCGCTCTTCATGCGAGGATAGAGACAGAAGTCCCTTGGTGCCAGGTCAGGTGAATATGAGGGCTGAGGCAAAATTTCGTGCCCTAAGGAGGCTGCACGCGTCACCGTCACCTATGCTGAGTTACCGGGGTTATTGGTGTCTATGAATGCTTCCATTTTTGTTTTGGTGTTTAATGGCGCTGCGTGGCATTTTAAGGAACAGAAGTTTTATATTACGCTAGAACTAGATAGCTGGAGACTCATTTTGATGACTATCATGTGTGGTTTTTACAGATCTATGATAATATTACGAACATTATGAACGCCCCATACAATTCATAGCAGTATACTGTTTAAGCATTCCCAGATGGAAGGCTTCAGGCAATAATGCTCTCAGTCTCGTAAATGCTAACTTAGATGCAATAGATCCTACTCAACGTTTTCATGTGTATAAATAGTATACTAATCCAAACCAACTCATTCAAATAGCTAGTCATTTCTCTTTTTTCCACGAAGTACGCTACCCTAATATATGGAGGTGCTCGCTTAAAAAGAGGGGGGCTAAATTGGGTATAAAAGAAAAAAAAGAGAAGTTCACAATAGCTGATCTTAGGAGCTTAACGTGGCATTCTTGGCTGGTGCTAGGTCTTTCCTCGGCGTAGACAAAGTAGAGTTGAACCACAGCCTGTCACAGACCATGCAAGAATGTCCCCACTCCAGAGCCAGTAATAACGTGCAAAACTGGCTAAGGGAACCCCGGTAAAAGCGCGGGCCTTTGATCGATCGTGCTCGGCGCGCGCCGCAGCCACACTGGGCGCGGCGGCTGCGCGGACCTCTCCGTAGGTGACTGCGGCTGATAAGCAACCGCGTGTGATAAGCAACCGCGTGTGATAAGCAACGGCGCGGAGGGCTTTTTGTGGACACCTTACGTTTTACCACGAGCTTTAAGAGCGTCCCTTTTAAAACATTACTGTGAATGCCGGAAAAGATAACTCGTTACTTCAAAGTATCGCTGTTCGACGTGAGATCGCCTTGCGCAATATTCCATTAATTTACGCCCTCAAGGCAAAAAGTCGCAGTTCATGCACAGCTTTGCAAGCTTCTTTGTCTTATTCTGTTTGATTTCTATTGATGAAACACCCTAAACCACAGTGATAGCTTAGCGGCTACGGTGCAGCCCTTATAAGATGGAGGTGGGATTGAGTACCGGTTATGGCTGCCAGACTTTTACAGCTCCAAAATGTGACCTTGCGTGCGCTTCGATTTAGGTGCACACTTGAAACGCCAGGATGCCAAACTCTGTGCGGAGTGTGCTATTGCCGCATGTCGTAATGATGACAGTTTAATGCCACGTTAAATCACAACACCTTCCATTTGCATTTTGGATCTATATTTGACTTCTAATAAATATTTCTGATTGTTTCAACAGACAAAGATCCGCAACGAGTTGGAGATGGTGTACTATTGAGCGCACAAGTAATGTATGATAAATTCTACCAAGAAAGTGTTAATGGTAACAAAGAAGGCGGTAATAAAGGAGGTGACATCAAAGACTACTTCAAGGAACTGTTTAAAAGAGGTTTGTATTGATACCACTCTTTATAACCTAATCTAAATCTTACCCAATCGCTCCGACAGTGTTAAGAAAGGCTGATGTGTGGACTCAAAAAAAAAGTATGCGAGTAGACATCAGAAGTATTCGGAAGAATAAATAGAAAAGCGTAGTGCGTAGTTGAACAGCTCAATTTGCAAAGAGAAAGGCTGACACCATTTAGTCAGACATGCCGCTGACCATAAGCATAGCAGCTTGAAAGACACACAAAAAGCTTTGTCTACGCAAGACGACCTGCCGCGACATACATATTATGACAAGACACTTGTTAATTGTAGAATGAACGCTGTGTGATACAGCCAAGGAAACAGAGCACTGCTGAACAAAATAAACAAAAAAGGCTACAAATAGTCATAAAAGCTTTCATAAGAAGCCGCATCGACGAAAAGTAGATTACAGGCGCTACTGAAGTCGCATTAGGTGCGTGTGCATTCCCTTTGGTAGAATGGTAGTCAACCGCTCCAAGTACCAAATTTACAACGCTTCCACCTATAATATATAAAGTTACCGCCCTTACACCCTCCAGAGATATTCGACCAGCAAAGCTGAAATTAACAGCCCCGATATTCATCACTCAGTTTATCGCGTGCATGTATTGAAGTTTTTCTGAATTATGTTACGCATTTGTGTGTCGCTTTAATGTCTCCTGTATGCGTCACGACCAAGAACCGCCGGATTGCGGGCCCGAAGGCCCTTGCGAGCCTATTCACCGCAGTACTCCGCTTGGCGGGCCATGAATGTAGCGGATGTACTTCTTAAATGTTTTCTATTTGAGCAGTATGCTTCCTTTTTTAAGCCGTGACTAGAGTCGGCTGCTCTGGCTTGCAGCATGCACTTGGCGATTTTTCTACGATCTCGAGGAGCCGTTTGAGGAGCGTGTGCATCTCTACAACACTCTCCCTTTCCACGGTCTTACACCTGTGTTCATTTCGCAACACTTTTGTGGACAATGCATGAGTAATGGGGCCTGTCGAATTAGTGCGCAACATACCTGCGCTAGGAGTTTTCTGCCGACAGGCATCCGTTTCGCCTCGGAATATATATCTTTTCTCTCAAATTGTGGTTGCTCATTTCTTCAAAAACGCAAACGCAACCGTCCTTTATATAGGCGTCGCAATATAACATGTAATAATCCCAGGAATATTGCATGGTACAAGCGTACATTGCCATTGGGCGTCAGAATATGTAACTATCATAACGATTTCGTAGTTTAAAGCCGGCCACCCATTACAAACGGCGCACACCTTACTGCGCGTATTCCCTTAACACCACGTAGTGGGTGCATAGCAAGTATGCACTAAGTGGTTGAAGTAGGCACTCGGGACAGGATATTGCTATCGCGTTCAACTCTTAAAGGCGAATATTAAGGGTTCCCCAATTTTTAATTAAAATAGCCATCACGAGCCAGCCTACTGCACATTGATTTGAGACATTGGGTACCGAATTATTCACACTCGTGCCAAGTTTCTATTCTGTGCACTATGCAGCAAAACAGCGTGGCATGGATCCAACGAAGAGTCGGCATCTTATGTGCAGGTTCTGGAAATGCGTTTTTTGAAGAAATATAGTTTCTTAGTGCGCAGAACGTTTTAGAAAGGAGTCAGATAGGAAAGAGCGCACCAAATGCGTCCCAAAAAACATTAGAGACCATTAGAGACCACAATAACTTAAACACCGTATTTAAAACACGCGCACTTGAAGAGATCCATGCGCGTCAGCTATTACTGAAATCGTGGCCTCCTCCTAGGAAAGTCCCACTTTTACACCACGGATGCATTCCTGCAGCTTTGCGGTGTCTTCCATTTGCCAGAGATCTTTCAATGTGTTGGTATGTTGCGTGGAATTATTTGCACGCAAGTACAGCTGCTTTTTCATGCTGCTTCACCCAAACCAGTGGTGACGTCGAACACTTTCAAAGCTGCCGCCCGAGAAGGCAGTATGCAGGTGGACAAATGTATTTGTGAAGTCGATGCATCACGCGTTAATTCCAGAAAGGCTACTTGACCGCGACTGCCCAACCGTCTTGCATGGTACAGATTTTCGGAAAAGCGCAGCATGACCTGGCTTCTGAGAAATCAAGCTGCAAGAAGCCGCAACGACGACGCTCTGCCACATTCAAATGCTGGAGGCACGTGCACTTAGAATTATGTGCACGTTAAAGAACCCCAGGTGGTCGTAATTTCCGAAGCCCTCCATTCCGGCGTTTCTTTTAATACTACAATGGTATTGGGACGTCAAGCCCCAACTATGATTATATTATTACTACTCCTCTTCCAATTCACGTATTACATTAAATGTGTGATTGTGCCCCATGTACGCATTTTGAACTGCAACAATGGATAACAGTAATATGGCTGGTCCGAAAATATATGTATGTTTTAAATGCGCTGAGCATTCCCGTACATCAGTGTTATCGCATTGCGTGTAATTCTGACACGCCGTTCATTTTGTCACGCGCTGGTGACGGTGAAGATAGAACATTCAAGCTGGTAATAATGGAACTCCTTATTGGACGAACCTGTACCCAGAAAAGCAGTAACACTCACCATGCAAGGTTAGCGCCGAGCACATTCGTCGGTCCTCTCCTCGATAATATGATCGACAGCGAAACACGTCGGCTTTTGTATAGGCATGGTTAAGTATTGCAACAGTATCACTGGGGCTTTCCTTTGTTCCAGAATAAACTGAGCTGATGGCGTCGTGCGCGCAATATTACGAGAACACTAAAACAGTCGCCAACGTTCCCATGAATTCTGGCGCTGCCTGCTCTGAGTGGTACCACGTGTAGCAGTTTTCTGAGCAAGCAGGCTCACGTGTTAATGGCGTGCTAATAATGACACAAGCGCACTTGGAAATGTGGTAGGTGAAAACGGTGGCACCGACGTGCCAAAATGTGTATATTGGTATCGCTTGAATAGCCTCCTGTGAATACAATGCCTAGTAGTTAACAGCCTTAACGAGAAACTTGCGTACTCGCAATCTAAAAGTCATGCTACTCAAACAACGATAATTGTGCTCTTATCATACAGGTATATGATTATGAAAGAATATGTGACCAATGGGCATACAGATATTAGGGATTTTTCTAGCTGACGGAACCACAGTTAGGCTTAGACAGGGCGACTGCGTTTCGTGAGAGGGAAAACATGTAGCAATGGCTTTATTGTGCATTAACTATACTTCCATGCAAACCCAAAAATGCTCATAGCAAATCAGTGCACTTTCTGCTACATACTCAATTGCGTCCGATAAATTTCACGTCCTGAAAATGGCCGACGTGGTTATACTACATTAGAATATAACCATATAGAATGATCGCTTACTCTATCAAAATTCAAGTTTAATATTCCGATATTTTAATTATAACAGAGCTCAATAATCATTATTTTTAATGAACAGTGCTTAAAGCTACAGGTGAGCATCGCGAAGTATTGTGGTTTCCAGTAACATTCAGCGGATACGAACCTGCACTTGACGATTTTTTGTCGTTGAGTTACCTTTACGTTACATAAAGTGCAGAAATGCATTGTGTTTAGATACAAGAAAACGCGTTGCAACATAATGCCCGAAATTATATTGCGAAAACGCGTGCATGTTGACAAGATAGAATAATCGATGATTGGAGCAACGTTTTGCACTTCCAGCTTGAAACGTATTTCCACAAGCAGTTCATATTTGTGAATATCACGGTTGCAAACGTAACTGAGGTAAGTTGTTATTCAGAGTCTGTATATTGTGCGTTTTTTCGGTTCAAATATAAATAAAATATTTTACACGGGAAGTCGTAGAGAGAAGCAATGAATGAGTGTAGCTTTATGAGCAGCAAGGCAGTGCCATCTTTTACATGCGCTATTCGCATAATACAGCGCTTATGTTCCTCAAATTAAGGAATTTACCATATTTACTCGCATATACCAAAGTTGTTTGACGAGTAGTCGGGTAGCGTTGGTTACGGCGTTATAATGTTGCCCAGCTTGACAAATAATGGCTAATGTTTCCTAAACAATGGTTAGCGTTGCCTAGTTCTCGCTAATGTTAGGTACTTGCGGCTAGCTTATGGCAAAAGTCGATTCACTGGCATTGGCTCGCACGTGCTAATTTTAGCAAATGGTTGGTATCTGGTGGCTATTGTTAACTAGTGTAGCGCCGCGCTGCTGCGCGAAAGAAGACAGCCGCGTGGCTCGTGATGCGCGAGCCACGAGGAGATCAGAACGCCTTGGCTCTGGGAGCTGGCTGGACGCGGCAGCCGCAACCGCTTCGCTTCTCTCTCTTCGCCCGCGTCCAAATAAAGCTGAGACCACGGCACGGCCCCGTCAGCCACCGTCTCGTCTCCTTGCTCTACAAGTGGTGACCCGGGTGCAAGAACCAGCGACCAGCGCTTCACCGCTGCCAGTGAGCTGCTCTTCCAGCCATGTTCCAGGCATCCCAAGTCTGGCAGCCACAGTTCGACCCACCGCTGCCACCGTTCCGCGCTGCCTGCATCGAAACATGGTTCGTGGAGTTCGAGGCGGCCCTGGAGTTCAACAACATCTGGCTCCAGGGAATTTATGTTTGAGGTCCTCGAGTACGTACTCTCACCTGACCTCAAACGCCGCCTCACTTACTTCTTGACGGGCCCGCGCCCCTACGACAAACTACGGGACGCCATCCTCCGATTCTGCGGCGCTAAGCAAAGCCCCCCACAGGGAAATCACCTGTACAGTACGTCACTTAACCTCACCACCCACCTCAACCGAGTCTGCCTCACGGTGCGTCTCGAGCGCCTACCATCCTACGCCCAGTCAACACAACGAGGTAGCTCAAGTTCCTCGATCTATTGACCAGTCCACAGAGAAGCATGTTACTCCGGAGTCCACGCTGGCCACCCATGCGTGTTTCCACACGGCGATGACCCACGGCAGCTGTGACACCGCAGACTCCACGCTGGCAACAATTCCGCTTACCGTGAAGTCTATTGCGGACAACGTCTCGCATGCTGCTCGCCCACCGATTCCGGAGACATCACCATCTATGCAACCCGACCATCCACCACGCGAAAACGGGCTGCAATTCCGAGGTTCGGGACCTACCACCTGCCGTGAAGACACCGAGGACGTTTCCCCTGAGAAGGAGCTTCGGCGCCAACCTGCCGGCGAGGTCAAGGCGCTCGGTACGGCGGCAGGGTGTCCTTCCTCTCACCACTCGACTTCTAAGCCTGAAAACTTGCAGCCTGACTCCACCGAAGCCAGCACTGATTTCGGCACCAATGATCGGCGCCCTTCACATGACGCAAACGCGGCGCCTGGACCGTTTCGAACGTGCCAAGACACTGGTCACAACGATCGCCCTCATCAGCCGCCTGTCGATCGGCTCCTGTCCACGGCCGGATCCGCAAACCAGAGCTTGGCTACGGTGGTTGCAGCAAGCGGTATTGCCGACTTCTCCGTTTCAGCGTCGCGAGACGCCCCACGGTGCCTTCAACGTTGTCGTCAGCGCTGTCCGCGTCCACAGCACTCTCCATTGACTGTCTACAGGCTTGAGCTGGCGCACGCCGCCGTGGAGCGCTCTCGCAGAGTTGAGCCACGCTGGATACGTGGGCGCAGGCAACTCAAGGCAGCACCCTCAGCGCACTGCAGGACGTCGCCTGCATTCAAAGTTGCATCCCTTGTAGCCAAGTCCTCGTCCTCACACCGGAAGCGCGCGTCTGACAGAGGGGTTCTACACTGTCGACAGACTCCGCCTTCTTATTCCCGAGCCTGTTCTGGTGTACTCCGAGCTCCTCGTCTACAACGAGACTCTCAGCCTCGACCCCCCGACCATTCCATTTGACCGATCAGCTAACCACGGACGATTTCCGGACCTCTCATCGGACATTATACGAACTGCCGTACATGTACATAGTATTTGCTCCTCCAGTTCCTCTTTTGTATATACGTTTCGATTCGCGCAAAGCGCTAGGGGGGAACCGATGTAGCGCCGCGCTGCTGCGCGAAAGAAGACGACAGCCGCGTGGCTCGTGATGCGCGAGCCACGAGGAGATCAGAACGCCTTGGCTCTGGAGCTGGCTGGACGCGGCAGCCGCAACCGCTTCGCTTCTCTCTCTTCGCCCGCGTCCAAATAAAGCTGAGACCACTGCACGGCCTCGTCAGCCACCGTCTCGTCTCCTTGCTCTACACTAGTAATGGCTAATGTTCGGTACCTGCCAGCTAGTGCTTGCTGTGGGTGCCAGTGCTGACCAGCGGTCAGTTATTGCAGCCTATTTTCAGATAGCTTTGACAAGCTCTGACTAATAATGATTAAATCTCAGCTAGTGCTATATAATTTTGGCTATGGTCACCTATAATGTTAGTTGCCCAATCGAATAGCACTGTTTCAACATAACACATGGAATATTATACCTATGTCACTTTAGTCTGGCGAAGTACTATCCCACAAAAAACGCCTACAAAAGCTGCTTACCATAACCACGTCAGTGCGTCGGAGTGTTAATCTCCCTGTTGTAATAGACGCCGACGTTCGAAGACGAGTGCGACATTACTTCGAACCATTACTACACTGTATACAGGCACGACAGTGTAATCAACCCGCATTTAAGCCCACGTCACCCACCCATCTACCAAATTTACGAATCTCCGCTTCGTACGCTGAGCTTGAAGTAAGAAAATTGGGGGGACCCCTGACCTTCGCTTTTAAGAGTTGCACGCGATAGCGATACCCACACGCACGCACACACACACACACACAACAACCACACACACACACACACACGCACTACGCACACACACACACACACACGCACTACGCACAATTGCCCTCCTAATCGCTAGCCTGCCTTCGCTTGTCTGTGAGACCTGTACTGTGCCGCAAGGAAAGTCAAAGCGGAAACGCTCTTCGGTTTCTATTTGTATCCTCATATACCTGGAATGTTCAATCACAGTATGTTTTAACGGTTAAAACAATGCTACATAGGCACATCTTCGCTGAGTGTTTGACCTGAAATTGATTTACATAGTTCGCGAGTGCAGTCGGAATTTGGACGCGCACAGGTAAAGAACGTGTTTCCCAGAAATTCCGTTTAGGTTCTTTGGTTGTGACTGAAAAAGTTGTGTTGTCAGTGAGTAAAAATTGGAGATAGATGCAAATAGAGAGGTAAATTTCAGCACAGATTGCACCAATTCGCGCAAGGCCAGGTCACAGCAGGGCTATTGGTCACCTAGCTGGTCCTAGCTTGGCTGGGCTTTTACACTCTTACCTGTCTCTTTCCAAGCGCTTGCTATACTATACAGGGCTACGCTTTACGTTTTTTCTATTGTAGGCATTTATTGGACTTCATCTTCCTCATCTGTAAATAACCATCATCAGTCATTCGCTCGGGCGTCTTCTTCGTTGCAATGCCCCCGCCACATTTGAAAGGATGATAGACACTGTTCTTCGCGGCCCTAAGTGGAAAACATGTCTATGCTACTTGGACGATATCGTCGTGTTTTCCTCCACTTTTGCTGACCATGTGCAACGCCTAGATGAAGTGCTCACATGCCTCTCCAATGCTGGACTTCAGCTAAACACAAAAAAGTGCCACTTCGGTAGCACAACCATCAATTTTCTCGGACATCTCGTTAACAAAGACGGCATCCAATCGGATCCGGACAAAATTTCCGCAGTACTCAACTTTCCACGCCCGTTTCGTGCAAAAGAACTGCGGAGCTTCCTTGGACTCGCATCATACTTTCGACGCTTCATCCGAAACTTTGCCACCATTGCTTCGCCGTTCCACAAGCTCCTTTCTAGTACCGGTTCCTTCGATTGGAATGATCATTGTGAAGCCGCATTCCAAGAACTCAAGCGCGCACTGACATTCCCACCGGTTCTTTGTTATTTTGATGACACGGCACCTACGTTGCTACATACTGACGCTAGCGGGCAAAGAATTGGCGCCGTACTTCTGCAGCGCGACCTTGAACTACTCGAGAAAGTTGTCGCGTATGCAAGCCGCACTCTGACCTCTGCAGAAAAGAGGTACTCGATAACCGAACAAGAGTGCTTGGCTGTTGTCTGGTCGATCCAAAAGTTTCGTCCGTACCTCCATGGTCGACATTTCACTGTTGTGACAGACCACCATGCGCTATGCTGGCTGTCGACCATTAAAAACTTGTCGGGACGCCTCGGTCGCTGGATTCTCCGATTACAAGCATATGACTTTGACGTCATTTACAAGACCGGAAGAAAGCACCAAGATGCCGATGCTCTGTCACGATGCCCTTTGCCGCCGTCATCGGAGCACGTCACGTCCCCATGTCAAATTGGCCGCGCTGAGGACGCGTCGTCGACTACATCCATTTCTTCCCTGACTTCGCCGACCGGCACTTCAGTGCTTTCTACTCACCAGCGAGCCGATTCTTATTGCGCTGACATCATCAGTCGCCTAAGCGGTGCTTCGTCTTCCCCTAATGCCAGGCTACGGAAACAGCTCAAGCTGTTATATTTTTTCACCCGGAAGGCCATCGATGGGTTCCCGTCGTACCGCGCGCTCTTCGCGCTGAAGTTCTGCGGACTTCACTCGACGACCCAACGTCAGGCCACTTTGGTTACCACAAAACCCACGAGCGCATCCGCAGTCGGTTCTTCTGGCCAGGTCTTTCCACGAGCGGGGTAAATATATTGCCTCGTGCCCACTTTGCCAGCACCGCAAGCGGCCTACTAGTGCCCCAGTCGGGACACTACGACCACTTCCCTGCCCAGCAGAACCGTTCTCTCTCGTCGGAATCGACCTCTTCGGGCCTCTCCCAACTACCCCAAACGGCAAGAGATGGATCGTCACCGCTGTTGTTCACTTGACCCGGTACGCTGAGACGGCATCGATCACTTCAGGAACTGCTTCCGAAGTAGCAACCTTCTTTTTAAACGCTATTTACCTACGCCACGGGGCCCCTCACGTTCTTTTGAGCGACCGAGGCAAGGCATTCCTTTCAAGCAAGCTCAGTGAAGTTCTCCAAGCATAAAACACAGTTCATAAGACGACATCTAGCTACCACCCACAAACCAATAGTTTAACGGAGAGATTTCATGTATATCCAACCTGACCATCGTAACTGGGATGCGATTCTCCCATTTGTAACATTTGCGTACAATGCCTCTGTTCAACGGACCACAGGCTACTCTCCGTTTTTCCTAGTATACGGACGCCAACCAACCTCATCACTGGACGTCTCTTTTTTCTCTGGCTCCGTCAACTCTTCTCCATTCGTCTGCGACCAGTTTGAGTCCCCGTGTTGCCCAATGTCGTCATCGCGCCCGTATTAACACCGAGGCTAGCCAAGAAGATCGCAAACGTCGTTACAATGCCGCTCACCGCGTCGTGCTCTATCGCCCTGGAGACGATGTTCTCCTATTGACGCCTGCGCGAACGCCTGGCTTATGCGAAAAGCTTGAGTCTCGCTATATTGGCCCTTACAAAGTGATAGACCAGACCTCGCCGGTGAACTATCGCGTCACACCTGTTCATGTCCCCACTGACCAACGCTGCCGCGGGACTGAGGTCGTGCACCTTTCACGTCTCAAGCCCTTTCATCTGCGCTCCACAGTGTAATTCGCGGCCAGGCTGGCCGCTTCCGTCCACGGGGAAAATTAGTGTAGGCATTTAATAAGGCGAAAGCCTTTAATGTCTCATGCTCACGTCCGTCCGGTGTCCGTCCGTCCGGTGTCTGTCCGTCCGTCCGGCCGTCCGTCCATCCGTCCGTCCGTTCGTCCGTCCGTCCGTTCGTTTGTCCGGTGTCCGTCCGTCCGTCCGTCCGGTGTCCGTCTATCGGTCTGTCCGTCCGTCCGTCCGTCCGTCTGTCCGTCCGTCCATCCGGTGTCCGTCCGTCCGTCCGTCTGTCCGTGCGTCCGTCCGTCCGTCCGTCCGTCCGTCTGTCCGTCCATCCGTCCGTCCGTCTGTCCGTCTGTCCGTCCGTCCGTCCGGTGTCCGTCCGTCTGATGCCCACCTTCGGATCGTGAGCATGCCGGCTCGAATCTCCTTTGTCTAAGATATCTCATTTTAGGAGCGAAGCTCCCTTAGGCCGGCACCCCGCCGTCGCCATCGCCATTGAAGCTCCCTGGCACGGTGCCAGCAGTGGCCTCTCCCTCTCACGCGGGAGGATAAATGAGCTTTATGAGCGCTGGAACGCGGATAACGTCTGCACGATGCGCAAAGCGCGAGAATACGAACGCATGCGAAACGGAGGCAAATTAGTCTCTCCCTGTTTCTTCAACTCTGCCCACTCCCCCTCAAACCGGCGAACGCGTGACACCATCACTTCACCCTGTCGTCCGCCCAGTTGTCGGTCCGTTGCGTGGACAATGAAACACCGCGCACGCTAAACGCAGCGTGCGTCCCATTTCTAACCCCGTATTCAGAAACGCTCCTTTTGAACTTAGCTTGCCACTTAAGTGCAAAAACGTGCTTCTTAAGTGCAAAAAAAAAAAAACGACACCACAAGAAGGAAGCGTCTTCCTTCTTGTGAGGTCGTTTCTTTGCGCAAAAAAATTACACCATCTCCCGCTAAAGGGAACCATGTGCAGATGTGAAGCAGCGGGCGCTAACGCTTACACTGGCGGCGGCGTTGACGCTGGCGCTCATCGCAGCGTTGCGCAGGAGAGAAAAACTGGGGAGGCGCAAAGCACGCAGTGATGGAGCGGTGTTTCCTACTGGAACATGTCAATCGCTGCTAATGGGCAATGAGAGACAGAAGACTCCGACTGGACACAGAGACCCGCAGTCCGCTTTTATTTAACGCGCACGCTGCGAATTTTTATTGTTCAACAACGCACAGGAGAAATCTCCCACCGGCACCACCTTGCAGGTCGAAATCCATTGCCATATATACGGAGTGGCCAGTGAACGGTTGTGCAGCGCGAGCAGTCGGTTTTTTCAACCAAGAAACTCGCTAGCAGACGCTGCCTGCGTCGGCGTCGTGAGTGCGAGAGAGGGGGGAGCGTAGGAGAGTAGAGGGGGACGCGCATGCGCAGTGGGAGGTGTGGACGCCGCGGGCAGGGGTGCCTAGAGGAGAGAGGGGAAAGCGTAGGAGGGGAGAGAGGAGGGGAGGCGCATGCGCAGTGAGGGTGTGGTTGCCGCGGGGAGGGATGCCTAAAGGAGAGAGAGGAGGAAAGGAGGTTTTTTATTTATTTTTTTAAAGGGTTTGCGCATGCGCAGTAAGGGAGGCCACGCCACACACCGGATTAAGCTCCGCCATAAGATGCTTCACATCTAGTAGTGGAAAGAGCATGGAGATGCACTTTATCCAGCTATCGCCAAAATTGCTTTGCAATACCCTTCCCATCCCGGCTAATGAGGTGCCCAGTGATCGCATCTTTTCAACTGCAGAAAACACCCTAGCTTGAGCACGAGAGAGCCTGAAGGCAGGTCACGTTGAACAGCTTGTTTTTCTTCTTGAAAATTTGTAGTTGCGACGTAGCAGTCACTCACAGCGTTATATGCTCGACGACATTAGCAGAGTTCCTTTTAATTGCACAGCACTTTAGGGGCCCGGGCTGTCGTATGCTGTCGTTGCTCGGCGCAATGCAGGCCAAATCACGAATACAATTTTAAAAAAAAGAGGAAGGAAGCGACAAATAGCAAGTGAGAGAAAGAAGGGGAAGTGATAAATAGAAATAGCAAGAAAGAGAAGCGACAGGAAGATGTAAACGGAAATAAATAGAGAGAAAGAACAATAAAATAACGGCAAAAGAGAAAAAGAACGAAAGAGATTAGGAAATACACAGAAAACCGACGAGAAACACAGAAGGCTGCCCAGCTCCGCACTTCCTTCAGAGTTGTCACACCTAGTGCGAAGCTGCCTTAATTTTACTTCTTCCTTTCGATTTTCAGTAAACACCTTTTGTATTCGAAAAGCAATATTTTTGGCTACTATTCGCCACTATTCTATTCGAACTCCGTTTGAGATGAAATTTCTCTATTCGCCCGCCCCTAGCTGACATTACTTCGTATGGCTGCTGACCCAAAGGTCGCGGGTTCGATCCCGGCCGCGGCGGTCGCATTTTAATGGAGGCGAAATGGTAGAGGCCCGTGTACTGTGCGATGTCAGTGCAGGTTAAAGAACACCAGACGGTCAAAAATTTCGGAGCCCCCCCAATAGTAGTAGTATCCCTCCTTATATCTTGGTTTGGGACGTAAAACTGCAACAATTATTCCATAAATATACATTACTTCGTTTAACTCAGCATAGTTGGCATTACTCGTAAGGTCGAGCCCGGCTGGAAACCAATCAGCTCCGCTTTGTTTTTAGCCTTGCGCCACTAGTGCAAGCTATTTTTTTAAGTAACACACAGAAGAACACAAAATTAGTAATTTTGTAGACGGCGTCGTGGTGGTCTGGACAACAATGACGGCTGAGAGAACCATACCGTGCCCAGCGGACGGTACGCTCTGGAATCGAGTGTAAAGCATGAGAGAGAATGCTTTGTACATGCGCACGAACAGTAAGGCGAGGGTGGGGGGGTGAGTAGCGGGCATCAGGAAGACGATGAGAGTGCCCAGAACTGGAAGAGGAGGGGAAGCGCGGCAAAGGGGATCGGAGGGATGGTGGCACGGGAAGCTTTCGTCTCCTCTGGTAAGTATGACTGACAAGCATTCAGGCAACTGCCAGTTTTCTTAAAGATGATGCGAACACGCTACTTTGCAGAAAGCTGCTGTGATTCCGAAGGTGTATAGATCTGGTCAATTCCTTGTTTCTGTATCATTTTTTGGGAAAGATCACCTGAATGAAAAGAAAACTAAACTGAAACTTTGAGCCAGCATCCCTGGGTTTCCGTGTAATGGTGAAGCTCACGTTGCGTTAAGGAAGCGACAAGCAACTTAACGCGTTTGCTCGCTTCTGTTTGCCATGTTCATTACGCCAGCATTGTAAAAGTCAGTGTTAGCGGCCGTCAAGAGTGTTGTCTCGTGTCTTCCTACGAGCTCACACAACATGCTCATGGGCTCACATTGGTAATGTTTTCTTCAATATATTGTTACGCAACAACTAAGAACATTCTCATGATGCTACCTGTATTGCTATCGCTTTTGTGTTTTCTTTTTCGCGTGAAACTGACTTTCTCTCATTACTGCATCAACTTCTGTATTGTGAATTAGCACCTCTGCGGTATTAGTCGTTGTTCGTTGTGATACTTATGTCGCACTGATTTTCAATTTGTTTTGCGTTACGCGCACGAGGCGGGTGACACATCAGCGGGCGTCTCATGGCTCCGCGAAGAGCTATAGCTTTTAGGCCAGCAAATGTGCAAAGTTGCATTCACAGGCAAAAACTTGGCAAAGTGTGTTGCATGTAAGTTCGGTATGCGTTTTGCTCAGAAATATATTGGAGTTTTCCGCACTACAGAGGGTAAACGCAGGAGCTCATATGAAGCGCACCATCCCTGGCACTCACACATAAAATGCTGTGCTATGAGAAGAAATGCGTAATTAATTACTTTTAAAATATCGTAGAGGAAGCTTACCAACATCTTGCCCCCTTGTGTGTTTGCCTTTCTCATTTGCTACATAATCCTCCTCTGTGTGCACCTACGGACCTAGGAGAGGAGAAATGGCGTCTCTTCCTCACCTCAATCTTTCCATCTCGGCTAACGCATTTCATTGAGCACACGGTAGTTTCTTTGCACACCAATATGCCAAAACAAGCAGAAACGTTGCGCACTCGATGCTTCCTTATTTGCTTACCCGAACGCCACGGGCTTGATCCTGGCCGCGACGGTCACATTTCGTTGGAGGCGAATTTCTGGTGTCGGGTACTGTACAATCTCAGTGCTCGTAAAATAATACCAGATGGTCGAAATTTACGGAGCCCTTCACTGCGGCGTGCTTCATATTATTATCGTGGTTTCGGCACGCAAAACGCGAGATATTGTTGTATTGATGATTTACTGCTGTTGAACCCGAACTTTCATGCGCACAGCGCCAGCCAACACCCTTCTCTCTTTCCACGGATGTTAGACACTTTTACATGTTGAGGACAAGTAGTATCGCGGCACAGATGTTTTGCATCGCCGGTTTTGCGATAAAGCCGCTATGTCCAGGTAGCAATTTCATCAGTGAAAACGATTTAAAACCATGCGCTACTATTTCTCGCTAGGTACAACCACGCAAGAACATACAGACCAGCGAGCAGAAAGAGCGAAATTCAGCCAGGGGACTGGTATCATTTTGCCCCCGCTCCCCAAGCAGCCGGTGTCGGCGGCATTGAGTCGTGGAATGAAAGATGCACGACTCCCCCTGCTAAATGCACAGTTCGTCGGGGCATACACATAATGACTCTGAGAATTCTTGTTAGATGGATTCAGCTGTCAACTTTAAGCTCAGTCACTAAATTAAACTGAATACTCATTGCCAGACATACACCATATATTACATACATGGTCTATAATTTTTAGCAATACAGTTAAATCTTTACAGTCAACTGACTGTAATTCTGTTGCTGATTTTTTCTTCATAGATGAAAAACCTGACGAAAACTTATAACAAAACTAAGACTATAAATGCCAATGAAACATTGAAAAACATTCAGGAATTTGGGAGCTGCCTCGAGAAGGAAAATAACACCATCTTTTACCTGTTTACTTGGTGAGTATAGCTATTAGTCTGCCCATTTTGTGTAGCCTAATACTACACCTTATGCACAACTAGATTATTAAGGGACACATCCACTGTTCTTCTCTCGCAAATGTTTCAAAGAATGGAGGTTCAGACGTTTGTCACTTCTTTTCAGGATTATATGCCTGAGTTTGTATAGGGCCCAGACAGAAGCGACATTGCAATATGTAGGAGAATATTTCGCGCTGCCAGCGTATTTGCTGCGTTCTACCCCTTTGCGGCCTGACCCGCACAAACGTGTGCGTCACCAAAGACGCTCACCGAACGGCACCTGTTTCAGTTTCTGTTTCATAGCTCTGTGCCACTGAAGTCAATATTGACGGGAATATATCTGCTTCAGTAGTTCAATTATTTCGACACCAGAGGGCGAGCAATCTTCCACGAAAAATGCCGTCTGAGCACGTGCGCCGACAGCAGCTACCTCATACGTGTAACTCAATGCTCCTTCTTATTATACATTTTTTTTCAGGGAGTGCATGCATATGAAAGCAATATTAAGACTTAGAAGAACAGGCTTCGCTAAAAAATTTACCCGTTCTTACCACACAGGCTGTGTACTCACGCGTGAAAAAGTCACCCGCACGTTTGTGCGGGCTGGGCTTTAGTCCTCGTCAAATGCATGGCAGACCGGCGCAGGTTGGCTCGTTCGCGCGTTGTAGCGCCTGCGCTTTCTGTTTTTTTTTTTATTGCGAATAACTTTTCTTGGCATCTTATTGGAACTTTGGTTAATGTTTCCTGACGTTCTCTTGTAAGTGAAGGAAGCGACGAGAAGTGATGTGCGTGAATTGTGATCACCATTTACGCAGGAAATATTAGTTTTGTGAGTGTGTTGTGACAACATGCATTATATATTGTGGGGTTCGGTGTCCACTCCAGGAAAGGGGCCGCTCGTCAACGTCGGAATAACTCAACAATTTATTAGTACGAAAACCACTTTAACATATTACGGCGAAAACAGCAACTCATCAGAACAAAGTCCCTCTAGGGATTCCACGCACCACTTCCGTGCCTCTGCCGCTAACCCTGGCCCCGGCGGACAGCACGCCACGCACACGCGCACACCTTACGGCAGTTCACCGGCAACTCCCCCCGGGCCGTTCGCTGCGCTGGCTTATGAAGCAGTCCCACATGATGGCACATGCGCAGTGGAGTCCATAGCTGCTTATCACCGCCGCTGCGGGGAGGGCGAGGGTTGATATCGGAGATCCCCACACATTCCCCCCCCCTCCGAAAAAGACGTCGCTTGACAGCCTTCCTTGACGGCGTCCATGGTTTTGGCGGTTTCCCACACAGCAGCTCCGGTCTCCGTCTTAGGCTGTGACTTGAGCGGGGCACCACTGGCGTCGTGCTTCGTGTGCTCGACGAAGGGCATGTTTTCGGTCAGTACCGCGTGGTGGCAGCGCTCAAAACAGTGGTCCGCGGCCTCGGCAGTGCTCGCTGGCCTGAAGCCGAAACTGTGTGCGCTGGACGTTTCGTCGATAGTGTCGCACTCGGCTGACACCACCTTGCCGCGCGTACTGAACAGCGCTTCGAAGTCGGCGGCTCGCTTGGTGTCGGCCAGTCTGCTGCTCCACAGGTTGCGCACGGTGTCATCGTCCACGGCTGCGTTGGTCGTCGCTCTGGTAGCCATGCCGGCAGTCCTTGTCGCAGGCGCAGCGGCTCTCTGTGCAGGTGCAGCGGCCGTCTTGGCCACGGCATTTCCTCCTTCGGCGGCATCTTTCTTGACGTCCGCTACAGGGTCCGCCCTCGCCTTCTCCTGCGTCGCGGTGGCTTGGTCGTCCTCCGTCGCGGTCATGCTCGTATTCGAGTCGGCTTTGTCATCGCCCTGCATGGCCAAGGCCGCCTCAGACTCGTTGGTGGCGTCCCCGCCGTCTGTTGCAGCCAGAACGTCCGCTGTATTCTCGTTCTCGTCGTCCCTGTCAGTGTCAACGCAGTCTCACTTTGAATCGGACTCGTCCTGGTTCATTTCCGCGTCTCTGAAGTCGGCATCCTCCTTCGAGACATCGACCATCTCGACCTCGGGCTCGTCTTGCGCCGGTGTGCTCGGCTGTCCAAACGAGGGGAACAGCCCCTTTGCACCGCTCACAGCCAGGCCCGCTAAGCCCCTCGTTGCAAGGTAGGCTACGGACTCGGCGTGTCCTCTTGAAGCGCAGTATGCCGCGGTGACCACGTCGAGACGCTCCATCGCTTCAAGAAGTGTCTTGAGAGCGGCCTCCATTGTTTCCTGCAATAGACGGGCCTATTTCACGTTGGGCGCCAGTTGTGGGGTTCGGTGTCCACTCCAGAAAAGGGGCCGCTCGTCAACGTCGGAATAACTCAACAATTTATTAGTACGAAAACCACTTTAACATATTACGGCGAGAACAGCAACTCATCAGAACAAAGTCCGCTACGGATTCCACGCACCACTTCCGTGCCTCTGCCGCTAACCCTGGCCCCGGCGGACAGCACGCCACGCACACGCGCACACCTCACGGCAGTTCACCGGCAACTCCCCCGGGCCGTTTGCTGCGCTGGCTTATGAAGGAGTCCCACATGATGGCACATGCGCAGTGGAGTCCATAGCTGCTTATTACCGCCGCTGCGGGTGAGGGCGAGGGTTGATATCGGAGATCCCCACAATATAATAGAATCAGATTTTACATCGCCATATATATTCTCAGTACCGCCACTGGAATTGTAATGATAATAAATAAGAATGAGGGTTCAAATTGCTAATATTATCTAACTTGGAGAACCAGCTTTTGTGGGCGTTGAATTTTTTTTCACGTGCAGAGATTTTCAAACCAGAGAATGAAGAAGACAGAGAAGAGATATTGAGCCTCCTTATGCATTGCGTCAGAATTGCGTAGAGACAACGTTAACGAATTGACAGAGATTCATATTCGTGGTTCGAGCCAACTTAAGTGATGAAAACTGGAGTATGGAAGGCGAGTTTTTGAGCAGTCGCCTTCGTAATAACTGGCTGAGGTGACCACTCACCCTATCTTGTCAGTTTCAGTAAAATTGATGTCTTTTGGAAGAAGACACATTCGGCTGCAAAGCCTCACCTGTTTGGAAGTGGTGAGACATACGACGTTCTTATTGATGTAGAGACCCTTTGCCGCCTTTCTGATACTAATTTAATGCAACGATCTTTGAAATTACTGCTGACAAAACGGTAGTGGGCCCTTGTTGTAGACGCAGAAAAACTTTGCAAGGAACTCCGTAAAGATCAAGCAGCTTTAGGTACGGACCTGATCATGGGCTGCATCCAATCTCTGAGGAACTTTGCCAGGCGCCCAAGAATTGAAAGCGGAAAGAAAAAATGCGTCACAAGATCAATTCTTAGACAACTTTCCTGGTGTGTAAAAGGCACCCGTCATAGCCAAGCGATTAGACTCAGCTGTACCACTGGCGATCAGTATACAGCTTGACATCTGCAAATCACTGGAGACTGTCAAGTGTAGCTTCTTGTTCAAAGACGTGTCGTATGAAGTGCAACTTATACCTGTGCCTCACAAGTCACACACAATACTTTAAAATGTTGCATTTGCAGCGCTGAACACGCATTTTTTGCTTTGTTTTAGCCGTTATGAGTGTATTCTTCGCTGTAGTGAGTCACATGAACAAAAGCCCAGCCCACACATATGTGCGGGTCTGTTTTGTGGGTCAAATACTCCGATTCTTCCAGTTTAACCTTTGAAAACTTAATGACAATAGAGCAAAGATTTATAATTTTTGAGCCAGTTAGCTATTTTTCTGTTATATTTTTCTCGGGCAGGAAAGGGCTACAGCACCTTAATTTTCAAAGTGCTGGGGGGACGCCAGTGTCAGAATAGGAGCGCTGGAGATTATTCAAAAAGAGTGACAGTTTGAGAAAATATATTTTTGTCATGTCTGCAGTGGTAGTTTCTCAACAGTTTATTGTGATAACTGCATTAGAAAAGGCGGAAAACACTGAGAAGCCACGTTTTAAATGAGCGAAGAACAAGTGCCACTTGCGGCATTCATTCATTTTGCTTGCCGTTTGGCTATAAATGGCTGGAAAGTCACCATTCAAACCCTTCCACACAAGCAAACAATGTCTCTCGACATAGGAACCAGCATCATGGGCGGGAATTTCTGTAATACGGTCGATAAGATTAAAGTAAGATTTTTAGATAGTGAAGCTATGCACCTAATAAAGCACATAATTTTGAAAAAAAAAGTGGAAATGAGAGAATTCGAACGCAAATTCGACGCGTCTTATGTGACTGGGAACCCATAGGCACCGTAGATGAGGAAAGGATTTGAGGCTCAGGAAAGGTTTGAAATTTTAGATGTCTTAGTTTTAAAAGACTCACAGGGTCACTTATGCAATCGAAAGAACTCGAACGAAAGAAGCTACCATCTTCTTCTTTTTATTTTTCTTTGCAGTCTATGTACTGATCCTACCCCTAGGCCTGCGAAAACTTTCTGTAACCTAACGTGTTTTAACACTGTTTCTAGAATTGGAGGCATTACAACTTTCTGTACTTCAAATGCTTTCGCAGGGCCTTCGTTATCGGCCCAAAATTGACCAAGCGACGACGTTTTACGGTGAGGTCATGATGTCATGTTGATTATGAGGTCATATGGTGACGTTATGATGACTTCACTATGATGCGAGATTGTCTGGCTACCTTGAGGGAATTCACTGATAGTGTCATTTACATTGATTTGATATGACTTTTGGTACACTGGCTATACACACATGCACTGACTTGAATATCAGATGAATTTTGACTGGCTTGTAGTAGCTATTTTTTCCATCATTCGTGTAGACGCCGACGCCACTCTGGCGAATTCTCAAGCGCTGTCGCCAAACGTCCATGAAGCCGATGGTAAATCTTCGCGCTTGATGAGACATCTAAAGTTCTCGCCTTTAAAACTTATCTATAGAAGTGTAAAAGAGTCATGCTCATGAAAAATAAGTTCAAATACGTAAATTTGTACTCCCCGCGTTTATACTAATGCAACATTTCGATACGTTTTTACAATTTTCAAAATGTGTGCATTGAAACGAAATGCAGGTTCAGCAGTACTTAAAGAAAGTACTGAAAGAAAGATAAAACCATTCACCTCTGTGCCTTCAACCTTGCAGGCCTGACAATGCGAAAAATCTAAACAGGACATTCGACTTCACTACTACGGCCGGAAAGCACAGAACTCGGTGTCTCAGGTGTGGACAACTTAAGTTACCACTTTTCTGGTTTAATTCTGTATGCCGAATACATGATTTTTTTCTCACCTGATGTTTTTCATATGCCTCTTTTTGTTGGATACCACACTTCGAATTCTAAAATACTCGTACAAATACATCAGGGATCTGTCTCGCCATGAAAGGGTGCTGTTAGTATGCTTAGTTTACGAGTTTTTAAGCTCAAGATAACAGTATACTATCGCGTTCAGTATGGGCTACATCACGCGAGCGCGTGGCCAGCGATCTGCAAGGCTGTACATTGACGCTGATACTGCCATATTTTTGAGTTATTGGGAGAGATTATCGCTATTCCTGTGAGTGCGCATCGCTCCAATCGCTTGCTTTTCACCCTCGCCCTCCTTTATTTGAAGGAACGTTTTGCCATTTATTTACCGTTAACTAAAGCCATGGCGGCAATTATCATATTGGAAGCTGATATCACGAAAGGGTAATACGAGGGTGCGCAGGAAAAGGAGGTGATGCATACTCAAAGAAACAGCTAAATCCTCCTCTGATAACTCGAAAATATGTCACAATCGGCGCCACTGTACAAGGTGACAGTGCGCTTGGCGACGCGCTCGCGCGGTGTATCACATACTGAGCGCGATAGTACCTCCTTAAAATGCATAACATGATATACTTATGAGCGGCGCCATAACAACGGTCTGTCCACAGCAGCCAAACTTAGGATTTCTCACCCATTAACCTCCTCCTGAGGTTTTGCTTATCATTTGTACGGTGCATCGATGCTGATTGCTTCATTCTTTTTGTACTTATTGCTGCCAGAACTCGATGAACCACTGGCATGTGGCTTTCTACAAATGCACAGTGTGTGAAAAGATATGTTTATTTATTCTTGTGATGGACTAATGAGAGTCATTTGTCCGCCAGTGTGGTTCAGTGGTTGCGGTGCTCGGCTGCTGACCTGAAGGTCAAGGGTTCAATCCTGGCCGCGGCCGCTGAATTTTGGTGGAGGCGAAATGGTAGAGGCTTGTGTACTTTGCAATATCAGTGCACGTTAAATGACACCAGATGGTCGAAATTTCTGGAGTCCTCCACTACGGCATACCTCATAATCATATTTTGGTTCTGGGACGCAAGCCCCAGATACTATTAATAAGAGTCGTGTGGTCAAACCTTACAAAACTGAATTGAGTGGTTTTATCCTGCGGTTAAGTACTCTTGGTGGTATGACAAGACGTAGAAAAACATTTACAGTTTGAATGAACGAACGTCCATGTTCCTAATCTACGTCGCTTGATTGGGGCAAAATTCGCCGCAAGTAACAAAATGCTTCGGATATTTTGTACTGTATTTTAGTAGTTCAGAATTTTATGTATTGATCATTTATTTATTTCTGCATACTGCACTTTTATTAAACAGAGTTTTTGTGACAACTCTGAGTGCTTATTTTTGAGATACGTTATGAATTTTATTTGAACTTCAGAAAATAATTTTATTATGCGCTCAAACGCAATTGGGCTGATATCATGTAATTTTCGCATAAAAATCACTTCAGCAAGTGCTGTGACACAGTATTCAAACACTACGTCATGGACGCCAAGTCTTGTTTGGTCAGGCCGTATTAACATCAGTGTGTCATTCTAGTTTGATAGTACCGGAATAAGAGCAGCTTCTAGCTCTCGGGGTTATTACATTTTCCAAGAGTCATAGCTACGTTAAAACGACCTACGTGCATCCATGAATGAGACAGGGAAGACGGGTGTATGCCTAGGCATATGTGAAATGAAAATAAGAAAAGTTTAAGCTGAGTACGCAGTAAGCATGTGCGACCTCAACGCGAAAGCACGGAATATGCACTGTGAACTTAACAGCTTCAAAAATTTGGCACAAAGCGAAGGATTGGTAAAAAAGGATATGACGGCAGAATTTCAAAGTAAATTGTTAGATGCTGTGTAAGCTCAAGATACTGAAGTAGAGAAAATGCAGAATCATGGGCAGATAACCTTTAACCACCTTCCGTGCACTAACAGTTCTTTGTAACAATACTATGAAAGCATCTCAGATCATTGTGTGGTGAGAAAGTAGAGCGAACGTGTGTGAAAATTGAGCAAATATGTAAAAGGCACCGATAACTTTAATATTGCTAAAAAATGTGGAAAGAAAGGCACCGAGAAATTTATCAGGCAAATAGATACAATATCTGCAATGTCATTCTTTGAATGCGTAGACGTATTGACTATATGAGATCGCATAAGACTCTTATTCATGTTTTCCTAGAATATATTAGCAAAAGCACGTCAGCAGATACTGTGACATCGTCTCATTCCGTAATTCTCTGGGCAATTTTCTATAAGTCATCAGCTCAGAAATATCACAAAGTACATTATTTCATTAAATTGCGAATAATGTTTCAGAAACTGGAAAAACTGAGCAGTGTAACAATTATCTCCAATAAATAATGCTCAAGTACCTCGGCGTTGAAGTTCTGGTAAATTAGTTTCTACTACATATATTCCATTTTGAAAGCGTTATGCTATATCTTAGCGTACACCCTCAAAAATAGAAAACTGTGCTTTGGGAAGCACGGCCAATAAAGCGTACCTAACTGTAGGCAAGAGAAAATTTCTCAAGGAGTTCCGTGCCCCAATTTCACCTGTGCCTCAGGGTGAATAGAATGATGACGTTACATAATATCACTCATACGCAGAGGCAGCCACAAACGGAACATTCTGTAGCAGTACAACGAGCGCAGCGCTTGTAAGGCACAAACACGGAAGCAATAACTTCTGGAGCACTGCAAGAGCAACAATTACCGTGTAAGTAACATAATTTATTTTTATGCATGCGGCACAATGGTGCCTCTGTTTTCACATACAAAAATTGGGGGGACCCTTAAGCTTCGCCTTTAAGAGTTGAACGCAATAGCGATATCCCGTCCCTAGTGCGTACTTCAATCACTTAGTGCATACTATGTAATGGGTAGTATGCTTTAAACCAGGAGCAATTATGCGTGGCAAATGTTCGAAATGTTTTCGAACTTGCTATGCACCCACCACGTGGTGTTAAGGGAATACGCGCAGTAACGGTGTGTGCCGTTCAACGTAATGGGTGGCTGGCTTTAAACTATGAAATCGTTACGATAGCCACATATTCTGACGCCCGATGGCAATGCACGCTTGTACTACGCAATATTCCTGGGATATTACATGTTATATTGCGACGCCTATATAAAGGACGCTTGCGTTTGCGAAGCATAAAAGTTATTTTCACTGCATTTCCAAGCAGAGGAAGTTATTTTCACAGTATTTCCAAACAGAGGCATGGCTGTGTGGAAGAACATCCTGCTTGCCACGCAGACGACCCGGGTTGCGATCCTCACTCGGGCCCGAAAATTTTTATTATTTATTTTATTTGCATCTTTCTCGATTTTTCAGGTCACGGACAAGATGATGATTTTTCGCTCACAAGCAACGACGCCGACACCGACGCCGACAGGGACGCCGACGCCGACAGGGACGCCGACACCGACGCCGACGCCGGAATTTCTGCGAAACGAGCTCTTTAACGCTATCGCGTTAAAATTTGTACATTATTATTCTATCGGCATGTACCCCACGTTATTCAATACCGATAGAGACACCAACAAAAAATACATTTTTTTTATTAGGCAGTGGGGGGGAAAGAAGTTCAGGAGTCAATATTCGTTTCCCCCATTTTCCCCTATCGGTAAACTCGGGCTAAACAAAATTTGGCTTAATATTACTTCATGGGTCTGAACGTCAGAAACCCACAATATAGTAATGAGAGACACCGTAGTGAAAGCCTCGGGAAAGTTCACAAAACCTGGGCTTTTTTAAGTACCACCACACCTAAATTCTAAGTACATGGGCTTCAAGCAGCCTCAAGCCCCACGCTGGGAATCCCATGACCTCCGCGTCAGTAGTCGAGCACCATAAGCACTAGACCACCGTGGCAGGTTAAAGAAGCTTGACGTGTGCGTGCCTGACGTACTACTTTTAACTGAGGCTTTCACGTTCTACTTGTGAAAACGGAGCTCGAGCGTCCTGTCAGTCTTCATTTCCTTCTAACGCATTGCACGATGCTCCCTCATAACAATTCTTTTCCTCCATGCTGGCAATGAGATCTTCATCCACGTGCTCAGCAGAACGACACTTCAGGTGCGACAGGCAACATGGTGATCATGAGTTCATATGCAGGCAAGAATGAATTGTGGGAACGTCAATTTAGAAGTGCCCTCAATAAAAGATCATACTGTATATAGCAAAACGGCTGACCGCCGACAAGACTACGACCAACAAAACGTCAGTGAACGGAAAACGGTGCATTCTACCAGCGCACTTTCGAAGGCCGCGTTTCTGGAGGCTCGCCGGCGCCGGGCATCTCGCGCACGACGCCGGCACTAAACTCTGTGAGATATAAAACCCTGGCTTAAAAAAAAGTGTATATGTTATTTTACGAATAATTTTTTATGAAATATAAATTCAAGGACTAGACACTGTTGCCCCAATGGCGCAGAAATTATGCCTATTTGTATTGCTGCTTTTTAAGCTTTCTATATATTTATCCACAGATTTGGCTCAGACCATTTTTTCGCCATCACAAAAAAAGGATCGCGAGCTGATGAATGATACGTTGTCGTAAGTATGCACATGCACTGTGCTTTGTTGGTGTATCATGACCCTACGGTAAAGGCTTGCTAGACGCTGATTTCGTTCTATTAGCTTTTTATAACTTTTTTACTACATAAGTTTTTCCAGAGACTTCGTCTGCCGTCTTAAGAAAAACCTCTACGTGATTTCATGATAGATACTAATTCCAATAGACTAGATGCAAATTTTGTTTTGTAGGGAGCTTGCTTTCTAAGCAAGTTCATACACCACTCGCGTTTCAACCTACCATAGCTAAAGGCTGCGGCGACGGTAGTAGTGAGTCAGTGCGCTTCCCTCGCTTTTTTTCTTGTTGTTTTCATTCAGCGGAGCACAAAAAAGCTATATATGCACATGCTTCTATTTATCTTTGTAATTTATACACGGTGCCAAATGTGGATGCTTTTGGGCAGCAGCAACAGAAGGATACAGCTTGTTATTCATCAATAACAGGTGGACTGCTAACAAACAAACAAAGCAGAATACGTGCGAAGACTCTTTGCAGTTCGTAAACAAGATGCTAGCCAAGCGGAGCTTTTACCTGTTCTTGGTGCAACATTACTAGCGGTAAAGCCCAGGGAATCGGATATTATTATAGCGCTGCTTCTGTTTTTTTTTTTTGCTGCAAAGATTCCCTCGGGCTACTGAAGACTTCTTCGTTTACCCCGGACGACATCAAGTAAGGTTGCTCGAACCTAGCAAACAAGTGGTCAAGGCACTGCAAATGCAAAAAGAATAAAGTTCTTGACAGGCGTTTGTTTCAGCCGAGAGCACAAGCAGAGGGCACACGTGCGGAATATTTTCTGAGTTTTTCGAAAATACAAGCGTGCAGTTAAGGAAAGAAGTGTAAATTTAAGGGCTCCTTTTCCTTGTTAGCCACAATAATTATGAGAACAAACAGAGAATGATGCCAAGGAAATTTTAGATGTTATTAGAAGCAATTGCAATGTGATTGTGAAGAAAGAAACGTGGACGGAAGGTTAAGTAGCCGCCGGCGAGGGATCGAACCTGCGTCTTTCGAATAACGCGTCCGATGCTCTACCAACTGAGCTACGGCGGCGGCCGTCCCTCCATCCACTTTATGGGATATATAAGGGCATTTAAACGTGGGAGTGTCAGTCATCGCCGCCAGTAGGCATTGCGGCAAGTGTGGAACAATCTACTTTGCCTGTTGTCTCCCCTTAGCACATGATCTCATTACTACCTGGCAGCTGACCAATAATCCCTCGCATACTACCTAAGCCGTCAAATCTGCCAGAACGAGACCCTCGCTAAGAATGAAGGAAAAAATGTGTAAATTTCAGGGCTCGTTTTCTTTCTTAGAGACAATATTATTAAGAACAGACAGTGATGACAAGGAAAGTATAGGTGATGTTATTACTAGTAATTTTATTGTAATTGTGAAGAAAGAAAAGTGGACACCGGTCTCTGCCGGCGGCAAGTTATCTTTTCATGGATAGAAACGCTGAAAGTGCGTTGGGGTCGCAATGAAATGCTTTGAATTTAAAATAACCTTATGAAGCTAGTAACTGAGGAATCCACACTGCAGAATGTGGCATAGATAAAAGCTGGCAGCCAGATAGCACTAGCCAAAAAAATTATAAAAGTACAGCCGGCGAACACATAATGGTCCGCCAAGCATTCAAGGCGTTGGAAACCTTCAGGAAGATTTCTTTTTGAGTGAAGAGAAAATAACTTCATAGGTGCTATAGAAACTGCGGAGAAGCATGGGAAGTGTGTTATTTCAGTGCCTGGGATTGC